>JAODKE010000028.1:22752574-22779188 GCA_026779605.1 Mormyrus hasselquistii | reverse complement strand
CTGACCTGCCACCTTCCATGTTTGGACGGCTCTGCTGAATGCTTTAGCCGTCAGTCGCAGAAATAAACTACAGATCTTCTATTTGGACAGAGAATCCGTCAGGGTGTCGGGAGGTACGGATAGCATTGGGGAATGAATTTTAAATAAAGTCAGGAACTGCGATGCTTTCATTAGAAGCTAACGAACCTGAAGGCGGTCAGTGCAGCAGCTCCCTAAAAGTGGGCCCCCGCGTTACACAGATTACATCGTCTCTGTATTGCGACTGCGGAGCATCTCGGAGCTCTGACCCCCACTTGGCGGGATGCTGTCTGATTCACCGCTTGGCCCCCGTTCCCGTGCTCCGGCACCGCCGAGGTCGAGGCCGGTTGCGTAACGCTCCACTGGCAGGCTGTCCTCGGCCGTCCCCGCGGCGCCACCAAATGCCACGGGGGCGAGGGTGACCGGCGGACTTTGGGGAGGCCCACTGCCCGGCGCAAGTGAGTGGATTAACTGAGGGGAGTGGCGGAAACAGCACTCCTCCGATCGCCCGCTCAATCTGTCAGTCGCTATGCTGACCCCATGCTACACTAACCTGCTGATATACTGACCCACTAATGCCCATAGTCGTTACTTAACTGACCCACAGCTACATTAACTACCCCTGATCCACTAATCAAGCTAGCAATTTATCTATTTATTCCAAAGGAAACTGGCGCCCCCCGTGATTGTGGTGGGAAAGACAGGTGCGGGGAGATGGGTAATGATATGCTGGAGCCATCGTCACCCATCATCATATGGCACTGACAGCATGAAACTGCCATCTTAATGTCCATCATGAGAGAAATATATAAGGCAAAAGCCCCCACAGCAGGAATAATCTCAGTGAGGGAACAGACAGGAAAGCAGTGATGGCTAGAACCCTCACTCTCCTCCCAGAGGCCAGTGGTCCAGCTATTAATAAGTGCTATTAATGAGTACCGCAGCTGGTACTGCCGGCTGCTGGTCCACGGCTCGCCCAGGAGGTGGCACTGGGAAGCGCCGATATGTATGCGCTTCAGGTGATTCCTGTCCATGTGGGGGCAGAGGTGGTGCGGCCCATGTGCCCACCTTTGATGCCCAGCCCATTCGGTACCCCCTGTAGCCCCCCAGCTCCCAACCCAACCTCACACATAACAACTCTTTCTCATTCTATTTCTCATTCCTTCACTCTCTCTTCTTCTCCCCCCTTCACTCTCTCTCTCTCTCTCTCTCTCTCTCTCTCTCTCGCTCACTCACTCTCTCTTCCTCCCTCTCTTCCCCTCTTTTTCTTCTTTCTTCTTTTCTCACTCTTTTGCCCCCTTTCCTTCTTCCTCTCCTCTTATCCTTTCTTCTCTCCTTCTCTCACTCTGATTGTACCCCATCTCTCCATCTATGCCCCTCCTCCCCATCACCCCCTCCCTCTCTGCCCAAACTCCCTCCTTCTTTCCCATCTCTCCTGCTCACTCCCTGCTTCTCTCTCCCTCATTATTTCTCTCCTCTCCCTCTAACCCTAACATCAATTTCCTCCTTCTTCCCCCTTTCTCCTCCTTCACTCTCTCCCTTCCTCTCTCTTTCGCTCACTCTCTCTCTCTCCTCCTCTGATCCTTAACCCCGATGGAGACCAGGGTAAAGCTAAGTGAGCAATGTCGCCTTTTCCCTGAGTCGAAAACACAACTGATCGCGTGACTAATTGGTGGTAATGACCCTTAATGGGCATAGTGCCATGTGCGGGGCCCACATCAGGAGTTCAGGGGCCCTGATTATTGCCTCATTCCTCTTTTTGTTTGAGGCCGCCAGACGCCATTTCCCTCACACATATATCAGAGCCACAGAGAGATACAGTGCACAGTGTCTGTGTCTCCAGCCCACACGAGCATCACTAAACCTGCCTGCTGTTTCGCTGTGGTAAAATCAGTATCATGGCTCTGAAACCGCGTGTGGCAGCACATCGCGGAGCTTCACGGTGGCTCCGGCGTCGCTGACGGCTCTCGTTTTCCACCACCATCTTGTCAGACAGAGCTGCAGAAAACCCGCGTGGGTGGCAGCCTCCATCCCTGGCGCTCCTCAATCATTAAGACAAGCGACATTCCCGTCGGAGTGGAGGCGGCACGAGAGGTTGTTTACATACCGCCGTCTCATCACAAACAAAGCGCTGCTAGCCACCTGAGACGCCCCAGCGCCAACTCACATCTTTGCAAACCCTGACAGTAGATGGCACTCGTGGAGACCTTCCTTCATCCTCCCTGTGCATTCTGCGGTGCAGAATACATGGTATCCCACCCCTGCCTGACACCCTCGTACACTTCTGTAATGCCACGCTGGCTTTCCATTGATTATATTCTCCAACTCGCATCTGAGCTATTTGATCCAGCTACCAAAAGGTCTGTTGACCTATAAGGGTAATTTGGTATTGGGGGATACTGGGCAAAGGGGAAAGGGGGCTTCTTTAGCCCCACCCAGCACCCGATGGTGCTCTGGGGTCACAGCACAACATTAACCCCAGTGATCTCTCCCACCCTCTCACTGTGGCCTCTGTGATCAGGACTAACAGGCCCAGAAAATCTGCTGACTGTCATGTCAGAAGCTCCCAGGAAACGCCGAGCACAGGCAGATCCCATCACTGTACTGCATGCTTTTCGAACCCCTGGCAATAACGACGTGACTGCAGTTCCAGCTCATTCCATCCATATGCAAAGCAGGAGTGGGAATTCACAGTGCTGCTGTAAGTGAGTGTTTTAGGTCCAGCAGTGTTTAAGATGTTAAATACCGCTGGCGGACAAAACCCCTTACCGAAAGCTCTCGTTCTCTACTGAAGTTTATTTTCCGGATTAATCGACATAATTCCTCTGGTCTCACTATGATTAGTCAAAGATGTTGGTGTCAGGGAGAGTCACATGATGCAATTGTTCTTGGTGAAATTTGCATACAGTGCCTGGCGGTATCGGTGCAGGGGAGGGGGGGGGGTGTCATTAAGGCTCCGTGTATTAATGCAAAAAATGCCAGAATTTCCCACAATCCAAACTCCCAGTGCAGTGCACTCCGGCTTCATCAGTATTCCACCCGCTTCGAGGCTAAACAAAATCCGATAGTGCGCCCACCAGGATGGGCTGATGGTGACATCATACCAGTCCTTTTATGACACAGTTCCTGCTCGTGCTTGTTGAACCCAGCTGCCAATAGAGTTTATGTGTTACCCGTCAGCGCGGAAGTCCTCATTTTTCAACAATTTTCAGACATAAACGCAGAATTCTAGCATCTGTGGCTTTGCTGCGCCCTGCAAGCTCTCAGTGTTGTTTCCTTCGGATACAGAGTTACCTTTCCTTACTGTCGCTTCTACATTTATATTCTCCAATTAGAACGAATGCCTAGAGGAAGATGAATGGCGAACATTCCAGCCAATCAGCTGTCTGGCAGCCGCTAGCCTGAGCCAGCTTACCTCTTCACAAGGCCCACTACTTATATAAAAGCAGAAGCGTCCTCTGCATTTACCAAGGATATTGTGGGCAAAATAGGACAGGGGTCAGCAGTGTCCATCAAACAGCAATTACTGGGGCCTCTAAATTAGCTATCAGCACTGACCTGTAACATTCTCTGGAGGATCAAGCCTCCAGTGGCTGGGAAACAAACAAGAGAGAGAGAGGGAGAGCGATAGGGGAGAGAGAGAGAGAGAGAGAGTGAGAGAGGGGGCAGAGCCATGCTCTGAGTGACTGTACACATCGGCATGGCAACCTATCAAGCGCAGAAGATTCTGCTTCCAGAGCTCCAGCGAGCACAATGGGGCACACATAGCTCCTTAAACAATGTCCACAGCTGTTTAAAGCTCTTTCCATCAATTTAACCGCCAGGCCCGATGTCAAAGCTTTTTCAAAATATAAAAGTTATACCTTCATGGTGGGCACTATTCAGCGTAACAGAATAAGCTCAATGAAGTGAGCAAAAGGAAAAACCACAGGGTAGGTGGGTGGGGCATCACTGGGACGGGAGGGGCATCACCACGGTGCGCAGGGCTGAGTTCAGACAAAGGAGTTTCAAGGGTGTGGCTTGCAGATTTGCATGATTACAGCTGGGGCTGAAGCTCAGTGAGATCACAGTGGTGGTTTGAGACTGACTTGGCTATTGATGGACGGTCCTGTCCAGCCTGCTCTCCACACTTGAAGTTAGCCATCTCCCAAGCACCAAAAATGAAAAGTTACATTTTAAAGGGTTTTCAAATCAGATGCTGCCCCACTCATAGCCCGATGGGGGGGGGGGGCAGAATAAAATGAAAAGGCCTGACGTGCTTTTTCAGGGTTTGCTTGGGTCCACTGAGCTCCTGCATTGCTCCTGAATCACATTAGTAGATTCCCACGCCGCCTACAACAATATGAGAAAACAGCAGTGCGTAGCAGTGTTACTGTGCTACTGTTTGTGAACTGGAAGTCATTTTAAAAAATAAATTAAGAAAAACTTTTGTTGAAATGCACCAACTTGCCGATGGCGTAACCCAGGCAAACCGATGCGTCAATGTGTCTCCATGGAAACAGTGCCAGAATTTCGGAGAAAAATATATAAGCGAAGAAGTAATGACAGCATGGCACTTCAGGACGGGTGGTGGCCCCTGGGCACTGACAGTCCTGCCCTGGATCCCTGCAGAGGGCAGCCAGGCAGGACCAGGTCCTGGTTCCATCACATTCTGTTCTGAAGGCGTGCCGGATTTCCTAAACGATCGTTTAATGGAAACTGAAAACATTATTCCAGAGCAGAAGTTACCCACAAAATGACTTCCTTGTAGTCTGAAGTTTCCAATACACACGTGATATGGGTGCATAATGCAGCACACTGCGGCTGGTGGGGGGAAATTACAGAAGACACAACTTTAATGGTTCATCCCAGTGAGACGGCTGGGCCACCGCATGGGCCAATTTAGCCCGCCGACGGGACCTAGCGTAACCCAGGCCGGGCTCATGCACTCCGTCTATTAGCGCACTTGTATAGGAGGCATGGCGGGGACTCGCTAGGGGTATGGTGTCCAGGACATGGTGTGACGACGCGCTGTATGGACACCCTCTGAAGGACACACTCACACAGTAGCTCTTAAGCCCTCGATGAGCCAGTTATTTTCCATCTGCCTGCATTTACACAGTGGGCAAGGGAATAAACAGAGAGACAGAAACGTAAGCTGGTGGGGGGGGGGGGGGGGAATCAAAGATGGCTGCCTAAGGAACACAACAAACTTAGGGGTTCACTGATGCCTGAAAGGGGCACCTCTTTCCTCTGCTCTGCCCTCCTCTTCCAAGAGTTTGAAGTCCACAGAGGAGAAGGGGGAATCACATGCCCCTAGAAGGATTGGGGGAGAGGGCTAGCCCCCACAAATGACCACCTGTGTCCCCCCAGAATTGCTCACTCAAAGATGCTAAAAAAAGATTAACCTATTAGCCAGGGGTGCTCACTGATGAATCGTCTTCCCATCAAAGAGACCTCCCCCTCCCATTGACCAATGTTAACGTTGCCCCCTACACCGGTTGACCACTGTCACCATCACCACATTCTCACATGGGGTGCCCTTAGCATGTTGCCCTAGGTCTCCTCAGCGAGGCAAATCTCATAGCACGCTCCTAGTAGCGTGGCCAGAATCATCCGTAAGTTTGCGCGGTAGATGGGAACAGACAGCATAATTAACCAGAGTAAGTGAGAGGCATGTCTGCGTTACGCCGGACCTCCATGTGCTTCACCCACTGCTGATTTTGTCTGTAAATATTGCTCTCTACACGTCTCCACATGTGTCGAGGAATTAACTGGAGATTAAACGGTATGTTACCTACTCACTAAAGTATGATTACAGCTTGGGGGGAGGGGCTAGAGAGTGTCATTTTCATAACAGTGTGAATTATGTTCAGTCATCTTGGCCAACAACCACCCAGAAATGAGCTGCATTTGTGAATTATGTGCCTGTTTTCACATACAGCTTAATAGACATATTTCCCAGATAGCTCTGCAGGCCGCTTTGCAGCCACACGTCTGACAGATAAATATGAGTAAGCATATGTGTCGAGGAGCTGCACTTAAATTCTCCACTTAACTGACACGGCTGACGCGCCGAACAGACGGATGAGAACACAGATAAATCCGGGCTCGTCACGCGGAGAGCGAACAAATATCAAGCCGCTCCCCGAAAGAGGATGTTTTAGGCTGATCGCTTTTGTCCATTTGAATATTTAATCGGCTGTAGGTAAACGAGGGGCTTCTCATCAAATATAAATTTGAGAGCGTGCCGTCGCCCTCCACATGCATTTGTTTTTTTTTTTAACAAACTTCAGAGGAGCCTCAGGATCCAGCAGAGAAAAGCGGGACGTCAGAAGCCAGTGGATCACGGACGGCTGCCCCCATCCACCCTGAGAAGGGGGACAGACTGCCACTTACATGTTAGATAGAAGATGAAGATCAAAGATAGAAACCTTTTGTTTGACAGCCACAAACTTGAAATAATATTTCTTCAGTGATATCTCAGTTTCTGGGAACCTACTTGAAAATAAGCAGTAAGGACGTCTGGTTAATATGAGGTAGATGTGAAAGCAGGATTCGGTTCAGTGACCTATCACAGCATAACAGGCGTCTGGGGAACCAATCGGGATGCTCCTGAATGACTCCTTTCAGTCTCCCAGAGAATAGCACTCACAAGGAGAAAATGAGGCAGGGGGCGGCCTCAGAATGCAGCTGAAAGGTATCCTGGGAATTATGAAATAGCGGCGCGGCCTTTGAGGAATCCTCCCATCAAATCGATCTCAGCGAATCATAGCAGGGAACAAACGCTGCCGTCCACAGAATCTGTGGCCAGTGCCAGCCATATAATCTGATCAGAACGCGGATTCCTGCGGGGAAGTGATGAGGATACTTATGTAGCACCGAGGGGGATTTGAAAAGGGCTGTGTTTGTGCTGCACTATAACAGCGGGGACCTCTGGAACGCCAGGCCCCGGCCTAATCGACTGCCATTGGACTCTGTGAATTGCACATCCCCTCCAGTAATCGAAGCCGCCTGTAATGAATGAAGATGGCCGCGGGCAGACAGCCTGTTCCCGGCATTCTCCACCCATTTGCCAAGGTCTAGAAACATAAGTTGAGGAACATCTGCCCCGAGGCCAAGGCTGTGTGCGTCCTACACTCTGCAGAAAACTCCTAGAGTTTGGTTTACTGAAACTACATGGAAATGTTGAGAGATTTTAAGCCCTGGTTGGAGACCTTCACGAAGAATACAAAGAAAAGGTAACCTGCGAACTGGGGAAAGTAACACCTTCTCCATTACAGGAATCATGAGATACTACTGGTAGGGCCATGGTACCTGTACACCCTGGACAAGTCAGGCACATATAGTGATTCAGTCTTCCTAGTGGCACTTGTATGCCTATACACCATGTCCAGAACCTTGAAGGAAATCTGTCCACAAACGGTGACCAGAAAGCTGATTCAAAGTGGATCTCCCAGAATGCTTTGCGCTCTGCGTCACTCTGACAGGCAGAGGCTCTCTCACAGCATCATCGTGTTGCCACTACAGAGTACCTGGCCTATGGCGTACACAGCGCATTGTGCTGCCCACAGCTGCACCTGTCCCAGCATCATATATATTTAATCTGAACTGCAGTGGAGAACTCATCGCCGTAGCGACTAGAAGCTAGCATAAATTAAAAATACATGACACATGCACTTTGTTCCACACATTTTAAAATGCATATAGCAGCAGATAAATGAATACAAAGTATCAAATACAGAAAGAGAGACAGCGGAGTCTACCCAAGGATGAGGCAAATGGGAACAGGCAACGTTGCTGAATCGAAGGTAATGTTTCTGGCAACCTGCAAAGCAGAGAAAATGAAACGAAATAGGAAGGCTCCCACATCTCTGCCTGAGTACTTATTTCCTACTGTTAGCCTCTCCCTTCATGGCTCACAACCAGCGATTTTGTGATGAAAACACCAGCGATACTGATATAAAACAGGCACCATGTGTCCCTCCCTCGCCTGTCGGCAGCAGACAGGTGAACCAATCACATTATTGAGCAATGGTGTAAAGGAGTACGATGCTCGTTGCTACAGTACAGACAACAGTCAGCCAAGGACCCTATGCCTGTGGGGGTGTCCTACAGGAATGAATTTTAAATTCTGGAACACACCTTAAGTGTTCAAACTGATTCTAATTAAACAGCCTGTCACTTCAAACTTTGTTAGGAGGAAACTTCCGGAATTCTTTTTACATGCATCTAGTGACTCCTGATTGGACGTGCAGCTGAAATGTAATTCACTGGTAGCATATTCGGCACAACTGGCCCAGTCAGACACCAAGCTCATTACAGGTTTTGTTTGAAAAAGCACATCGAGGGCAGAAATCCACGGCAGAGAGAAGTGCTTCATTAATATTGTACGGAAACATTTACCTAATAACAATTAATTCCCACTATCAGCCGGCGCTCAGTGGCTTCTTGCAGATCAGGGTGAACATCCAGACCCTGGAGCCGGCAGCAGCGATTAAGGGACGTTTAACTCAAGCACAGCGTTTAAGAGGAACGGTGGCTGGACCGTGAAAAACGACCAGGCTCCCGGCGTGAATTTGACCGATAATGGGGTAAATTCGTAAAGCACACCTTCCTGCCTCAGTGGTAGGCAGGTTTGTTGACGTCGCTGTTGTCACGATCCGCTCCGTTCGATCCTCCAGTGTGCCACGCCCACCTCATTTCCTCGTGTGATGCCCTAATTGTGATCACCTGTATCCTGTTAATCCCTGCCCAGCCTGTGTATTTAGTCCGTGTCTTTCCCCAGTATGTCAGATCTGTCATTGGATTGTCATGTGTTGTGCTTGCCGGCTGCCTCTGTCTGCCCCAATTAAACCCCGTCTTCACCGTCTGTCTGACTCCATTCGCCTGCTTGACCGCTCGCTCGCCCGCCGGTCATGACAGCTGTGGCCTGTGTTTTTCTCCCTCATGTTACCGACCATGATTGAGATTGAAGTCCCAGCTCTGAGATTCGGTGATGATCTAAAGCCGCAATTCATTTTTTTTTTTCCTCTTTTTTTAATTCCCGCTGGCCGCTCCATTTGTCCGAGCGGCGAGTCATGACTCGGGGAGATGGTCATGCAGAATCAATTCTCGTGGTCAGAGTCTTCGCCCCATCCGAACAGCAGCTCATTGCTCAGCACGCCGAGACCGACCCCCCCCCCCCCCAAAGGACTCTGGGGATGGCTTGGTTAGTCAAATGATTGATCTCCGAGGATGAAGAGGACTCTACGGGCGGTGCCAGATGCTCAACTTTAAATCATAATGCGTAATGAATTGATCGGCATGTATACATCATGGAGGCCTTGGCAGTGGAAGGTCTGAGGTCTCACTTGATAAAATGAGACTTTTATATAAGCACCGGGTTTGGTTGATGGAAAAAATCATACTGCACTATAGATTCAGTCAAGCTATTTTTGTTTTAATATTCTCCAATAGCAGGTTTTGATAAATTGCCATGGAGACCAGTAATATTTTGCTGATATATCATTTCCAAAATTGGATGAAATGGACTCTTTTCACAATCTACAATCTATGAGTATTTTATGTTTGGGTACAATTTTGATCTAAATCTAAAAATAGTTTTTTTGCACACCTTCAATATCCAGAATGTAATCCAATAATAAGCTTCTTTCAAGCTTCTAACCCCGTTTAATGATCTGTAACCACAATGATCTCGTGCTGAGCTCTTCTCAGCTACGGAAAGAGAACACGTGTGCGTCATGAGGGCGATCAGCAGAGGGCGCCCGGTGTGTCCTGATGGCTTGCTTACTTACCACGCTTTACTGAGCCACCTGGGGCAGCTTCGAACCTGGCAGCGTGTCTCAAAATGCAGAGTGCCTTATTGTGCAAGTCCACAGGCACCCTACAGGGCGGCGCCGTGATGAAGACACAAAAGAGCTTACGGTATGACCCCATGGGCGGAATTAGATTCACTTCATGAGG
The DNA here is from genome assembly GCA_026779605.1 of Mormyrus hasselquistii. Taxonomy (NCBI): domain Eukaryota; kingdom Metazoa; phylum Chordata; class Actinopteri; order Osteoglossiformes; family Mormyridae; genus Mormyrus; species Mormyrus hasselquistii. Next base: position 22,769,225 of record JAODKE010000028.1, on the reverse strand, counting down.
TCAAATCAAATGTAGAACTTTAAAAAAGCAGGCGACTTTGGAAAAAATGGGATTAACCAATCACATATGTTAAATGTGTGTTTAATGGACGCTGAGAGCATTAGATATAATTAAACAAGAAAAAACACACAGGCCAATGACCAGGAGCAGGGACTCCCAAGGGCAGATAGAACAAGAGGCAGGGACTCTTAGGGGCAGAAAATCCCAGCGGCAGAGACTCCCAGGGGCAGAGACTCACAATGGCAGAGACTACCACAGGCAGAGACTCACAGAGGCAGTGACTATCAGAGGCAGAGACTCTTAGGGGTAGGGACTCCTAGCAGCAGAGACTCCCAGGGTTAAATAGAACAAGAGGCAGGGACTCCCAGAAGCTGATAGTCCCAGGGGCAGAGACTCCTGGGGGCAGAGATTCACAGGGGCAGCGACTATCAGAGACAAAGATTCCTAGGGGCAGAGACTCCCTGGGGCAAAGACTCCAAGAGGCAGAGACTCCCAGGGGTAGATACTCCCTAGGGCAGGGACTCCCAGGTACGCACACACTAGAAATGGGCTCTGGACAGCATCCGCTCTAAGCAGCAGATTGGCAGGCATCCCACACGCTGATGTAAACGGATTATTAAAACAAAACAAAAATCCATGCTGGTAAGTACATACATGCGACGTCCTCGGGCACAGAGAGTATATGCATTAGGGATAATTGTGTTACGGAGAGGCCTGGAGCACGAAAGCCCCGCTGCGGCCACAACTGGGGGGGGAGCGGAGTGTCCCGGGGCGAGGGCAGGGGGGCCGAGATCGCGCTGAACAGCTGCAGGGGTGGGGCAGTGGGAATGGGGGTGGGGGGGGACATTATCAGTTTAACATTTCGCAGGAAGGATGCAGACTGAGGCTTGCCTTAGTAACATTATCTTTGGACTGGTGGGGGGTTATGAGGGGGGCCGGAGAATGACTAAAATCGATTTAGATCTGCTGGTATCAGTGCCCCCAACTGTAAGGGCTGATTTCCCAGCGTGTGGTGCATTTGCTCACGTTGGAACACGAAGCAGTGAACAGCACGGCCAACACCGAGCAGGAGACCGCCGTCGAACTCTGTTCTCACATCAAACGGGTATTTCCTGCAAATACCCAAAACCTTTCCAGCCGGCTAGGCCCTGTCCCTGAGATTTGTAGCCCTGACTCTCCTCCCAGGTACCATCATTAATTCCGGAGAAATCCGTAGCCTTTTAAAAAGAAAACATCCCTTCAGGAACTCTGGCAAAGGGCTTTGAAACCAGCCTCAGAGCCGCTAATTGGCCCTTTGAAATGCACACGCAGGTTTTGCCATTCACAGCATTAATTACCAGCTGAGACCATTGTGACGCGCTAAAAGAGCGTCAATCCCGTGAGCGGCTTCACCCTCTCGTTCCTTTTCAATTCGTCACGCCTCTAGCCCAAGTCACACTGCTAGACAAAGTGACTTTAATTTCCTGTTTATACTGCTAGATATTTGATTTGGACAATTCGTGGCAAGTCCATCCATCCATGATCTATCAGTGGCTTGCTCAAATATAGCGGGAGAGTCCCTAGATACCGACATCCTGGGGGTTAATGAGTTTTTAACCTCACAGGCCACGTCCTGTCAGCTGTCTGTGATAAAACATCGGTCCTCAGGTCCGGTCACCCTGATCAAACAGTCTGGGAGAGGTCAGTGTTATTCCAAAATCACAAGCTAATGTTGCTCAAGTGCCCAGCTGCACATCTCCTCCTGGAGCACCTCCAATACCCCTCCCACACTTTTCCTGATTTATTCCGGCGTGCCCGATTGGATTAGCTATTACCCATCAGGAGGGAGTCCCAGGAGGATGAGGTCCGGCCCCGGCGTCACCCGCGCAGACTCGCCACACTTGTTCACACCTGCCAGCTCAGCAAACGCGAGGCCATCGCAAAGCAACAAACGATGCGGGGGAAGGGGGGGGCATCAAGGAGGATCATGGGTAATCTCTATAGCCAAACCTATTGGCCTCATTCACCCTTTCGCATTTGGCTCTGAAAAGGTTCACTTCACAGCTGCACGGCTGACAAATAGCACACTCAAGTATGTAACATTCACTTTTATTTACTCCCAGCAAAACTTTACAGAGTTGTCTTTTTTCACGTTTACTGCACAGCTGCCTTTGAGAAATGAGGACGGTAGCAGCAGAACTGCTTCTATAAAATCACCTAGAGTTTCTCGTACTATATATAATACACACACTGAGGCACCCACTCGTAGCCTGTGTGTTTAGCTATGCAGTTTTTCACCATGATTGACCAATGGCGATTATGACTAATGGCATTTTTGCACTTATTATCTGTGATGTGATTTTTACGCTGTTTCTGGCAGGGCCCAGTGACTGCAGATGAAGGGATGCCAGGCGACCCACTGGCCGGGGGAGTTCGACACCGAGGGCAGGGGAGGTGGTGTGACCCACTGTCCGGTTCGAGCAGTTGAGCTTCATGTTTAAACACATGAAAAAAAAACGCACTTAAGTCATCCTGCACTTAAATATGGAGACATTTCAGGTTCTGGGGCATGTGGCAGTTGAGGGAACGATCCGGAGAATGAGTGACAGCCTCCAGCAACGAGCATGGAGGGGAATGCCAGGGCAAATTGGCCTTTGCCATTTTATTTTGGAGATGCTTTATCCAAATGAGGGTCAGACAGTCCCTGGAGCAATCTGGGGTTAACTGGGGGCCTAAAGGTGAAACCACTCTGCCAACTTTGGGGTTAGAACCAGTGACCTTCTGATCACAGGCGCAGTGTCCTAACCCTCTGAGCCATACACTGTCCCCCATGCGCTGGGTGTGGGTACAAGGTGACCCTTCTATACTGCACTAACACACTGCTTTACTGTTCCACATAATGCCCCCCCCCCCCCATCCATTTGTCCAACCGGAAAGTCAAAGGCGCTTGAATAATTGGTGTTCAGGACATGAGCTCAGCTTGATGGTCACCGGCCAGTGCTGGCATGACCTCTGCAGAGCCCATGTACCTGTTGCAGCCCACAGGCGGGTTGGAGGGAAAATAGCAGTTTGCTGGCCAGAAATGCAATTCCGAGGGCGACTGAGGGACGGAGCGAGCTTGCCGACGAGATGGAGCGCAGGCGCTGCCAATTCACAGATTCCGAAACGGCGCCGTATTGCCCTCAAGCGCATTTAATGCCCCTTGATGGCAATCGTTAGCACGCCGCGATGCCTCACAAAGGGTGGCGGGGGATTCGACAGGCTGTCGTTATGGCAACCCCCCTCACAATCACGATGGAGTGCTCAGTCGGGTCGCCCCTGCCACTACTGTCCTCTCTGCTCGCATTAAAGCGGCAATGTTTTCAGTTGGCGGAGCGGCACGCCGAGGGCCTGCAATCCGCGGTACGACCCATTTTGGCAGAGCTAATCACAAGCTTGCAACCTAAGTGACTGTGATGAGCTGTGAAGCCCTATAAATGCTGCATCCTAGATCAGTGTTTCCCAGGATCCCTGTCATCTAGGCCAGTGTTTACCAATAAAGTCTGCGGTGACCCCAAGACGGTCTGGACTGGTAGCAACAAGCTGCCATTGGCACCTAACCCAGGCTATTTCTCCTTGTTAACCAACTCGAATCTAACATCATAAATGTAATGCAGGAAGTCAGTGTGACAATTTCCTTCATTTTAATTAAATAAATAAATGGAATAAATAATAAAAGCAAGGAGAAGCCGCGCTGCTGCAGCCATCAGTAAAATACTTAATTACTCAAATACCCATATAAATGAATAAAAACTGTCACAGAAATGTGTAAAAATCTCATTCACACAAATGTAATGCTATGTGCATGCAATATTATGCTTAGATGAGATGCGGTATTTCTCTGCTATGTGGGTGGATTTAATTTTTCTGGGCCATGCCCACTTTTCCCGCATATCCGATCGGAGCTGCATCTCTGGCATTCCCACATTTGTGATCTTCAGGTTTCCTATGAGCCAGCAGGGCACTGGAAAGAATCTGGAAGCCAATGTTTCTTTCTCACGTTATGTCTGCAGCCAAGAAAACAGGAGCCGACCCAGATTCCCAAAGGGCAAACTCTCTCAGACAAATCTTCCTGATCAGCACCAGGGCCCTTAGCAGATGATCAGCATAGCTCAGCAAGGCTTTCCACAATCCACCTGACTCACGCAGATACACGCGGTGTAGCTGTGCTCCACTCTGTAAATATGGTAGGAGTGGAAGGGGATGGTTCTAGAAGGTATCATTGGTGTTGAGATAATGTTCCGTCCTATGAAAGAATGTCTTTGCCCTTCAGATATAAATGAGGGTTAAGCACATTTTAAAAACCACTTTCCATCACAGAGGGACATTAACATGGTATCAGGCCCCCCTACTATTTAATTTGATGTTGTCATACAGGGAGATGGGAGTGGTGACGGTAAAAGTTGTCAATGGGGATGGGGAGGCGCTTTTTGAGGCTCCTTTTTTAACGCCAGCCTATCACAGGTCAAGAATCAGGGGCCACCCTGGAATGGAATACCAGCCTATCACAGCCTGGGAAAGCGTGAGCATTACGTGCTGCTAATCACACAGTAGCAATCTCCACTAAACAAGTCCTGTCTCTTCTCTCTCAGAATCTCTCCACCCCCACCCCCCATCCACCCGGTGAATCTACCAAGATCTCAAAGACAGGAAGCCTTCTTTGGCCAGTTGCTGACCTCCTGGCTTTGGCTGCTGGGAAATCGGCAAAGCAGCAGGCAGAGCCGAGCCACTCAGGGCTAAAAATACCCGAATGGGCCTCGTCTCGCCAGGTTCCGCCCGGCCCAACACAAAGGTCACAGGAATGATTATCGGAATGAATCTGATTATGTTTTAATCCAATATGCAATCAGGAGACGCTATTGATTTTTAACATGAAGAATTACCCAAATGACTTGGAGCGCGCACACAAGAGCAGCCTGGCAAGAGTGAAATGACGAAAGAAGCCTGCCATTCTGATTAGTTTTGAAAACGTTATTTCTACATTCCATAATTATATGGTGACGCTGGGCGAATATTTTTGGAATTGAGATCAGTCCCAAGATCAAGCTTCTTTAAATTAATATGTCCGGTGCTACCCTGTGGAAATAGCATTTTTTCTGACTGCAATTTCACCTATTTAACAAAACCCACAGCGTGATCATGCGCGGCCGCCAATCAGGTACCAGCCATGCATGTACGGTGGCCCTGAAGTACAAATTAAGAAAATGCAAAAAAAAAAAAAAAAAAACTACATGTTTTTTAGAAATCCATCAAAATGAAGGAATCATAAAAAAATGTATTCTCAATGTTTTTTGGTTTCTTAATTCTTTGTGGTTTTTTTTTTGTACTCTAGGGGAACTATATATGCATCTCGTCACGGCTGTTAACTAACCGATCATTCACCAGAACTACTAACTTGTATTGTGATTTCCTTTTTTTTCCGACACAAAAGGCGCATAGATTCTGTAAGCCATTGAGCACTTGTCTATTGGTGGGGGCGACTGGAATCCATGAAACACTTAAGGCCAATCGACCATCTATAGCCACATACTGACATCACCATCCCAGCGCACTGGGGGGTTCAAAAATGGCAAAAGCACAAAGACAGGCCGGGACAATGGACATGAGACAGAATCTGCCTCCACATGCGGGGAGCATGCAGGTCCGTCATGGCGATGAACAGTGAACAGCATTTATGGGCTCGTTCCTGTGAAAGTTCTACAAAACCGCCAATACGAAGATGAGCGTGCAATCAGACCTTAATGCTGTGGATTGATGCCTATCCCCTCCCATCGCCACAGGCAATGGATGGGAGGGTGGACCGTCTCCCCACCCCCCAGCTACAATGCACAGACATCAGAAAGAGATGGGGGAGAAAAGAACATGGCAACTCACCTTCTGGATCACCACACAGCGTACACTGTGATTCTACAGACGGGAAAGGGAGAGAGAGAGGGAACAGGTGGTTATGCTGTGCTCAGTGCCCGGACGGCAACGTGGGTCAGGCGGCAAAGGCGTGGGCGCGAGCAGGGAGGCGCCTCCAGAACAGTCAGCGATGCGAGTTCACAGAGAACACAGATCACATGAGGGATGAGCTCACATCTGACATCAAACAGAACTGCTGAATTATCAGGGCTTTACAAAAAAGGGTTCCGACCCAGGGAGCCTGACTGATGTCTAATTACAGATTCGTTACCCAGCTATCTATACATCGACCGCTTAACTTTGTCAGGGTCACAGGCCGGATTCATTATATTCATAAATAAGTCAAACATGAAAACAAACTCCTTGAAGCTTTCTTGTGGGTGTTGCACCACTACTCTGGGGTGAATACGGTGATTTCCCGTGGCACCCGGTCCTCTCTCATCCATGCTACAGAGTTCTTCTGGAAACGCGTCACGTGACACGTGTCAGATGGAATGTGATCTACACATCCTGCTTTTGCAGAACCCTAGGGACCAAACCAGCCTCCTGCCTCCCTAAGCACTCGCACGATACTGGTAGGGACATGTCCCTAATGCCCATACCCCTTCAAAAACAGCTCCACAGTCCTCTGGCACATTTATAAGAGCTTTGACTGGCTTCAGCACTTTACAACTTGACTGGCAGGGCACCATTTTAAGTTGCATCTCAAAAACAATGGTCCTGAAAGCCCCACACGCTTTGCTAGGTCTGCCCGTCTGTTCATTCTCTTTCTCGTAAACAGGGCCATACTTCTTTCCCATACTTCATCTAGATATATCTGATGTGGGACAGAACTGTTTACAGCAGCAAACAAACAGACACTTGCGTCATTCATCAAACTTGCTGTCTTTACCTCAGCAAATACAGGCTTCGGCTTCATTAATTATAGGGAGTTCTCACCACAGGTCCATTACTGTGCTTAACCCCAGCCCGTAGGCCTACAGAACCCTTCCCTGCATATGCAAATGTCAGTTGTACTTCTGCACAGACGAATTTGCTTATAGGCTGCACTGAAGAAACGCTTAACCCCGATTGGTCGATTAAGATCAGATGAGTTTTTGCGTACATACAGACACCAGCTCTGATTGGCTTTGTGTCCCATCAATCATCTAAAACAAATCAAGGCTGCCTATAAGTGTATGTGGTCTCTCATTTAGCCTCTCCCCCAAAAGAGTGCTGAAAGCTCTCTGTTCAATAAAATGTTTTATTGTTTTATTGCTGTATTATTGGGACTGGGTGATTTATTACAGATCATCAAAACCCACCAGAAAGAAAACATTCCCACCAGCCATGAGCGTGTGTGAGTGTAGCACTAAAAGCCTAGACATGTTATGATTTTATAAAAAAAAATTAAAAATGATGCAATAACCTCATCACTGTTTCGCAGAGGAATTCTATTCCCATCCTCATCATTGCGGTTAACAATTAAAATTAGTTAAATGGTGCAGGTTCAAGTCGGGATAACCTTTCGAGCATTTGCCATAATCTATGGGGACACTGCAGGCGAAGTTATTTCCATTCACACATGTTCCCTGCAGAGTGTATCCAAGCAGTTGTGGAAATTGGTTTCGTTTGTTGCCTTGGTGCACTTGTACTTCAGGTGGAACATGGACCTTTAAATTTCCTTCACAGGCCTCTCCGAATTAATCTTCAAGTTAGCCCCCTTCCCTGAGGTGACTGAGACCCCCCTCCCCGCCCCCATGGCCAAACCACCACTGACAAGGTTTAAGCACAGTTTGTTCATGCTGACTGGTTATAGTTTGTGTCCTGCAATGGACTGGCACCCTGTCCTGGGGGCTCTGCACTGCGCTGCCCGGGATAACGTAAGAGACCTCCCCCCACCCGGTGACAATGTGCTGGATATTGATGTATTATCGCTTTGGGCAAAAATGTCAGCTAGATAAATAAATGTAAATGGATGTGCAATTAGGAGATGGACGGATGCATGGAACGAGTGTGCCGTATATTTAATTCTCATCCATCCATCCATGAAAACAGCCAACCATCTATCTTCTGTAATCTCGAATTCAGTGCAAGGTTACAGATAGCCTAGAGTTAATCCCAAGAACGCAGAGCAGAAGGCAGGGGACTCCCTGGAACAGGATACCAGCCCAACAAATGTGCAGGACAGCCTATCACAAGCCAGGAAACAGGGGCCACCTTGGAATGGGATGTCAGCCTATCAGATGCCAGGAGACATGGGCCACCTTGGAATGGAATGCCAGCCTATCACAGGGCAAGAGACAGGGGCCAACTTGGAATGGGCTGTCAGCCTATCACAGACCAGGAGACAGGGGCCATCCTGGAATGGCATGTCAGCCTATCACAGACCAGAGACTGGGGTCACCCTGGAATAGAATGCTAGCCTATCACAGGACAAGAGACAGGGGCCATCCTGGAATGGGATGTCAGCCTATCACAGGTCAGGAGACAAGGGGCCACCCTGAAATGGGATGCCAGCCTATCACAGGGACAGGGGGAGGGGGGATCCTATGGGCACAATAAAACAAGCTGTAACCACACAAACATTACACATTACCATGAAAACACTCCAGCACACCCTTGATTAAACAGATGTATTTTCAGATTGTCAATCAAAGCCAATTTCCAGCAAGAACACAGCACGTAGCGAAACATCTGATTAAAATCCTGTAATTATCAAGCTCACGTGCCTGAAGAATTAGCGAGTGTTATGTATGATCACCGTCGCTGATTACACACTTAGGGAACGGCAAGAAAACGCAAACGGTATGCGGTGCCTGATAAGTGGTGGGCATCTGGCTCTCGCCTCCTTTTTATGTTTTAAAAAGAAGAACGTCTTAAAGAACAATGAGAATTCCTTACACATTGCCCTATTTAAGTTGTCACATTTTACACAGATTTGTTCGGGTCATTTTGTTGGGTGTAATTAAGTTGTGTTGAATTATTAATACAGCGCGATAACACCAATATGTTCCTTTTGTTATTTTACAATGCTGTTCATAAGCAAAGGAACCTGCTCTCTCACACAATTTCGTAATTCTTGCTGATATTACTTTCATTAAGGGTAAAATATCCCTGAATAAAAATGGCTATATATATGTGCAAATAAACAAAAGCAATTGTTCAGTCTGTACAAGACATTCTTCACAAGTTTAGCACCAATTTTTACGAACGCCTTCAGAAATAATCATAATGTTTTACGGTTAAATTAAATCCTACTTAGATTTGACGAAAACTACAATCTCTAGCACAGAGCTCACTAATGAAGTGAATAGCTATCAATTCGTAAAATTCTATGAAGGCCCATCCACTGTATTTTTGAATCAATGAGCCCATAAGCCGTCCACCAATGGCCTTTCGAATGCAGTCTGCACACATTGGAGTCAGATCTAGACACAATCGTATCATGAGCACTTAAATACACAATAAACTTATTTGACATTGGAAGCTACTGTTTAAGTCTGGGTTTTTTTCCCTGTCTATGACCTGAAGTTTTCGTATTTTTGCCAAAACTAATGAAGGTCACTCACGTCATACATTTCTGTCAGACTTACGCCTCCTTCTTCAAGGTGAGGCTGGCAGTCAGAGTATAACTCCTTGGATGAAGTCAGATCAGCCCCCGTGTGCTCACTCAATCGAGTAAAACGAAGTCAGCCGCTAAACAATGCGGTCTGGACCAAAGTGTAGAGGAAGGACACATTCTGCTTTTTGTCAAATGATCAGCTTATTTGGAATGCAGGCCAAGGTTCTAAATGTATATATGTGAATATTTTCCTATATATTGTTCTGTCATTTTCACGCCAGGCGTCAGTTCCTCACGATGTCATCACTTCAATATGAAAACCAGTTTTCTTTCTAGAAATTGCTAACAAACTAGTTTGGTGAAATTGCTATGTAACTAGGTTATCAGCCACCAAGAGAGCAAATTAGCAACATATTTATTTAATTTCTCACCAGTCGATCTGGAGCTGTAAATAATTATGAGGGCTCTAGTGGCATCGGCTACAGACGGCGAATGCCATCGATCGCTGTTAAATGCCCATCGATCGCTGGTCCTGCTTGCTCACTCATATCGATAAGCCTGTTTTGCTAACTATGCAGTTATACAGGGCATTTTTAATTAGTGACAAGGACATTTAAGACTGAAGAAAAGGAAGATCCTGCTAATTTTGCACGTGAAAGCTACCCTGAAGTCACGCCAGGACAAAACATGCCAGGCGAATAGCAGAAATCATATGCTGTCCCTTAGCCTGAAGGTTACACTAAAGTACAAGGAAATAAAAACTGAAGCAAAACTCATTTTCTGACTGTGGACAAAGATGAAAAACCAGGAGCTGCAACTCTCACGCATCTGGCGTGACATTCATGCTTTCAGACTCACACACTAACACAAATGTCTATTATTCCATTATTAACCTAAAATTAGCGACATCAAAAGCACCGAGGCAGTTCGCAAACCCTACGGACACTTTGAAAGGTAACAAAAAACCTAAAAACGTGTGCATGAGTGTGCAGATTTGTCTCGAACTGAAAACCTCACACTAGCCAGCTGACCAAAGTTGGCGACCCCGAAACGCACGTTTCTATCAGTCATTATCAACAAATCAACCTTCAAATTCTTTAAAAATAAATACCACAGTTGCAGTTGACTGACTTGATTTGCTGGTGCAAAATTAGCAGGTAAATTGTGGGAGAATCACATAAGCAGTAAGACGCACATTGTTCCGTGTGCAGTCCAGTTCAAAATTAATACTCGAAACTAATGAATTTCTACGTCAATTAACAGAATTCCTCTCACACGCATTAATGCTGAGGTTTAGGTATACAGTACATGCACAGTAGACAACGGTTTCAGTTTTTCCTCAGTTGATCTTTCCCTGACCATGATCCTATCTACAACTACCTTCTCCAGTTCTGTTAGACATCCTGCCCCAAATGACAGGCCGGGGGGTTGCTCCAAGACTTCAAACCCCCACACCTAGCAACACCCCAGTGTGTCGAGAATAATTACAGTGTGTCACCGGGTGACAGCTGCCGCCCTTCTCGGTGACCGCACTCCGCTCACGGCAGATGGGGAGAATACTCTTGATGAAAGACTTAATAACTGCCAGAAAGTTTACTTGATGGGGTGCGTGTGTTAAAAAGTGCCTACTGCCCCCCCCCCCCACCCCAGGCTCATGACCCGGGATTACCAGGATTGGGAACGAGCAGAGAGCATAGATCGATGTGTGGAGGAAGCGTCATACAATCACGATATTAATTACAGCTCCGGCGTCATTAATGGGATCGCTGTCAAGAGCTTACGGTGTGCGAATTCCCCGGCAGTCCTCACAACATCAGCGCGTTTACGGCAGGTTTACTTGTCGCTGACCCCTCAAAGGCTATCGATGTGTTACCTGCGCTAAAACGGTCGCATCATCCCAACCACTTGGTTGTGACTTTTCATTCTGGTTTTCATTCTGACATTCCGGTTTGGCTAATTGAGACGGATCTGGCAGACACTCCGCATGCAATGCGCTATACTCTCAAGCTCCCTCGGGGTGTCTGCGCCCTTGTGTACTGACCTGAAACCCCGGACAGGCCCGCCACCTGTAGAGAACATCAGGGGAGGTGTTATTCAGGAGCAGAAGCAGAACCTCCTACAAGAAACATCCCTTACTATGACCTCCCAGGTCAGTAAGAACAGGACAGAGTTTGCCTGTCATGGAAGGTCTTTCCCTCGTGATGCACGGTGAGTTACACGCTTCCTGTGTACATCTGTTTAAGCTGGGCGTGTCATTGTCTTTTCAGACGGAGCAGCACCAGGGGCCCAGACAGAACCGCCTTCCCTTTGAGAGGTAGAAAGCGAATGTATACAGGCATGGTAATAAAAAGATTACACGCACCACAGTAAAACAATTAGCAGCCACCACTATAAAACCGCACCCCTGCATCTGCGTGTAAATGTGTATTTATGTGTGCGGTTATTAGTTTTATTTTCGGGGGACAAATATTGACTAAATGTCTGGAAAATGTCGGTAACTCCTGAAAAATGTACTTTGTAGTGACTTTCAGCACAAGACAAATGCTTCTTTAAAAGTCTTCATAGAAGAGGTTTCTGAATGAAAATTAAGGTGTCAAAAAGTGCTAAAATTAGCGTTTCCCTCGGTTTCTGACCCGGGTGTCTGGGAAAGCTGGAACGGCTCGGCGCCAGTGATCGTAGTGGGTGTGGGGAGGTACGAATGGGCCGGAACATTGACACGGATTTGCCGGGCCAGTGCCGGACAAGAGAGCGGAGGTAAAAATTATGGAGAATAGACAATAAAGTCCTGCTTAGACAGGAAATGAGGGAAGATCAAACGGTGCAGAGGAGTAGAGAGCATCAGGCTGGGCTTTGGGAGCCCCCCCCACACACACATCCCAAAGGGTGTTTTTTAATAGGTGCTATACGAACTCTGGGGGCTTTGTGTTGACCATGATTGGCATTTACTATATTTATCTATATTTTTAGCGTCTACACTTCTCTGTTGTGTATCTTGTGTTATGTTGCCTTTATTCTCTGTCTGTCTTTGCCTACTTCTTAATGGCCCTATTGTAACAGCCGTGGTCGTGTGACAGTAAAGATTCTGATAGTGATGTGTGAGCTTAATTCATGGGGGGACACCTGTAGGTCAGGGACATTGTCCCCTTGCAAGTCCCCCATCCAAACCTTGCCTCTAACTGTCTGTAATGTCCTAAGACCTCCGATCTTTTCTCCATCAGGTGTGAGGGTTGGTCAGATTCACCCCCATTCTTAGTGATGGCGTCCATCACTCACTGAGCCACTGATGCGCTGGGGTGCAATGCTTGGCCCGGTCGCTGGGGCGCTTCGCAGACGACAGCGCCGCGTGAGCACGGTTATTGATGGGACCCTTCACACCTGGCCCTCCCCCAGGCCTTATTGGAACATCTATCTCGTGGACTCGGCCCCCACCGTGGCCCCCGCAGCCCCACAGATGGTGTACATGCATCATGGGTCAGCCGAAGTGTTCGGCGGCTCGTCTGCCTCGAGTGCTGGAAGCGTGCCGCCCTTTCCAAACGCTCAACCGCAGACCGTGAGGCAACAGTGGAGAGAAACGGACTCCCACGGAACCGGCAGGCTCAGGTACAGCCATTCGGGTTCGCACAGGCGCGCCTGGACTGGCATACCCAGCACCTGTGTTTGCCAGCACTCAAACCATGCATTCGCTTAGCGCATTTGCCTCTTGGCCACAAATAGCTACTACAATGAGAGACCTTAAGTGACGCAAAAACAACAAACACGCCTCTGAATAAACCTTCTAGATGGTCAACTCTGAAAATTGCTAATCTGTGCAAACTAACCAGAAAGTGACACTATTACCTTTGGGCCATCTAAGAGGCTGCCCCGTTAGAGGATACTATCCAGCTGGCAAACCATTCCTACACACCAGTGTGATCCTCTAAGACTCTCCTAAGATAGCTGAGCATCAGAACAGTATGGGCTTAAGAGTGTAATTAACTTTAGCACATTGAAGATAGTGAGATTAAAGGTCTTGGTCCTGACTAATTAAAGCTAACGAGGCCAGTGCACCAGGCAAGCACAAGCAGCTGCTGCCACCGTCGCTGCTCGGCTGTGTGACTCCTCCCATGGGCTTTGACTGCACCAATCACGGTGAGACAAATCTGAATGGCCACGCCCCACCAAGACGGCTCGAAAAAGTCAGATCCCAGAGCCCGATGCTTTAATCCTCTCGCACTCGATCTGGGGGGGCTCCCCTTCCTCTCCAGCCTCCCTGGCTTGATTACTCTGCTGTTCTGCTCTTTGACCGTTTTATAGTTTGAGGGGGGAGTTCGTAGCTTGCTTTATGTTGGCAATTCATTTAACAGATTGCGCTCGATTCTGACGGCGGCTCATTGGAATCTTTGAAGATTTACAGGAGACCGACGTTCATATTTTAGAGGGAGAGATGATGGAGCCCGCTAGCTAAATCACGCGCCATCATCTGCCCACGAGCAGGTCGCTTTAAAAAACACCTCCAGTTCCGAGTAACTCTTACCAGCTGAGACACTGAAACAATCACAACAGCTAATGATCTGTGTTTGTGTATGTGTGTGTGTGTGTGTGTGTGTGTGTGTGTGTGTGTGTGTGTGTGTGTGTGAATCCTGACATGCATTTCCTCATCTTTCAGTACCTTCAGGCATGTGTAACAATTACAGGGAAAATCATTGAGCTCCACTGAGTTTAAAATCATAATCTAATTCATTATAATGTCACATTTTTTAGGACAAAACAAATTTACATCCATCGGTTAGTAAGAAATTGAGAAAATCTGGATTTTGGAGAACATACAATAAAACAACCTTGTTATTGAAACATGAACAGTCATTTTATGATGAGACATTCTGAGCAGAGTAACTTAAACTCACACGAACTTCTAGACAGTGAAGGAAGTTCTATTCATGAGGGAAGTTATAGGTTATTCATTTGCGCACATATAATGTGTCGCCAAAGTTTTATGGGTCTCTCTCCGTTCTCATGGTGACGGGAGGCACCTCAGATGGTTAATAACGGACTGCATTACCATGCCTGAGTGAATACCAGGAAAAGGGCTCCGGTCCTCAGTAACTTAGCAACCGCATCAGCAGTATGGCTCGCGTCAGGCTGCAGAGCACAGATTATGGGGACACTCTAGCAGACTGGGGGGAGGTGGGGGGGGGCGCAGCTTAACACATTGAAGGCAAGAGGAAAATGCATGAAAGCTGGTTAAATGAAAGCAGCATAAGTGCAGCCCCATGACAGTGAGGTGGGGCGGGGGTGCGCAATCTGCATGTCCACGGTTACGCAGCGGACGGCGGCATTGGGGATCGCAGACATGGTTGCCAGGGCGACGCGCGTCGAGCCTCCGCTCAAGAGGCTTGTGTAATCTCCCGCAGCAAATATGCACAATTCTGAATGCTGATTCCATAAGTTTCCCGAGCTTTGTCCCAGTTCCTGGGCTGATAATAATGAAGTAACTCGCATGTGATTCCACTCTCAGTGCGGAGTCTGAGCTCCGCTCTTCCTGCCTGGGGACTCCCACGTAGAGGGGAGCCCTGGAGGGACTCCAGTCTCGCTGCCCAGTATAAACACTGCTGCCCTCCATGTTGAAATGCCAGCACCCCGTGGAGCCCAGAGCACCCAGTGGAGCCCAGAGCACCCAGTGGAGCCCAGAGTACCCAGTGGAGCCCAAGGTACTGTGTATAGTCTGGAGCACCCTATGGATCCCACACATGACGATCTTCCGAATCTCCGTTGGACCATACCAGCTTACCAAGGTCCATATGGAGCTCCTTCCACACTGTTTCTTAATCAGCTCCTAACCAGGCAGATGCACCCAGGCAAATATGACCCATGTGTCCACGCTGACTCCAAGCGCGTGCCTGGTCCCTCTGGAGCCAGCACTAGCCTCCCAAAGCACAGCTCCAAGCTGTTGTCAAAACACATATATTTCTGGGATTTCCAGGTGCTGGGTAGCCCAACTAATGCCCCCCCATCCCCCTTCAGCTCCTCCGGTAGGTAGGACTAAGCTGCTCCTGGCCAGATGATGCCTCAGCCTTCAGGCTCATGGCATCATGTAACGGGGGACATTGGATTCACACTGTAGCACACAGCAGTTACACAACCAGACGTTTCTAAGGAAGAAATGTGGATTCATTCATTATTAACAACATCGTGTTGTATTTGAGAGGTCTCTGTGCGGAATTAATGGAGTTGAGAGCTTGGCGGTGGACTACCCACAATGCACTGCATCAGTGATCAGACTGAATTCAGCTATCGGCCTCTTGTGCCAAGACAAACCTCGCCGCTTGGCAAAAAAGCCCTAGCGGATGCCCGGAGCCATGCCCCCCCAACCATCTGCACTTCCTGATCTAGCTAAACCGCACGGCGGCGATATGCAGATCACCGTGTCCCGTTAACGCCAGCGACGTGCCCAGGCTCTGCGGATGCTCTGCGGATGCTCAGCGGCGGTATGCCGGCACTAGCGACATTAAAGGCCTGTGATCACTGCTACGGCCGGTGTCCACTGGAGCCCCTCTGGGATTTACCATCCACACCAGTCACAGGGAGACTGACCTCCATGATTACACCCCCTTTTACAGGACTGTCCAAGGGTCATGTGGGAAGGCTGAAGCTAATCAGAGCTATTGAAGAACAGAATAGAAAGGGCCATTTTTGCTCCGTGATGTGTCCCTGGACATAATTAACATTGGAAATGGACGGATGTATAGATAGAAAACCCACCTTCTTTTGAAAAGACATGTACCTGTGGGATTAGGCTGTTAGGAAGGCATTCATCTCTTGTATAAACACAAACAAATGTGTTCCTTTTAACCCGCACAACATTTTAACATGGCAAATACTGATTTCATCCTTGCCCATTAATGACGGAGGACTTAAGTCACAGTGTGAAGAGTTCTGATGTTTTTACTGATATATATCTATCAGTATGTACTGTATGCATATATCGCCGTCCCATCCAAATTCAAATTTTAATTGTCACATACACAGTCATACGCAGTACGATATGCAGTGAAATGCCTTAGACAACCGCTCTTGACCTTAAAATAAAAGACTATAAATAAGAAATAAATATGAAAAATAAAATAAGGGTAAATTTAGCTAGGAAAGAATAAAATAAAAAAAATAAATTAAAGTTAAAATAAAATAACTGTATAACAAAAATGCACA
>JAODKE010000028.1:22710850-22752474 GCA_026779605.1 Mormyrus hasselquistii | reverse complement strand
AGTGGCTTGTGATGGAGTGATTTAACTAACTAACTAATGACCACGAAGTGTAGTAGTGCAGTGGCCACTAGTGTAAATGCATGTCCAGAATGTCCAGAGTGAGTGTAGAAAACCATATGTGTGTGTCAGTGCTGTGTGCACCGATTAAGAGACCATATCGCCTGCGGGAAGAAGCTCCTTTGATTTGAACATGGCGCCGGTGAGGTCGGCTGCCGTCACGACTCTCGCCCGGTGTGCAGCCCCGGTGAGTGTCTCGCCCGACAGGTATCGACAGGATGAATGAATGCATTTTTTTATTGCCCACTAGGCAATATTCTTACTGTCAGCTTCGATTCGGAAACCGATTACCCTGCTCCTCACTATCTTAATTACGTTTCCGAAACAGATAGTGGAGGGACACTTTAGGCAATCTCTACACGATCAACATGAAACCGAACTGAATTACTCTGCGAGCACAAACAGCCCCACAAACCTTGCATCGGCTCTCCATCTCATTCCAATCCTACTTTCCGGGCTCTATTGCCCTAACGGGGGATAATCTCTAACGGACAGCCCAATGCAACCCCATCAGTGACTGACCAAGGAATGTGCTAACGTGCTAATGCGCTAACACACTTAAAGCAATTAGCAGTCTGAAAACCAAAGTCAGTGAAAATCCTTCCTTATTCGTTACACAATAAAAATGTTATGGATCTGTTTTTAGAAGTTGTAAGCAGAAAGGCATGACCTGTAAAACTCACACTGTTCCCCAGAGAAAGAAGAGCACCACACCAAAAGCAAAGCACCCCAAAAGCAAACATATTTAGCCTTGGTGAACCTTAGCATCTGCCAAGCAGGAAGGTGCCCTCATAGCGATGTTACTGCTCTCACGCAGTCAGCAATTTACATCCTGGAATGAGAGGCAGCATCTTCTGGCACAGCAGCAGCCTTGAATTTAATTAAGTCATGCCAACTGAACGCCCATATGTGTAACAGGCTGATGATTCACTCAGGCATGTTTGCGGCATAAGCGACTTAAACTGGCACCTTAGAGTGTTAGACACGTAATCAGCACAGCGTGTCCCCAACATGACTCTGCTTTTTGATGTTCTCAGGACTGTTTCGGTCTCAGTTTCAAATCCACGCTGTTGCTACTATGGAACAGTCACATTTCATACATATTTCCACGCACCATTTATGGACAACAGGTAAGTCGTGAGGCTAGAAGTTGCATTTTGGAAGCCAGATTAATCTGGTATTCTAAGATAAGGATCCACAGAACAGACAAGCATTATTTACCAAAAAATAAGCAAAAAAAAAAAAAAAAACAGTCTCAGAGCCTCTTTCTCATTTACATATTTTACAGACGCCTTTATCCAATGCGACGTACGATTGAAAAAAGCAGGGTCAGCCAGGCCCTGGAACAAATTAGTTTAAGGGCCTTGCTCAAGAACCCAATAGTAAAACCTGCACTCATCAGATCAGCTGCAGGGTCATACACCAAACACTCTCCACGTTGGAGAATGTTAGCGACTTGGGGCTGGCCTGCTGTATGGACATAAAGAGGTTTCTTAGTGCACCATTGCTAGGCCATTCTATAGGAGACAGTGGACAAGCTGATCGCATTACTGACCAAGTCTGTTCTCCAAGAGGTCAGATTGTGGACCCTTCAGTTGTACCATAGAATAACTTCATTGAATATATATATAGCTGCACACAATGCAGCATACAGTCACGGGATGATGACTGATGAAGACAGGCTGGACTTAAGTGTGACAAGCCACCAGCCAGGCGAGCTGTGACTCAGCATGTTCGGCGGGCAGAAATTTCATGAGTAACAGGAAGCAAACGGCAGCTAGAGAACAAAAACAATTCACTCAGCCAATGGCCGGATCAGCTATGGGATCAGCTCCGGAATGATCGCTCAGAACTATACCCTTAAATAAAAGGCATTTTCACCCAAATGACTGGAAAACAAAAAAAAACACGCACAGTAATACACCCGGCAGTAAACACGGTATAAGTTGCAACGCTAAGCTAAACGTTAAGAACCGAGGCTATGCTACCATAAAAATAAACAAACCCATGCTAGCCGATAAAAGCGGACTCATCCCGATATTGCAGGGGATGGAGGACAGCAACTCATTACCTGATTATGGGGAAATTGAATCACTTCCTTCTGATTCTTCTCACCAGCGACTGCAATGGCGTCATGACGCGCATGTTCCTCATGGGCCAGCAAGGATCACAAGGGTCATGGGCACCAGTGCTCACCAGCAGAGAGCCGTGGACTTGACTGTACACGCCCATCGGTGCGGCTAGTGCTACCCCGTCACCATTACATTATACTCATGTAGCAGATGTTCTTATCCAAAGCAATATACATTTTTTTGTTTTTTTCCGAAAGCAGGGTCACATGGTCCCTGGAGCAATTGGGGGTTAAGGGCCTTGCTCAAGCGATAAAGTCACTCTGCCAGCCCTACGATTTGAACCAATGACCTTCTGAGAATGCACCACCCCCCTGTTAAAAAAGACACAGCCCTCCAGCCTGGCTCTGGCTTATGTCCTAGAGCCCCCAGTCCAGTTCCACTCAGACCTCACCTTTCATGAGGGACTAATATCGCACCAGTGTGTTACACCGAAAAAGAAAATATTGTTTGGGGGATATTTTGAGCACATTTGCTCCCCCATGAGTAAACAAGTCAACGTTGGTGAAGAGCTGCTGGTTGGTTCTCTTTTAGGTCCCATTTCCAGCTCCCTGGCCACAAATGGGGGGGGGGGGGCACCAAGCACAGGAAGCTGCCAGGCTCCCCTAGGCAGGTTAAAACAGACATCCTGCTTCCGGGTCAGTAACCAGGAGGTGATGCGTCCTCCAATTGGGGCCGCATCTCTGAGTGCGGTGACGCTGCTGAGGGGTGACCTCTGAGGGCCAGCAGGGGTTTCGAGTCAGGGTGGCACTGGGGGGCCGTGGAAGAGCAGAGTCACTGGGGCGACGCATTTACAACAAATGACCTCTGGGGCACATGCGCGCGGAGAAAAGTCGAAGACAGTGTTTGACTAAACAGCTAAAAGTGAAACAACCAGGCAGCTTTCAGATCATAACCGAAGAGCCAATTTCCAAAGCTCACTCGGTCCACATTTTATTGTTTTTGAGATGAGACCACTAAAGTCAGGCCTCCTTATCAAAACTAAGGAACCAAAGCTCACTTAGTCGACATGTAATCCAACAAAGAACTTTCAGAAAATTTCCAAAAATCTCAAAGTCAACAGAAATAGCACTTAAGAACATATCCTGCCCACGTATCCCATGGACGGAGTAAGTTATGGCCTCCATCTACAGTACATTAAAAATGCAGACTGGGATAAAATACCAGCCCAGTCCAGTCAATGGGGCCCAGGGTTCCTGTTGTGCCCTTGCTGCCATCGTCTGATGTTGACGACGGCTGTGCGATTAGCCTGCCCCGTTCACCTTTGACGTTGTGCATTACAAACGCGGCCATGTGCTACCCAGTGGGGGCTGAACGTCCCATGCAGCGTAATAGCGCTCCATCTTTTAATTCCCAGCATGCACCTGGCGGCTGCTGTTGAAGGCCTACAGTATGCCGAGCCAGCCCCAGGTGAAACCGGGATGCCCAGGTTGATTAAGGAAAAAAGATTATATCCTGAAGACATAGCTACAGTATAGCCTGCTGATGCTGATGTTCACGGAACATTAAATAAATAAAAACTAAATTCCAGTTACTGAAAAAACAATGTAAGACTATTTCAGAGAAATAGACACACAAAGATAGAAATATGACACATGATGACTATGCACCAGCATTGGGGTCATTCTGGAATTATTTATCAATTCCAATCCAAATCAGTCAATGGAACTAGAGTTGGAATTAAAATCTCCCTGAAATTTGAATTCAATTCCAATTCTGTTCCCCATAGTTTTTTTTCCCAATCCCAACTCCAGTTCCATTTCCTGATTTAGATGGGAATTAATGAATGCATTCCAGAATGGCCCCAACCCTGCTATACACAACGGGATCCCAGTGAATTAGCTGCTGCAGACAAGGTTAACAGTTCGGCACAGAGTAACGTGATTTAAATGAGCTTTTCTGAACAAGTCCTCTCTTCGAGTGGTAGGCACAATGCTGCCAAGCTGTTGCTGGGGCCGGTGTTGACGAGGCTATGGGGCGAACTTCATGGCGACCTTGGTAGTGTTCTCATGCATCAGTGCAGAAGATCATGAGGGACACTCTGACGCTGCACCACGCTCACCGACATCGGTTCTGATGGACACAAGTCCTTTGGGCCCTCTGACGTACGACAGACAGGGGGCTCGCTGCGACCGGCCGCACGTGGTGTGTCATTCTCATTTTAGCCACAGTGACTTAGAATTTTCTCCAGGGATCCTTTGAATATTTTATTGAATACTTCAGTGAAGCGATTCAGGTTAAGTGCCTTATTCACAGTTTCCTCCCCAGGACCTTATGTGAGTAGCTTAGCGGTGGATGTTCTCCCCATCACGCCGTGACATCACAGCACCATCACACGATGTCACAGTTACACAGCAGCATTTCCCACCTACCCATGTCCCCCATGCGACTTACGAGGACAATTTCATCTGACTCATTAAGATGAGAATCATTATCCCGTGGATTCGAGGTTTGCTTCGTTTTCCCAACGTTCCGTGTGAGCCACAAGGCTCAGACGCATCTAGACAGGCCAATTTGAAGCGCTAAGTTAAAGACACAAGGCTGTATTTCCAGAGTGGCTGCTGACAAAACCCATCGGGAAGCATGACAGGGGACTTCATTCAGCAGGTAAAATAGGTTCACAGGCGCAGACAAGTAACAATGACAGAACTGGGGAGCACAGGCCTGGGAAGCACTTAAATACTAGACTAACAAAGGGGCAAACAAGAGGCAGCTGCGAGTGGTTATCAAGAGGGCAGGAACAAGAGGTAAGTCAAATGAGCAATAGGTGTGGCTTGTTAAGGGCCAAGCTGTGGAGGAAACAGGAGGATCAGAGTGGGCAGGGTGTGATAACTGCAACCTGATGGCTGAAGTAACAGCAGATACAGGCTGTGTGTTTCTGCTGTTACCCTTTAGCGGATGTGTTTGTCCAGAAGACCCCGAGCTGTCGAGGAGGCCGAGAACAGTCTTGACGGTTATCCTTTACGCATATGCGATTACACCCAGCATGCCCGTAAAACACCTGCATCACAACAGCAACGAAACACTCACCTCCACATGTAGCTGTAATACAGGTACATGCTTAAGCTGACCTAATTAGTTTTGTTCTGTATCCTACAAATCCACTGTTATTAAATATATATTACATGTCATAAATTCCGCTTATCAGGCCAAAATGTTTACATGACACCCCTCTCTGCTGATGCTCTTGCGGTTTATGTTTTCAAAGGGGACTAAAAAACACATATCGATTCAAAAATGCTATTTATAACATTTTATAGCTGTGAAAATAGTTGCTTCAGCACAGGACCCCTCCTTTGGCCATCATTCCCGCACAAAGACTCGTCCAATGGGAATCATTTCTCAGGTGATAGGTCCCCAATCATATATCACTGTATATATACATATGTTATAACTGTTGTTTTGCCGAGTCAGCTCTTTGATTGGCGGAATGCCCTCTCGTCTCACCCCCGATGGACCTTAGGCACAACGGACATGATAATGAGAGCTGTCTATGCGGCTGACCCCTCAACGCATGGCTGCATCCCAACACGCATCTTCTGTCTCACTGCACATAACGGAAAATACAAAGCAACAATGTAGAAAAAAGTCTGTGTTTCCCCCTTGCTGACTTAATTTGCATAGCTTTGAAGCTGCACATGTGTTATATATAAGCCTGATTAGGCTACTAACTGCACAAGGAGATTGTGGCCACGGCTCTGAAAAAGGCTGATGGTGCGGATAAGTTCCCCTGTTCACCCCTCGTATCACACCGCCACCACACTTCCATCTCTGATGCTTTGAGGAGCCGTGAAAAGTTCTGGGTCCATCTGATGGTCCTAACCGCAGTACCTGCAAGACCAAGTGGTGGATTCTAGGACAGACTCGCAACTTCTGTTTGGTTTTTTCACATCGAAGGAAGAATCGCCCTTCATAAGCACGGCCCCAAAATCTATATCAACGTAGGATCAGCTAATAAGACAAATGAGAGAAAACCTCTAATGTTCAATAGATAGATTAGTGGTAGAAAAAAAATACCCAATCACATTTCAAACTGACTTGTCATGTGACTGACCACCAGCCTGTGAGCTGCCTCATTGGTCCCAGACTCATGAGAGCAGAAGATCAATATGTCAAACTGAACATAAATACTGTCCCCATCAAATTAGCACCAGGTTACTGCAGGTTAATGTAACCTGCAACCCCCCCACCACACACACACACACACACACACATACACACACACACACACACAATAGATGCACCATCCAGACCCCATGATGCACCACAGACTCGGGGCGGCACGCAGGGGAACACCAGAACAGCGGTCTTGTATGTCTCCATGGCAACAGGAGGGAGCGCGGCCCACGATATATAGTCAGGGGAGAGGTTCATGGGGATAAAAAATGCTGCGTGGAACTGGAAGAGCTCCCCTCCCCAGGATGCATGTTTACTTCCCCTCCCCAGGACGCACGTTCACCCTGCTGATAGTCGTGCTTTTTTATCGTCGACACTGGGAAGACAGTGGGCTCTACCCTTTGCCACTTGACCCTAAAACCACTGCATACAGTTTAACAAGGTCTGCAGTGTTTCCATTAGCTCCCCAAAGCATAACCCTCCCACCCCCCCAGTGTATATTCCAGTCATACGGCCGACTGACTAATGGGACGGCTCCACAGGGAGACGGCAGTAGGGTGGTCTGTGGGCGGGGCAGTAGGTGGGGCCATTAGCACCGGACCTGTCTCTAAAATCACTGCTGCTTTAATGTCAGCAAAAAGGGGAAACTGACAAGAGAATGTCACCAGTGATCTGCCAGGGTGGGGGGCGACAGGAGTCAAAGCCTTCAAGGGATGAGTCAAAGCTTAAGATACTATCTCCAAATTCAGCCAGAATGATGGTCTCTTACAGCCAAAAGAGTCCTAAGATCAATTTCAGTCACACATATGAGGAATTTCTCTGGTTGAAAGCATGTAACAAGAACGCATATGGAGGACGTTTGGTGAATCACTGGCCCCACCTGTGCTGAGGCCCCACCCACCAAAGCCCCACTCATGCCTAAGCCCCAGGGCCTGATAGACGTGACCAGCTGGGGCAAAGCTGTGCCAGTGACCTCGTGTGCAGAGTGACTCGATGACTAGAGAACACCAGGTCACTCTTCACTGCAAAGTCACCGGTCGAGTTGAATTACCCACAATGCAGCGCAGGGCTGCAGCTGCAGCAGCCGAGAATGAATGAATTCATTAGTGAGGTATCTTAATTTGGCTTTGGTGAAGGATATGAATCATCGTCAGGGCTTCGTTCACACACTAGCATGACGGACGCACACTGTTCAGGTCACGTTCTAACAGGCTGGTAACAGGGACAGAGGACAGGTTCCTGTGTGCAGTGTCTTATCATCACACTTGCTGTGATGTTAGAATCAGCTACAGCTTCAAGGCTTGCCTGCTCCCCCCCCCCAACTCCATGCAGGTCAAAGGTCCCACGTCTCAGACCGGTGGGCAGTACCAGTCGAAGCACATGTCATCCCCTAAGTAAGTTTCAGTGCCCCCTGTCTGAGACAAAGTAAAATAGGTTGGCTAAGTCAGCACCTCCTAAAAAGGTGGAGCCCTAGGTGGCTGCCTATGTCACAGAGTGGGTTGCCAGCGCCGCCTATGTCACAGAGTGGGTTGCCAGCGCCGCCTATGTCACAGAGTGGGTTGCCAGCGCTGCCTGTGTGGGGTCTTTGACAGGCACTAGTCATCCCGGCACAATCAGCCGCAGTGAGCACCAGGTACCACAGCTGTCTAGGTTTGCTAATGTCTGTCCTCGGCAAGACCAGAATGATGAAAGGGATGCCAGTATGTGTGTGTGTGTGTGTGTGTGTGTGTGTGTGTGTGTGTGTGTGTGTGTGGGTTTGCATAGATCACATTTGAGGACCGAATTGTCCCCAAAGTGTAGTAAAACCTGAAATTTCCCTACTTTTGCGGACATGTTTTGAGGCTCCCACTTGGACAACCCCTGTTTTATAAATGTGAATGCAATCGAAAAAGCAAAAATGCTAAAAGTCTTGTATCTGGGTTGGTTACTTATGGTTATGGTTAGTCCTGGGTAGGAGGTAATGTTGTCATAGTCAGTGTTAGTATCTTTCCCATAGAAATGAATGAGCGGTCCACATAAAGATATGTTTACCCGACATGTACGTGAGTGTAGGTTCATGATGGCCTGTGCACGAGTGAGTGAGCAGGCGAACTGAGGTGCAGCCTGTCGGTGCCTGGGTGCACATGTGCTGGTTTGAAACTGCGTGTGCGATTATGTGCGTCTGAGATGTGTGCAGTGATAATTCACCATGTCATTATGTCTGTCAGTAGATGAAGGACCATCACTGTGCTCCATGGTGAGATTCTGTTTAATTCCTAAAAGCATAGCATGCCAGACATTTTTTTGGGGTGGGGGGCTGAACCAATCATGAAGCCAGTAACAAGCTTCGTCACTCCGTCTAAGAGCGACCTGTGAACACAGGCATTCTATTAGGTCTTGCCAATAAAATCTGGAGCGATTTCTCGATATCACAACAGAGCAGCAGCAACCAGGATTCTACTACAGGTCTGTGGCTTTTTGATCTATAACCTAATAATGCCTCCCCATAAAATATTCATGTGCTCTCCAAAAACGAGCCCCCCTCCCAAGACTAAAAAATAATGGCCAGGTTACAGAGTGAAATTACAGCGAAATGCACAGCTGTTCATTAAAATAATAAAACATGAGTCTGAAATCTAACACTGAGAAAGAGTGAAAGTGAAATGAAAAGTCTTTGCAATCAGCATAACTTCTGCCGGTTCATTCTTGCCGACAGACAGCCAGGTTTGAAACCGCCAAAGTCTGTCATTTCACTTTAAAGCAAATGTTCATTTGAATCTGGCCTGCCCCCTTACCTATTTATAGATGTGGTATATTTGCGGAGTACCAGAACTATTACATTTTATTTGTCCTTTCAAAGTTTTTTTTTTTTTTTTTTTAAATCTGTGGGGGTTTACGGATTTTCCTGATGAATCAACTCGCTCCTTGAAATCATCTAGAGATAGAGATACATCCTAGTACACACAGAGAACGTGATTCCGGAATGCCGCGGAAACGGCGTCCCGCGACCATCTGTGGCTCATGACTCCAGCGCCACGCGTTCTTGTGGCTGAATGCTAAGTGGTGTCTCTCCAGGCCTCTCCCACCACACAACCCGACTGACACATGAAGTCTGCCCCATAAACTGGGACGAGGTCTCAGATACCCAACGCCCCCCCCCCCCCCACAGCACACAGACCGGTGGGTGCTCACGCAGCTAGCTCCACGGCAGATGTCTCAGACTCAGTCCGAAAAGCTTTGCAGTGGCTCTCTCTGACTCAGCCGTAATTTACAGGAGAGTACCGTCTGCGATTGCGATAAATCCCCGTCAGCTCGATGCCATGTGGGGGCGGCGGGGGTGCGGATGGAGGGGAACAGTGGGGCAGAGACGCCGCTTCCCACATGTCAATATGCGCGGACTGACCGCCGCATGCTGAATATCAGATGATTTTCATGCCAGTCAGGGCACGGAACCTCCAAGCCCATCAGTCGCACATTGGCAAACACACACGCTCACACACACACACACCCATACACACACTCACACACACACAGCAGACTCGACAGATAAGTGATATACTCCAGGTTCCCCCCCCCACCCCATTTGCAAGATCACTGCAGTCTGAGGATCCTGGCTTTGGTGCGAGTCTTACCGTAGCAGTGTGTGTGTGTGAGTGAGTGTGTGCGTGATCAAACTCTGCCAGGCTCTTCAGCCGAGATCACGCTTCCTGCTTTGATTAACTGCCCCCTCTGGGGAGGATGTCTTTCCCTTTTCAGCAAAAAGGCAACATTTTTTTCCTCCAGCTGTGCAGATGAGATTGAAGCGGCATGAATGAATCAGAAGCCGTCTGAAGGAGTCACGCTTGCTGCAGAGCGAGCAACTGTCTCCACGCATCCGCGGGACACCGTGCTTGCCGCGCTGTGAGCCGCCACCGACAGTCTGCCGCACTCACAGATCCGAGACACCAGCGACCGTCCCAGGGGGCTGGTATTCCAAACAATCCCCTAGGAATACACCAGACTTTAGCGGGGGGCCACCAACTTGCAGCCAGGTCTTTGGAAAGTGATGTCGAATAGGAAACCTGTTCATTGCCCCCCCAATACACACACACACACACACACACACACACACACACACACAAGCCACGTTAAGTGGCGAGGGGAGTTCGTGATCTCTCAAAAACTCCCCCCCCCATACCCATACGCCCCCCCAGGTACCCCAGAGAGAGATGTCAACCCCACGACTGAGGATAAGTGGAAAAGGCAAAACCCCCGCTTACTCACCTCGTTGGGTTCCTGCGTGCAGGTGACATCGGAATACACAAGCAGCGGCACACGGTGACTGGAACTGGCAAATTTACAGGCAGGGGGGTCGAAAAAAAAAAAAAAGAAAATCACAGGAGTGAAGCTCGGCTACCAGACGCGGTAAAGGGACGACGGCAGAGGGGGGCCCGCTTCCTTTCGGCTTTCCTTTTTTTTTATCCGATCCTTCCAACGAGAAGAGGAAAAACAGCGGGGGGAGGGAGGGGGGGGGAGAGAGAGGAAAAAAAAATCCAGACGTGCTGCTTGAGCCGCGCTACTTTTCAGCTGAGTGTCACAGACTCCACTGCAGCAGCTCGCTGTTCTGCCTGCTCAGAGCGCGGCACAGCGCCAACGAAAACCCGGAGCCGGACTCCACTGCACACGAACTCGGACTCGGCTGGGACCTCCCCGCTCCTGACTCTGCCAGAAAGAGGCCGTTCATTTATCTTACCCCTAATGCTCCCTGTCTCTTGCTACCACCCTCTCTCTCTCCCTCCCTCCCTCTCATTTTCTTTTCTCTAAACAAATCGACGTAATCAGGTTTGGTGGGGGGGGTGGGTGCAAATCAATCCCGCTAAAAACTCCCCCGTGGCGACATCGGTTCTCATTGCGTCTCGCACGTGTCATCACCGCGGGCGACGCTCGTGGGTGTAAAGTCCGAGCTCCGAGATGGGTGGATGAAAAAGAAGGATGACAGGGTCAAGCAGGAAGATTGAAAAGGCACAGTAAGACACAGACACACAAACACGCTCGTGCCAGTCCATGCTGCCAGCAATGGCACAGATTACAGAATTAGTCAGCATCAATTCACACATGGACACATCAACACTGACAATGTGCTTTTCTTCACTACAGATTTTTCTTCTCATTTTCCACAATAATATGCGCAGTGTTTGCATAATAAAGCATTGCCCTCTGCTTCCTGGGACGGGCTCCAGGCTTTCCGCGACCCTGAAACACATAAGTGGGATGGGATATCAACAAAGAGCTGAAAAGCCAAACCCTCTACAAGACTAGGTTCACCCAGTCCACCTGCAACGCGCACCGTAGTGATATAACCTCAGAACTCACTCACACAATCCACAAGTCTATTAAATCTGTCACTTAATCAATTAAAATCGTTGTCACAAAACAAATCTTTCCTTCATTCTACGTCTTTGCTGGAGATCTGGTCCATTGCACATCGAAATTGGACTGCATGTAAACATGAAAAAATATTTTCTAGAAAACCCTGGTGTGGGTCTGTCCCATTATTTGAGTACTTTTCCCAGTGTAATTTTTCATGTGCACAGCAGGGGGCCCTAGTCGGGTGGCATTGCCAGGTGTCTGTCCACATCCGCCCAAAGCGAGGCTTCGGGCATAGTGATGAGACCTTCCGTGACAAACTCGATGGATCATCTGTCAATGCAAATTCACATCCCTGCCACAAGCCTGCAGTAATTCCCACCACGTACTGGGGACAGGGTGTAATACACCCCTCCCGTCTCATTCCAGAAGAAAAAAAAAAACTCCACTTAGGCCTTTGTGCGTGACACATGAATATAAAGAATATTGAAGGCAGGAATACTCACTGTTGTTTAGCGTTTCATCGGACAGCCAATCTGGACCAATCAAAATTTTCACAACAAAGTGGGCAGAGGCTTGTAGAAGATGGCTCATGTTTTCCCGCTGGTGGCGTCTGCACGACTGTAACTTGTGACAGCTGCCATAAATTCTCTTGCTGTTTGCACTAATGTGGACTAAATCACAACCATGGCCCGCCATCACACACGCGGCATAGTAACTCGAGCGTTTTTACACAGGACGTGTGATGGCTTTAACAAAAAACTGCCAAGGCATCACTCGCGACTTCACAAACACACTCTCTTCTCTGCCATCACGGCTAAAGGCCGACACAAAAAATCTGATTAAACGTTTTAATATGGAAGTTCGTCCAACCGCAGCAAAATGGGATTTATCTGTAGCATAGATCCCGTCCCTAGCCGGGGACACCTCCTCAATATTCCACGCTCAAGCCGTCCAGAGGTGGCGGGAACGTCCAATAATTACTCCGGCGGATGATGAGAAGGTGCCCAAATGGGTGGGAGCATATTACCTTCTTGCCACCACTTGACAAGTTTAATCTCCGGCGCACAGGTCAGCTGGTTATGGGAAGCAATCTGGCGTCCAGAGATTACCTCGACTATTCAAACAAGGGCGGAGATGCCGGCCCTTTCGATTCGCCCCCCCCCCGTTCCGGAACCTTCCGCTGCCTGTATCCCACGGCATGTTTGCTGGAGGCGCGATACATATTGTCGCTTGAAATTGTTTCACCGGCATGCCCTTCCCCAAAAGTCTGGCCGTATTAAAAATAAGTCATTATGTCAAAAAGACAGGAACTGCATCACCTTCATATCCTGTCCTCATGGCTTAATATGAAGGCCTTCTGAGGTTTAATAATCATTTCCCTATTCTTTGTATTCAACTGAATTCCAATTCAAAGGCAAGGGGACCTCAGACAAGTGATATGAATACAGCCCTGGCTTTGCCTAGCACAGAGACTTTAATGAATGATCGCTGGAAAATCAATGCAATTTTCCTGGAATACAGACCCGCCATTGTTAGACCACATAATGAGTTAGACTCCTCCAGCCATCGTAGACAGAGCCGGCACAGCAAGGAAATCTCCTCCCCCCACCACCAAGGTCAAGAAATGGGGGGCTTGTCGTCACACAGAGCGCAACCATCTCACACGCGTTGCTCATCTTCATTCAGATGGACTGTGAGGTTTTCTTTTTTTTTTTAATTCTGAATTGTATATTTTTTTAACAACAAGGAATGGCACCACAGAACAAAGGAAAATCATTGTGAAAAGTTTTCGTATCTGATGAATCAAAGTTCTCCTCTGTGGTCTTTATGATGATATTTGGGGCCCTTTGCCCTTAATAATTCATCAGTCAGCAGTGCCACTTTGATGATTCGAAAACCCAGTGGTGTCAGATCTAATGAGCACAATAGCCACAGCCTTCCAAAACATTCCCTACTGCAAAAAATTCTGAACTGGCCAAAATCAGCCTCCTTCAAACAAAAACGACATGGTCTGTAGCTTCAAGTGTTAAAGTGCAAAGCTCTTGCTTCACCATATACTGTTCTGTTACTCGATTTTAAGATTTTAAAAAACGATCACCCTTCCGGCTTGCAAAAAAACAACTCTATATATATTACATCTGAAAAATGACAGGAGGCCGACACCAAATAGGCCAAGGTGGGAGGCGGGGGGGGGAGCGACATGTGTTTTGTGGCATATCGCAAAACGTCAGGCACCAAGAAATATGTTTACCCGCTTGATTTTCATCTCACGTTACCGAGTGGGTCAAAAGAGAAATGTGATTTGCCACGTTTCACCGCTGAAACTGCTTGTCCAGAAAGTGCTCTCAATTACCACGTCGGTTATACTCGCGCGTAACGTCGATAGAGACCGCTGGCAAGTATCAACAAACACATTTTAGCCCGAAACGTGGCAATTATGCCGGATGTCACAACATATTAATTTTATACTGTGTATCCAATTTCCAAGCAAGTGGGGGGGGGGAGGGGATCACAGTTGCAACTTTGCAGCTAAGAGGAGAGAACAGCCCCAACTCAATTACATACTGCAATCACATCTACTGTTTGCACCAAGGCGCTAAAAAGCTCTGCTGTCATAAAAATTATTTTCAGAGGTGAAAAATCTTGACTCCTCCCCCAAAATTCAAGACATTGGTAGACGGGTCAAGTGATGGGTCAAGGCATCAGTGTCGGCCTACATATGAATGCCCAAATCCCCAAGGCATGCCCAGGCCCTCATTCTGTACACGGGTGCCCTTACCAACCAGCACAATGACCCAAAGTCAGTTACCTAAAAATGACCGCCAATGACCAAAAGTAAGGCTTCCCCATCATATATAGAGTACCAGGAGCCAAACCTCATTCAGTTGTCATGTGATACAATGAAGAAATTTCATTAAATTTTCAAAACTCGCCCAAGTCTGCAGAAATCGGGAGTCTCACCTCAAAAACAACAAAAAGTTAGACTGAGTGAGTTTTGGAAATTTGCTCTTCGATTCTTCACGATCAGTGACACCTGAATGGCACTGTGCCACAATGACTACACCCCAACTTAAAACCAAAGGATTGAAAAAAGGCACAGACGTAAACAGCTAGATGTTAGAACACAAAACCTCTGTCATATTCACTGACATTCAATGCTTTATCCCACTTGACCTTAAACCAGTTCCTATGTATGCATCTCAATGATTTATGCTGCTTAAGACTGTATCCTTACCATCCGTATGGCTGGACAGCAAAGCATGTTCGGTCAATGGCCTGACAGGATCTCACTCCCCAAGCGACCACCTAGACATGCTAGTGTTAGACATGCATTGAGGCTGATCCTGCATTTTACACATGAATGTGAAATGGCCTACACTCCTGCTGTCACTGTGAACATCACTCGGGGAGACGTACATCCGTGTAAAACGAGCTATAAAAACCTAAAGTCTGCCGATACAGCAAAGGAAGGAAGCTGGGGAGCAAAATACTAATGAACTCATTTTTTCAGAGCCCATAACGATTTTCGTTCACTCTACGTAACCTGTGCAAATTTCAAAAAGTCCGGCAATAAAACAAAATAAAAGACGTTTTATCACCGGAACATGCTGAGACTGGCAGGGCCAGTGAACATGGTTTCCCGGCTTCTTCGGCTGGACGTCCAACAGAACCGACTGCCACATGTTAGAAGGCACATGAAAAACTAGGATGGGGAGTCGGCGGTCGGGGGGGGGGGGAGGTGGACTGCCAGACTTCAGGCAGTCAGGGTGTTGTCCAAACACTGCTGGGCTGACATCGAACAACAACCAAAAACGTTATGGTATGACCCAAAAGTGTCATTGCTGAAGGAATGAGGTCAATTGGTGCGGCAGACATGACGGTGCATCACTGTCTGGGCAGGCAGCGGCATGGCTGGCGTTCCCACTGGACTTCCCAGCACCTTTTCCAGCAGCATTCCCATTCTCCACTTCCTTCATGCACAGAAAAGGTGCCACTTTCAACCAATCAAACGTGACTGGCATACCATGTGACTCCTCTCTGCTTCCTCTGGCAAGAGTGTCCAACTGCTCGTTCACATCAGCCCAGTAAATCGGCTTGTTTACAACTTTTCTATGCATATCTGCTTTGATGTTTGTGATAAGAATGCAATCTTGAGTTCTAATCCATAACCACACACATATTGCTGTAATATGCTGTACTAAATGCAAGACTTTCCATCATTACTTACCGCGGAATATGCTAGCATTCCTCTTATTTACACAAATTTCCATTCATTTTACTTTTCGTGTTTCCATTTGAAAACGACAGAAGGCAAACAAGCATCATCCAGCTGGGTACTGCAAAAGTCACTCAACAGTGTAATAAACAGTCAGCCTATTGAGAGATGGGCTGAATTAAAAGGAAATAAAGGGGATTCAACTTTTTTCAGATGAATGCATCAGGGACTTTCAAGCGGAGACACAGCCATACACTCGCAGAGTTTCTTAGATGCTGTACTTTCTGTATAGTCTCCCACCATTCAATGGACCATTTCCATTCTGGATTCTGGACTGGAGTTACAGCTGCACTTATGGACCATTTGACACAGGTGCTGGCATTCGGAGCCAAGTCAGATTAGGTCAGATGTTTCCCCGTTTGCATATTCACTAAAGCCTGGTGAAGCTGCATATGAACCATGAACCATAGTTATAAATAATGGGTCCCCCACAGCGTTCTGACCTTTTAGAGTGTCAGGACCTCTGGCTGCACCCAGCTAGCAGTGATATGCATTCAGATGCTTGGAAAAACGTCAGAAACCTTTCAGCTGCTTGTCCCATCTCAGATGGCCAGTTGGGCATGAGCCGCTTCCAGCTGAACGGTCTTGGTATGTTGGCCCTTTTCGACTCCCTTCGATTTCCTGCTGTATGTTCTCGCCCAGGTTAATGAAACAGCTGCGGGCCCATCACTGTCATGCTCAATAGAGTTCCTCATCAAGGAGCAGTACCTTCCATGGAGGAACCAGATATGAACATGCTGAGCCAAAGGGTGGAAATCAATACTGAGACCACTTTGCTTGCTAATCTCCTCAGGGATATAGAAAACACGGGAATGGAGGGGCGTAGCCTCATTTGGCACGTTGGCCCTCACATTTAAATGATTAAGTTGGGTTGCCCCCATATCAAACCCTCTCCTAGGCCATTAGATCTCACCCGCGAATTCTGTGACTTTTCTGGGAGTTCCCAGAATGCCTTGTTTCCCTGTTTGACTCACTGTTTACATGGCAGATGCTCTTTCTACCCAGGGCACAAAGCTTCCGGGTTGCAGGCAAGTCAGAGAGCTGCCCAAAGTCCCTATTTAATTCCAATTCTGTATCTTGTGCGCTTACTGCACCTACCTGTATGATGAGTCGGTTAACCTTCACAACAAAAGCGGACATGGAAGCAAAACAAACCGAAATAGTACCGGATTTAATACAATATTAATACATTGTCTTCGCATCATGCGGTGCAGCCACTACAGCGTCAGTGTGACTGAAACATCCTGGCATATTTTCAATGCCAATCAGGGCCCAATCTCTTATTTTAAAGAACCAGACTCTGCTTTGAAGGGCAGAAAGACCAAAAAAAAAAAAAAATCAAAGGTCATTATGACATTTTTAAGATACTTCTCTATGAGTTCAATCTGAAACAAAATTACACACAAAAAGGCGTAACAACATAATTTCAGTTACCCGACTGTGTTTTAAGAGTACCATAATGCAGATAATGAAATGCCAATAGGCAGAGTAGCCGCCTCTTGTACAGCTGAGTGTTATATGTCAGGGAGAGTAAGTGCAATCGATTGACTCTTCTCTCCACACATCTGCTATTTCATGGGCCATTTAGCCTGTCAGAAAGAGCATTGCGCCTTAATGTTTACCAAACATCTGGCATCACGGCGACACAAGGGACCCAGCTTGTGATGTTAGCGGTCAAAATGAAAGACAACAAATGAATGAATGAATAAAGGAGGGGACGACCAAAAATCCTGCTTTGCGCTCACAGTGATTCTTGTGGGGGTGCCCCGTAGACCCTTTAAGTCGATATCTCGGGTCATTTAAGTACTTAAATATCCAAGTCAGGCTAACAAGCCATGCTGGTAATAATGAGCGTAGACTTTGTAATAATGCATGAATCTGCACCATTTTGTAATGATGCATCAACCATTAATAATAAGCAGCAGTAAATCTCTGTAAAATGTGCACATCGGTAATAATATCTGACAGTACATTTTCTGCTATGCCTATAAAACACATGCAGTGGTGTGCCGTTCTGCGGGTTATGGTTATGGTTAGGAGTCTGTAAAATGCACGTGGTGGTGTGTGGCTCTGTGGGTTAGGGTTATGACCATAAAATGCATGCGATGGTGTGTGGCCCGCGAGTTAGAACTCTGTAAAATGCACGCAGTGGTGTGTGGCTCTGCGGGTTAGTACTCTGTATCCAGAAAGTCTTTGGTTCAAATCCTGAAACTGGCAGGGCAATCTCAGCCACTGAGCAAAGCCTTTAACCCCAGTTTGCTCCAGGGACTGTCTGACCCAGCATATGAACGTGGAGCATTTTCACCAAACCCTCCAGTCTTATATTTCAGGTTTTCATATTTAAAGGGTAAAACAAAATCAGCAAGACCACATGGCTTCATCCTGAACATGATGAATTCGAATAAAAACATGACATCACTTGCTTGCACATGGCTGGTCGATGGGGACCTTCCTGATCGCTACTTTATATCCATACGATCGGAAGGAGTCAGCACAGTGAAATGCTGCAAGCATTCAGAACCAGAACTGGCAAATATAACAGCTGCAGCAGGGGTACAGCGCCACCATGGGGCCAGGCTCAGAAGACAGCTAGCAGGGACCAGGCCAGGGCAAAGTATCTGCAAACAGGAAGGACAGATACCAGGCAGGTGATGCCAGG
Organism: Mormyrus hasselquistii; assembly: GCA_026779605.1. Taxonomy (NCBI): domain Eukaryota; kingdom Metazoa; phylum Chordata; class Actinopteri; order Osteoglossiformes; family Mormyridae; genus Mormyrus; species Mormyrus hasselquistii. The sequence goes on along the minus strand of JAODKE010000028.1, from coordinate 22,733,909 downwards.
TGGAGACAGGGTTGCTTAAAAAGGAACTGTATATGACTACAAGGAACACGTTCTCTGAATGGGGGGGTGGAGGAGTCAGGACAGCAAGAGGTTGGGAAGCGCCAGGGGGCTCCAGCTCGGGGATGTAAGGGCCACACCTGTCAGATCAGACATAACTGAAGTGCGTCCTCTGAATGCTCACCTCTACACGTTTAATACATTTCTATCACTGCAGGGAGAAATATCTCCCAAGCTCAACATGAAAAGACGTGTCTGCTTGATTATCTTACATTTTAACGTTGGGCTTGCAAACTGATGTTTGATTTCGCATTTCTGAGTAAATGTAAAATGATGAAGTCCTAGTGAAGGGGTGGGCAGTCTTATGCGCAAAGGGCTGGTGTGTACGAAGGCTTTTGGGATAACCTTTAGGTCACCCAGGTGTGAGGACTCTTCAGCCAGTCAATCCTTTAATTAGTAATCTAATTAAGGAGTTGCAGTGAAAACCCGCATACGCAGCGGCCCTTTCTGGGTAAGATTGGCCACTCTTGTTCTAGTCACTGAACCCTTGCATGCTCCACAAAACAGATAAACAGAATTAAAAAAGCTGATAACCAAAGAGCTCCAGTGTGAGCCAAATGGAATAAAACTGTGCAGAGATTAATGAACTAATTAATAACATCATTGTAAAGAATCAAGTTTCCCATAAACAAACAGCTTTTGAGAAGATTGGCTGGTAGGTTTGGATACGTCCAAGGCTGAATTCCCAAATCCGACTCCCTGCCTTAAACGACGGCCTCCCTGATAGGCACTTCTGGCTTGAGAAGCGAAAGACCTGTCACTAAAGCTAGGTGGTGAAAAGCTTTGGAAGGTCACAAGAATGCAGAGTCTTGGTGAAGCTAATGACAGGTTTGCGCTGCTGGAGAGTGGCCAAACATATTTAGAGACCCACAGGTGTCCACTAATGGAGAGTAGAGAAGGGCCTGCAACCTGCAGAAAGTTTCAGGGGTATCACTTTTCAGGCAACACCTTCAATGGCATCAAGAATAAAAAACACATACACATCCAATCGGTGGAGCCAGTCGAAATGGGTGGAGCCTATCCAAATAGGTGGAGCCTGTCAAAATGGGTGGAGCCTGTCCAAATAGGTGGATCCTAGCTTCAAGAAATACTGCCAGATCTCTGCCTACCCACCTTTCCATTCAATTTAATTCAAAGTCAAGGTCCGGAACAATTTCTAATAATATAACAGTATTTCATGGACTTTAATGAATTAACAATAACCTTTGATACAGACATAAAATATATAACAGAAATGGAAACTTTTTAATGCTCACTGATCGTTTTCACTCTCTCATACTTCAGTGTTTGGCAGGGGGGGGGGGGTTATGGAGAGTTATTTGCGAAATTTGGTGGTTCTACATTGTTTTTTTATACTTCAAACCTTGTTATGCCTTTTGACATTAACCATATTGATTCATAAGGTGCATTATCGGCTGGGTCCAGATTAAATTGCTGTTCAGTCTGCATCCAGCTACGTTCTGGACTTTGAGAATCCCAGCTTCATAGTATCACCTGTACATTGGCCATCTGTCCCATACTAAAATGACTGGCTTCGCGGGTTTGCCTTGAATTAGCACATATGCTAAGCACAGCAGCGTCCCTGTTGCATGCCACATTACACCCCATAACAGGAAGGGGCTTCACAGTCCAGAGCACCCAACTCCTCAATAAGCTACTCCGCAGATGAGCATCCATGGCAATTTACGCCCAATAGGCCTGACTGTTGACATAACGGGGCGTTTTATCTGAAGGGAATTATGTTTGGGGAAACTTATGTACCTCGTTTAAGGTCAGTGCAGTACAGGTGCCCACTGGATTTGAACCAGAACCTAGCTATCCCAAGTCCAGCACCCCATCCAGCAATCTGTGTCACCCTGCACCATATTTGGAAGCACTTTTTCGAGATACAGTCCTAAATAATCCTTTTATAAACTATGTTCTCTGCCTTATAAAAACTGAAACCTGTAAAAGTTTGTGTCAGCTGACGCAGAGATCAGTGGGCGTATCATTCACTGCGAGTCCCAGTAGGGGAGTTCACCATCACTGCAGCGTACACGACTGCCAGTGAGTGCTCCTCAGTGAATCTGTCGGCACTGCTAAGTCGTCTCAATAACAGCAGCCTCCACATTTGTTCTCCTGCCCCACAAAAATTTACATAAAAATAAGGACAATGAAATGGCTCCTCCTCCTTCCCGCCCTCCCCACCCTCCCCACCCCACGTGGGACACTTGCTGCTATGCCATCTCCCGAAATTACACGCGTCCACGTCACGTCATCATTTAAATGTCACATTCCCAGTAGGTCAGTTTTATTGATTTGTCCAGTTCGACTGGCACAGTTTCGATGCTGAAAGATTCAAGAAGAAAAATCAGCAGAGGATATATTTCTGTACCGTATTTACTTTAGTGAACTGTATCGATCAATCAATCAATCAGTCTTTATTTATATAGTACTGTTTTAACCGCAGGGTTTTTGAAGTGCTTTACAGACATTCAAAAGAAAGGAATTAAAATAAGCATAACAATAAACACAGAAAAAAAATAAATAGCATCAGTTTAAAAAAATAAATAATAATACAAAAATGGCAGCAAAATGCGGGAAGTTAACCACCCACAGTCTCAGTTGGGAACTTTAGTCCACCCTCTCTGGTCCTCGTGCAAGGGGACACAAACCCCTGCCACACTGAGACCCCAACCCAGTGTCTTCTTAGGGACTCAAACCCCAGAGCAGCTGGGGAAGCCATCTCCAGTTGAATTGAGTCTATTTGTGAATACGCCTCCCGGAATATCAGTGGCACACTTGCCGTCACTGAGTGTCACCATACTGCCTCCTCGTGCCACATCACAGATTTCTGGGGCTGATTTCACGTTTCTAAATGCCCAGCAGATCAGTCACTTCCTGCTGTCAATGTCCCTTTCCAGAGAGCGCACTAACCCCAGCCAACCCACCCCATAAAAGGAAGGTTTTAAAAACGATCTCCTTGAGCACATCCCTCAATTCCCTGTTAAAAATCCATTTGTTTACAATTGTTATCTTCTGCCGACTGTGGTTCGTGGTGTGTTGACACTAACTGAAGAAGCACGATTCATTACCACGGTAATATTTATTTTCCCTCTGCCCTTTTTTTTTGAATAAGGTGAATGTTAATTACACCTGAGTCAGGATACCCCAATCCTCAGATATCAGTTTGTCCCCACACACAAATGAAATGCCACTTGACAAATTGCCTTAGCGCCCCAGCAGCAATAAATATGAATTCATGCAATCTGAGCAGAGGTATGAAATTTTAAATCTTTAACAAATCTGAGCCTGTCAAAAGCACATTAGTATTATGCCCTTACCGTCACACAAGCTCAGAGGACAGCGGCATGGAATGGCTATTAATGAAACCTTAGATATAAAAAAATGAAGGGAAAGACAGCCGTGTCTCTAACAGGTAGGTAAATTCTACGCCCCCTACAGTGTCAAATGGGTATTGCCACTCTAGATTACTGCTAAAGGTAATGTGGTGCATTCCATATCCATTATAAAACATCATGGAAAGTTTGCTACGGGTGCTGGTTGTGGGTTCTCTGCTCGGGGTTCGGGTGCTCAATCCCAGTCTGCGATCACTTGGTGAAAAGGTTGCAGGGTTCATGAATAATGGTCTGATTTATATTACCCTGGTGCTTTATATTACCCAAGACAAAATCGGTATTTTGTCTTGACATACTTCCCACTCCCAGCACAGAACTCCCAGCAACTCCCGGCCCACTTTGGTAGGAAGCAGCCACCTGTGCAAAACAAGTTATTACCAGTCAAGCCTAGTATCCAATCCGGTTGACCACAATTATATCTTGGCTTGTTACCTGCAGGGCGCCTCACTCATTTGCCAAGGTGGATTGTGGAGAATCAACTGCCCCCCTACAGCTATGTCTTTTACCTTGTGGTAAAATCAAGGGCATCATGGCTTATCTGCGTTCGGTATTTAGTTGTAATAGCTAATTCAGTGACAAGAGCTAGCTTTAAAAAAAAATTAAAAATCAACATTCATGCTCAGAAGGTCGTGTCGCATGTCATGGGCACAAGGAGTGAAAGGATTCTGTCATCCTGAGAAGAAGGGGCAGCACCCCAGAGCTTAAGCCAATCACCACCCTGAAGGGCCTTGTTAGCACCGGAAAGCAAGCTTGAGGGCCAATTGATATAAGAGGCCCAATGCTACGCTAACAGCTTAGCAACAGGGTTTGACAGTTATTATTCTTGTTATTATCGGTTTATTTTTAAAGGCACAGACGCCAAGCGTCAGGGCGCTGCTCAACAAGCACCATGCAGGATCGACAAGCCACGCTTCTTTAAAAAGCATGCTTACGTCAAGATCCACAACTTTGCCGCTGGACAAGCTGCAGTGGTTTAATCCAATCTGTGGCGCATTAACGGGCTCCCGTAAACATCAGGCGAGAGAGAGGGAAAGGACCCATGCCCCCCAGCCCAGAACAGAAGCACTGATTCATTCCTAAATCAGAGTCTGCCTCTCATATTCAACAGCAGACCTGTCTCCCTGTGACGGATAAGCGCTCGCTAACTCCTGTCCTCAATTCACCTCCATTGCTAACGGCTGTAAAAATGCATCTGTTCTATTTAAAGAACTATGTATAGAAAAAAGAGCCCATTGCCAGGAGACTAACAGGAGTAAACTTAATTAAATATTAAGAGGGTTCGGAGTAAAGCCACCTGTGCCATGTGTACGCACACACGCGTGGGCATCCATATTTATGCTCAAACAATAAAGAACGTCACCATCCTGATTAATTACAGCACTGCAGAGAGTGGTCCAGGAATTCAAATTAAAATGTACGCCGCAGATATGATAATATGTTGGAGCCTCATTGTATACGGAAAAGCCGGTCCGATCAGCATGAATATCATAGCGCAGTGATTCACATTTGTTACAGGGCGGTACATAAATGAAGAATATTGCCCTTGCTGCTCAGAAAGGACACCTGTGCGGCTGGTACAGAGATATGAGCAGAATGGACATGTGCGTGGCTGGTACAGGGATATGAGCAGAAAGGGCACGTGTGTGGCTGGTACAGGGATATGAGCAGAATGGGCACGTGCGTCGTTGGTACAGGGATATGAGCAGAATGGGCACATGTGTGGCTGGTACAGGGATATAAGCAGAATGGGCATGTGCGTGGCTGGTACAGGGATATAAGCAGAATGGGCATGTGCGTGGCTGGTACAGGGATATGAGAGACATATACAGGTATCTGGTCCAGAAGTGAACACCACAGTCTTTCAGAACAGCAGCCATTGACTTGATTCTCCCATCCTTGAACCCGTAGTTACCCACAGCCTGTGCCCGTAGGGAAAAACAGTGCTAATCCTGCTCTAAGTCAATGCAAAGTTAAGTCCTCCACATTATGCTGTAAAGGATCCCCTAGTTCCAGTGGTATTAAACACAGGAACAGCTTCTTTCCAACAGTAGTAGGAGTGTTAAACACTGATAACTTGCACTATAATCCCAATCACTGTCATCTTTTACTAACCACTGCCACTTTAACATGATATTGTATGATATTGTATATTGTAAGTATATTGTATGTTATTGTTCAGTATTCCATCATGTACTATTTATTGTTCTTTATCATTGTATGTTGTTTATCTGTAGTGAGGTACTTAAGCAAGTATTTCATTATACTTGTGCAAATGATAATAAAGTTTATTAATCCTAGGATAAAATAGAGGATGAGCACATAAGTCTGGATAAAATAGAGGATGAGCACATAAGTCTGAATGAGTGGGGGGGGGGGGCTTTCATGGGAACATAAGCCCCACCCTCTCTGGAGAATACTAACATCCAAATGTAAATGGGCCGCGATCCTGAAGTGTCGCGCTGGCAGACGTGCGACGGTCACACTTCCGCCCTGTTGGGAGCATCGCACTGCTTCCTCCAGGCACACAGCACCACCCCATGGCGGTTTGCTGAATGTCAGGCCAAAGCAGACGGCACCGCGTCCTGTTTGGGGGGACTCCAGAAATTAACAGCATGGTGAAAGGACATTGTTCACTGCTACTTCAGCTATTGAAAAATGTGCATCTAAAATGTCTGTAGATCAAACAGGATGCAAAACCGATATAATTCACAATCGGAGGGAAGCAGCCCAATTACTGCAACCATAAATTATTTACAGGAATGCAACGCAATAAAGATGGCATCTCTAATTTAAAAATTTCATTAAAAATTATACAGAATCTGTAGCAGTTGACTGATCGATTTGACTTATAATCCTGGCCTGTTCCAAATGACTATGAAATGATTAGTAATCGTGTCTTACCACGATGTTTTTTTTTCCCAAGGGTGGAGGTCAATTAACCTATAAATCCACATGAAATATGCCTAAGTAAAGTCATTTCCCTTCACACTCATGCAAAAAAAAAAATAGCTAGAAATAAGCAAACACTCAACGAAACTAATTCAAACCCAGTTCTCCTTACAATCTGAATTTTATTCTGTTTTGTACCCCAGGCACATGCCAGATAACAAAAGGAACTCCATTATGAATCAGGGGCTTGATGTATTAAAATAGATCTTAAAGGCAAGGAGAGATTATATCGGAAGCACCCCCTCCCCTTACCCACCCCACATACTGCTGTCACGCATGACAACATCCTGTGATGGCGTGGGAACCTATTTACATGTCGTTTCAGTCCCCTGGGCACTGTGTACATATAGATATTTCACAGGCGTAGAGGTTCCAGCACACACAAATGGAATCATTGACTTAAATCGTGAAAGAGATTGCAGAAGAGATGGAGAGTTTAAACAGACTAGCAAATTAAAATGTGCAGTTTGGCTTTAATTAAGTGAGAATTAAAACGCCATGATTGTCGACCACAGAGCAGGAAACACGAAGTCAGTGTCGACATAGATGGCCCCAGGTCATAAGACAGCCAACGGCACGATGCCTTAAAAACCAGCCTTTCGACAAAAGGCTGAAATTCAAAGAGGGAAAATTCTGTTGTACCCATGAGCAGTGGTGTGTAATTCAGAATAATCAGGTCCATTAAACCACTGGTGTCCACAAAATGTCCCGCCATTTTATACTGTGGTGTTAATTGCACAGGTTACTAATAGCAATGTCCTCTCGTTACGCATAATGCAGTACAGCCTTGGTAATGGATACTTTAGTCGATGGGACATTATGCTGCTGTTGGCCGTCTGGGCCATAAAAAACTCCAGCGATGTCGGCCATCTTTGCTGGATGGCTGGATATCACAGGATGTGAGAACACACTACGTGGACTGCAGTCACAAACAGTCTTCTGTACTGTTTGGAATTCAAAGTTTGTTGTAATAATGCGTTTCGCAATTTGAGTCTCGTAAGAGGAAAAAATGTAATCTTCCCGAAGATTGAGTAAAAGCCAGGAAACATACGGCTCAGACTTTAATCATTCCTTTTAACTTAGTAAACATGAAATAATACTTAGTAAATGTGTAAATAGTACCCTCATATTAGGAAACCAGTCTCCAGCGAATTCACCATCTTGGCATCAGATATAAAATTAGAATGTGCCCTACAGATGGGAATTAAGTCCAGTACTGATTTCCCAAGGATTTAATGAAGGTCTGAGTTAAAAGCAACGCGAGGGGGCAGTGTAGCGATCCTGGGGTTCTCAGTTAAAGCCTCAGGCTATTGGTTTTGCAGCTAAGAGCTACTGCCCTCGGTGTGGGAGACCGGCCTTTCGCTATGGGCAGCCCCAGAGCATGACCACTACTGTATATAGAACATTCTCTACCAGTTATATAGTTACTCCTTATACACCCATGACTCCATACCCACCCAAAGGACATGCTTACGTGGGTACGATGGCCAGGAAGGGCCTGGGACACACATAGGTATCCCTCTACTGCTCAGTGTTTGGTCTTGATCTGGATACAGTAATATCACAAATATAAAAAAAAAGCAGTTATAGGAATGTAAAGAGCAACAAATGACTGAATGCAACTAAGGACTCAGGCCGACATCCCAATTGAACAAATGTCCTCCAAAGGGTCAATGACTGTGATTGTCTGTGTGAGTGAGTCCCTGGGTGCACATGGACGGTGATGCAGGATAGTCTAGATAATTTGGATAATTAGATAGATTAGATAATTTCTAATCTACAACATAGAGGAAGAACACAGTAACATGAGCAGAACATTAGTCACTCTGAACAGACAACCCTGTTTGGGTAGAATCGTGCAGACTGTAAACTCATCGAGGCTCCCTTCCCAGTGCTGCCAGCATCTGGTTCCCACTCCAAGATATGATGCATGCTGCAGATCTGCTCAGAAGCAAATCAGTCAAAGCTCTTTTCAAACTTGGTCAGGCGGCATTTTCTGCTTACTCATCCGCATCTGCGGCTCCTCTGAGCATATGACCCATTGCTCTCTGTCTCCAGTACACTGGATAGCAGATACCATGACCCACTTCCCAGGAGAGGTTCCAAAGGGTCGCCTCACAAAAGGTGCGTGCACGGCATTGTGGGAAAACACTTCTATCTGTGTTTTTCTGACATTCTGGTCATACAGGTAACGCGGGATCGGAAGGCAAGATTGAAACTTGACTGGATGTCAACGGCATGTGAACACACAGTGTACCACAAACGGGCTCCCGACATGCTGCCCAAGCTGCCTCTGTGGGCTGCCATGCAACTGGCGATGCTGACAAGGCGTGGGAGTAGTGAACCCATCCAAGTCAACCAATGCAGAACGCTTCACGTGCGCAAGAAGTGAACGCCACATGACAGAACATTCCAGAGTCTGGAATTATTTCTGTAGATGCCCCTTAGGCTCACCCTAAATCATTCCACTAATACCTGGAGCACATGCAGATAGGGGTGGCTTCTCAGGGTTTATCCTGCTGCCGCCGGTGAAGCTTTAATTAGCCTTCAGAAATCTTCTAGTGACCCATGTGCAGTGCTCCAAATTACTTTGAGCAAGGAGGTAATCTGTGGTTAAGGCTGATTCAGGATTCGGAAGGACTTCCCTTTGAAAGCTTGCTTGACAACAGTTGGCGAATAAATAATGAGGGTATGCCCCTTTTGTTCATGCTGTCCAGAGCGATGAGTAGTACCTACAATTACTATTCAAGGAATGTTGCTAATACCAATTAGCATATGATCACACTGTGAGGAAGACTTTACATTGACCTTCTTATCTTACCCTCGGTGTCAAGAGCACTGATTCAGCACCCCTGTGGACCCTTGGTCAGGAAACAGCTTTTGACATAAAGAACGTAAAGTTATGCTGATGTATGCCAGTAACTTAGAATCGCCAATCTCGAATCACCATGCTTGGCCTTATGGTGTACTGTATTAGTACAGTAGTGCTGTTTGGATTTAAGAATATACTCCTCTTAGGGGTCCATGCTGAATGCAAGGCTGTTAGCCTGTCATACACCTGCTACTTCACTGAAGAATTACTATTAAATCTGACAAGAAAAACAACCCAGAAAACAAACATCTGTGCTCCATCCGGACGCGACAGACTTCTTCTCCGCGAGACTCCGATTGCTCGATTCTCTTGGGCCACGTCCCAGACTTTGGGCTGGTTGGACCATGAGAAAGTCCATTACATCCTACTGCAGATTCCCTAACAAGACGCACCCGGCTAAGCTCCCTGGTCACTGGCGTGACAGGGCAGCGCATCAGACCTCGGCAGGAGATGGATCTCATCCATCTCCATGACTGTCTGCTCCGTCGCTTCGGAGGAGGCCAGGCCACTGCCCTCGCTGCAGGGAGCAGACATTAGTTGCTTTGGTCATCAGGCCAATTTTAGCAGACTGACGGACCGTGAACCTGAAGTAGAATATGATAACATCACCTTACCTCTCAAAGGCCAATCATATCCACAAAGGGCCGGTGTGGAAGCAGGTTTTTGATAACCTTTACATCAGCTGTTCAAACCCAGGTGTGAGGACTCTTCAGCCAATCAGTCCTCTAATTAGTAATCTAATTAGGGAATTACCGTGAAAACACAGCAGCCCTTTCTGGTTAACATTGACCACCCTTGCGGTACACAAACTCTGCCAGGAAGTTTAAATTGAAACAGACACCCATAACTGTTATATGCCCAACTGCTACAAAAATGCATCGCGTCTGTTAGGGGAAGCTTATGTTCATTAATATGGTCGCATAAAATGAAATGCTCTTCGTGAACAGGTGTTCCTTGGCATAAATAACTGGAGGCGAAGGGAGGTCTTGAAATGCGATCGCACGTCCAGCCGGCCTGTCATCCGTGCCGGGCCCACACTTGGTCATTCAACCCTTCGAGTCAGATTCAGCCCCACCCTGCCAGAGTGGGAAATGCTGGCATGGGATGGAAGGCTTTAGCCCAGAGACTTCTCCTCTGCCAGGTGCGATGCAGGCGGAAGCGGCCGCCACATGGACAAAGGAGCTGTGACAGACAGGTAGAAGATGTAGGAGGTGTTGTGGAAAATATGATAACTGCAGGGTGCGTATGCATGGCTGCGTCAGAGGATCTCTGAGTTCCGTTATGTCTTTATTTGAACTGCATGAACCACTCTCACATGGGGGGAAAATTTGCCCCAAAGGCCACACAAAGTTAGCACAATTCTGCAAAAATGCATCTATGTTTTTAAGAAAAGTGCAAGCGTGAAATAAATTTCTTGTATCCAGATACATTAATGGCCCCAAATTATACAGCCATTACACACACACTCTCATACACAAACACATTCACACTTCTCAGCATTTTCACATCGGATTTGCGCATTAGACATGGTCAGCGGCACACAGGGCAATTCAGAGACAGCCTTGATCAATTCGGAGACAGCCTCGATCAATCTGGGTACAACCTTGATTTATCAATTTTAGAATAACTAATCAGACAACAAATGCACTGGCCGTCCCATCAAAGCACGTTGACATTGTGTGTCCCCGCCCTGCTGATGGGTTGCGCATTCCTAAAATCACCCCCAAAAAATAAATTCATTAAAAATGCAAATAAAGTCACACAGTAATTAAAACACAACCTTTGCATTAACCTTGCTAGATTCCTTCCAGGCTTCAATGGCGGATATCGGAATAAATGAGAAAAAAAATACGTCTGTGCACTGCGACAACTTGCAGGATGCGGGTCGGTAGGGCCGTCATTAAGGACAGGGACGAGCCTGAATGTTATCAGTTCAAGTCCCCAGAGAGGTCTGCTGCAGTATCCTACATCAAAATACATTCACCTGTAAAAAGGGAATATAAAGGCTGGATTTTATGACAGAAATCAGTTTCATTATTATTATTTTTTTTTTTACCACTACCTAAGTTATGCTAAGTGCTAGAAGTCTTGGAAGGTGAGGTCCAGATGACCTTGTGTAGTACTCAAGTGATCCTGCAGGGGGTGAACCAGAGCACATATGAAATCGGGCCTGAGGGGAGCTTTCACAAGTCTGATACTGTCTGGAAACTTGTCCCCTCCGTCCCACAGAACAGTCGAGCGAAACGTGTTGCGTCATCCTGCAAAATAAACATTCAGCGGCGGCGGCAGTATGTTTGTGTCCTGGGGAACAGAGCGCCGATTCTGAAGAGCTCAGATCCGTGTGTCCGCGGGGAAGGTGCCCACGCTACTGGGGGGCGGGGGGTGGTGAGCGAATGCACACGAGGCAGATGATGTTTGTGTGATGAAGAGAGAGTGCCTGAAGGCAAACAGGGTATGCAGGTTTATAAATCAGCGGAAGCTGCATGCTGACTTCTTACATTTGGGTTGACCTTCTCGAACTTAAACCAACCAAGAAACCGGCCGTTGGTCTACAGGTACCAGGCAAGCAGCTTTTACTTACCTCTGTGATGGCAACCCACATGTGACCGCGAGCTGAGAATCATGGGAAGTTCTGGAGAAGCTTGGCAATTTCACTGTTTACTATGCATAATTCAAGGCAAAGCCAGTGGCTGTTTTGGACAAAATGGTCCAGAAGATACAATATAGTAGAGAACCACTAAAAAACGCAGGATCATCAGCTACAAATCCAGCAAAACAGAAAGAGAAAGAGAGCACAGAGTATCCAGTAGCACCAACAGCAGTAACTCCACTGTCCTAGCTGGAACGTTCTCCTCAGAGGCCTTCATGCTGAAGCTCACTTTGAGTCCAGCATGTCAGAAGTCGCCTCATCGTCAAGGCACATCTGCCGAAGTCCAGAAAGGACTTCTGGGATTCATATCTGATCATATGACCAAGCATTCGGCAGTACCCCCAGAAAGTCACAAGACGTGGGTAGGTTTGTGGGCGGCGGTGATAAACAACCTCGGTGACCTCTGAGAGCCTGACCCTGTGCTTGGACTCCCAGCTTCTCTCCCACCTCGAAATGAGCCTTAAAATGGACAGCAAGATGAGAGATGTAAAAAAAATGTCAGTCAGCATAGCTTTGTTTCATTTCATGGCAGAGACAGCTCTTATTTCACATCTGTCCATCATATCTTATTTGCCAAATCGCAGGACAATTCATTCCTCTGAAACGGATGAAGGCGACTCGCTAGTGTGACCGGCTTGCTGGTTTCGCGTGTTTCAGAAGTGCCAAGAGGACGTGGCGCTTCTCCCTAACTGAGCTGATCATCCAAACAGCAGCATGCAGAGGCCAACTGTCAGGAAAACTGACTTTTTTTTCCCTGTAGATGTAAATCTGTGAGCGGCGATTGGCCGCCTTCCTGGAAGACACGTACAGAACGTCACGGATCCCTCATCTTATCACGGCACCTGGCTCCGGTCCCTGAATCTTCTTTTGTTCTCTAGATTAATTCATTAACACCGGTGAGTTGAGGTCATTTGAGCCGAACCATCATCAGTCCAACAGGACTAAATGCATGAAAAATTATGTGGGGGAAAAGAAAAAACACAAAGAATCCTGTCTATATGTACACAAAATCCATTTAATAAGCCATGTGTACAGCCAGTCCATCAGCCAGTCAATCAGTGAAAGCCAGAGACAGACAGAGAAAGAGTGTGTGTGTCTGTGTGTGTATGTGAAATAGGTTTATATTACATTGTGGGGGATCTAATTTACAAATGTGGTAAAAACCTGTTATTTGGACGTTGTAGGGACCATTTTTCAGGTCCCTACAAAGATCTGTGAATGCAATCAAAAACAAGAAATGGCAAATGTCTTGTGTTTTGTTTGGTTATTTATGGTTAGGGCTGGGTAGGGGTCAGTCTTTTTGTCTCTCTGGACTCTGTCTGCGATCAGTCGCAGGTTCAAATCCCAAGGTCAGACAGAGTGAGAGTGATTGAGCGAGGCCTGTCACCCCAACTGCTCCAGGAACTGTTTGACCCTGCTTTCTAAAAATAAATAAATAAATCTCTCTCCTTGGTTGTGTCTGCTAAATATAGAAAATATACAATAAAAAAAACTCTTCCGACAGGGTTCTGACCATCGGTCCACCTCTATCACAATGCCCCAAGCCTAGAGCAGTTCACAGACCGATGAAGCAGCTTAATAAGGGGATAACTGCCAGAACAACAGATTCTCTCACTATCAGCCGATCACATGGCTCACATTTACCTGCGTACCTTAGGTCTTCACACAGCGAGATGGTGTAACCTGAGTCAAACGTTACACAGGTAACCAGTCAGTCACACCCAGCCGTGCCACATCAGCTTAAATACGTCCTCATGCACCACCGGAGTGGGTGGGAGAGCTGAAGGAAGTTTTGCTCAGCTAGTAATGACTTTCAGTTACTCCTTTGCACTTCTTTAGATGGCTGTTAAGGGGCCTCGTCCCCAGTGCAAAGTTTTTAGAAATCGACTGTGGTGCGAGTATATTTCTACCCAGAGGAAAACAGCCCAAAACCTGGCACCATGACACTGTACGCCATCCCGTTGGGACCTCAACATGGCCCCAGGTTAGGTGCCGCCGCCCTTTTCCAAAACGACATATCAAAAAAAAAAAAAAAAAAAAAGTGAGAAATGAAATTCACAACAGACACGCCGACAGAGAAACAGCACACGGCACTGCAGCCGAGCGGCGGCATGCGGGGCGCCGAGGCGGGCGGCCCGCAGATGAGAGAGCTGGGGAGAGAGAGATGGCGGGGGGGGAGGGCGAGGGAGAGTGGGGGGGAAGCAGATCATTCATCTCTGCACGCTTCAGATAATACTTCGTGTCTAGCTGGAGACACGCGAGAATCAAATGGAAGCACCGTGTTGGCACTCCTTTAGTCTGTCGTAACAAAGACGTCATGTAGGGGCCTACAACTGCGGGGGGGTGGGGGGCAACAGTGATAAAAACCAGCCCCCCCAACCCCAACCTGAAGCCGGCACAGTAACAGCAGAGAGGAAATGATGGAGGAAGAAAAGTTATAGCGGACCACCTGGCGTGAGACACGGTGGGACGCAGAGGTACGAATCCCCCTACTGGCACAATTGCAAATTGTCACTGTCCAAAGCCGAGGGGCTGGGTGTTTCGCTGGATGCCGTCTCCTTGGCAACATCATTAGCCGGGCTACTTGGCTACAGAGGGGGCAGAATGTACGCTTTCTCTGCAGCGGTGCTCACACAGAAAGGGGATGAAACGGGAACAGAGAAATATCGCAAAACACAACAGCAATGTTCCGATACTGTGTGACAAATGCTGTCCTCTGACAGCCTGCCTGCGACATGAGCACGTAATCCACAAAACTAATTACACACGCAGGCGGCATGTCGGTGATGCCGCTTTTTGGAAGCAGAGGATTATTACTTGGAAGAGAGACCTTTCCACTCCCATAAGAAAATGAAATGATGCTTTATTTGCCATTTGTATAAGTATATTGGAATGTGTTTCAACATGTTTTCATTTGACTTAACATCACACATATAGAGGTGGGAGCTAAGCCTGAGGTCAGCTGTCTATCCAGGACCTCAGGAGCAGTGGAGATGCAAATAATCTGTCAAGCATGGGATCTGAACCAGCAATCACAGGCAGAGGGTTTATCCATCACCCCCCTGCAAAGTGGAAGAGGACTAGGATTGGGTATGGGATTGAAGTGGAGTGGCCAGGTGTATTTGGGAGGGGATCTCCTTTAATCTTCTTAATTTTTATCTGTCCATCCATTTTCCATACCTGTTTCTTCTATGCAGGGTTGTGGGGGTCCAGACCCCATCCAAGAAACAATGGATGCAAGACAGGGGAAGACCCAGGACGGGGCACCAACGCATCACTCATTAGTCCTCATTAATCTTCATTTATATGATGAAATATTGGTTTGACTAACTGAGGATGAACTGATGCCCCCACAGAGAAGAGAAAATGGAAATCTGAAGAGTTTCGGGCATCTGGACCGCGGCCCCGCAGAAGATAAACCTCGCCTCGGACACACCGGCACATTTTGAAATCGGCACGTTGTGGACCGGCAGCGCCAGGAGCTCGGTCGGTTGTCGAGGCACCTCCGCCAGACGTGGGAATGAGCGGCGAGAACAGAGAGATAACGGCCCTGAAGGGCAGCTCAGGGAGCTCCACACACGCTGGCTGACTGTGGACATCATGGCCGGGAAACTCAGACGCTCGCAACCTCACTCTCTGCTATTCCTCCCGTCTGACCCCCTTTTTCCGAAACGTCAGAAGTATTTATCACTCTGGGACATTTCGTCACCTTTCTCTCACCAGCCCACCTCAATTTCATTTGGGAATTACCTTCAGTCGGCTGGTGCTAATGAAGGATCATTTGTGCGGTCTCCTCCTTCTCCTCCTCCTCTCCGTGGCTCGTTCCCATCCTCCTCAGCCATCTGTTGATAAAACGGTTTCCTATGCTTTCAGGGCCGAGCCCCGAATTCAATTCCTCACCATGCTGCTAATATGTAATAATGATGGATTGTTGATGTTCCCCATCGAAGTTGATGATACAGAGTCTATAATTTCTTAGTCACAAAATAATCAGTCATACAAAGCCTGAGACTATCGGTAATATTACGTATCCTATTAACAGCCTTATTTGTTTCAACTGGGTCTTGGATCTTACACCTTTACCAGTTTTGGCTTAAAGCCTAAGCACTGAGGGGGTGTCGCCCAGTGGGTATGAATGCTATGCCTCTAATTAGAAAGTTTGAAATCCCATGGTCAGCAGAGCAATTTTACCATTAGGCTTCTTGAACAACGTACCTAACCTCTCCAATGCTCCAGGGACTGTCTGACCCTGCCTAGTCACTTTGGATAAAAAAAGAATCTGTAAAAAAATAAAAGTTTTTCAGTTGCCAAGCTAGATGCCTTTCTTTGACAGGGACTCTGCTTAACCTGGTGACCTTCTCACACATGGACACCAGCAGGAAACCAAAACACAGCAGAGAAGAGCACCACACTTGCCCTTGTAACATCGTAATCGGACAGCCTGGTCACCGGTTTGTCTTCGGCGCAAAAAAGCAGCATTTTAAATATAGAAAATCAGGTCGGCCGGCTTCTGGTGAAGCAGTGGAACAGATGTCCTGTAGATTCTGAATAGATCACCAGGAGGTGAGCACAGTCAAGGTTACAAGCTCGAGAACCATCCATGGAACTTGACGGTCATGGCCATCCTTCCATTCATCTACCCATCCATTCATCCCTCCCTCCCATTTGTCCATCCGTCCATCCAGTACAGGCTCGTGAATCCAAGGACATACTCTGATTGCAGAAGCTCATATCACCCAAAATAACTCCACTGAACCAAGCAGATAAATGCACTTCCAAAGAAGCACTGTGTGAAACACTGAGAACAAACTCAATTTGGAAGCTTTTCAGGCTTAAGAGACACATTCAGATCATAGCGTGGGAGCAAGTATCTACAAAGACACACACGCACACGCACACACACACACACACACACACACACACACACACACACACACGCTCACATGCTGGGCTAATTAGCACCTCCAATCAGCGGCAGCAGCATGTGCTTCCGCTGTGAGAGTAGCGGACACGTTAGCTCCGAGGTGGGGAGGCGGATGGGCCAACCAGGCTGATGCAGAGGAAGGGAGACGCAGACATCCAGCGTGGAGGGGCGAGGGAAAGCCCCCCAGCGCCTTTTCAGCATGCGGCAAGAATCACACACAGCTGCCATCCAGGGATACATCTTCCCGCAGATACCACTTTACTCTCGCTTTACGCTCCCGGGGAACTGGAACCGCCTGCAGAGAATGGGAGAGGAATGTACAGCTGCCGCAGACAGACACGGACGGGAAACACGCCAGCCGTTACGAGTGCCGAGAAGGCGGCCAGCGGCCCTGCCCGCAGCTGTGGCCTGTGCAGTGAGTGCACGGGTGCCAGCCTGCCACAGAGATGCGGGCAGAGCGACGATGAAATGTCGGGTTATTTGGGTGAGTGAAAGCTGAGACTAAAATATGAGACACGTCTTCCCCAACATCAACATCCAGTCAAGGATCTCAGGCAACCCTAATGGGAGAAAACTGATGCTTTATTTGCCATTTGTACAAGTATGAGCTCAGGTATATTGGAATGCTTCTCTTCATATATCCTATCATGCCTTGCTTTGAGACACACAGATATATAGAGGTAAGAGCGAAGCTTGGGGTCCAGTCGCAGGGTCAAGCCATTTATGCAGAGCCCGTGGAGCATTTCGGGGGTTATAGTTGTTTTTTATTTGTTCTTTTTGTGGTAGGATGTAATTTGTTACATATATCCATGTCAGACTGGCCACACAAACTGGCCCGAGGTCAGTGAGACCCCAGGGCAGTCAGGTATAAACTCAGGCAGTACATGACGGTCCACCTTTGCTCTGACTGGGTGCTCAACTCTTGTCTGATAAACAAGCTCTCGTCCAAGGAGACTCCCTCACATAGCGCCCCTGCACGGCTTGTCTACAGCCTATCGTGCGGCTCCAGAGCAAACGGTCCTGGGCTAAGGCTAAGGGGTCCCTCCTTCCCCCTCTGTTGCGGGAGGCCAGCAGGCACAATGAGGTACCTGATAGGAATTCTGCAGTGTGGAGTTTCCTAACGATGCTCGGGGAGGGAGACAGTGCTCCCGCTAATATAGCATCCGCTAATTACGCCACGTCAATCCAATTTGCTCTGTGGAGAGGGCTAGATCAGAAGGGATTGACGCAACAGCGACACGTGGGGGGGAGACGGATCTTATTTTCAGAACAGAGAGGGGTTCTGACGGAGTTTATACCACTGACGATGGGCGGGGCTACCGTGAAGAGTCAGCAGGGATTGGGCAGAGCATCTAATTACACCATCACATGATTCTAACTGATAAAGAACCATTATTGCTTGGGAACATTTCACGTAGTGGGGTTCTCTGGTAAGTCTCATTCCCTCACGATAATCCAGTCACCCCTCCCACAGTGCTCTAAAAGTGTGCCAAACTCTACAAAGGCACACGGCCCATCTCACATCGTCGATTCCTCATGGTTCAACCAACCTCTTCCAATTAAACATCTCACACAAAATGCAATTTGAGAGAAAGCGTGCGAGTTTCCACTCGGATGCCCAGCTAAGATCAGCCCAGCGACCTTCCGTCTGGCTCCATACTCTTCAATTAGAGAAGCAAAAAAATATATACAGCCTTTCTCTGGGTCACAATGGGGTTACACTTCAACAAATGTTTTTTAATGCAGTACACCTAACTGGGTAAACTGGGTAAACTGCTCCTGTATGGAACAGCACCTGAAGTCTGCCCTTCGATACCATTTCAGTTTAGGGGGGCAAGCAATTGCTTGAAGACACAGACGCCCCCAGATGGGCACACAGCTGTCTTTACGCACTCTCTGCCACGCCGTCCTAGCTCCCGCGTGAAGGTTAAACCAATGGCCCGTGGCTGAACTCTAACTGAAAGGCAACATGCTAATATGTTTACTCTCGCGTTCCGGTTGTGGATCCATCGTTACGTAACGGGCTTCCTGTACTAATCAGATATCGCATAAATAAATAAAGCGGAGTGCAGCTGGTGCTGGTGTGGGCCAGGGAGACTGAGAGCGCACCCTCGCCAAAAACAAACACCTCCCTGCCTGTTGGATTTAGTTAGCCAGTCCCTCTTTGTTCAATTGGGCGGCACTGATGCGGAGGATCGGAGTGCTGGGCAGGACAGCGGCAGAAGGCCCCCCAGTCTGAAAGACAGTCATCGCATTAGACTGTCACCTGATGCACACCCTAACTGCAAAAATCTTGCACAATCGGCACATCTCTGTAACAGCCTAAAAGCAACGCGACTGTTCATGCGGTGCAGCCCAGACACTGCAGAAATTAAGGGCTACGGTGTATAAGAAAAGAAAAAAAAAAAACGTTAATCAAATGGTTCACGGATCGAGCCGGCTCACTGCAGACGGCAGAGGCGGCGAGACAGGTCTCTCCCCTCATGGCAGCGAATACACACAGCAGGCCCCAGTGCAGGTCGGTACATGCAAGGCAGAAAAAGCAAGAGCAATTCTAGACATCAAATTAATAACCTGCAGGCCTTGTCTGGTTTCAGTGGTATTCCTGCACTCCGCCCCACTTTCACCTGAGCAGACAACTAATTAGGCAGGGAACAGGACAGGTGCTTTGCATTTTTTATATATTGTTATTCTCTGGCCGCCTGGCTGACATTTTCATGCACGGCGGCATATGATGTTACCCGTTCGTATAGCCAGACTGCGCCGGAGCAGCTCAGGGTAAGTGCAGATTAAGGGCCTCTTCAACACACACAGGCACTTGAGAGGGCAGCCTGCAGTCTGGGTCCTTGATGACCACCCTTCCTGAGGCCTCAGGAGTAGCTCAGGAGCACCCAGTACAAAAGCTACCAAAACACTGCCCTTCTGCATGTACCAAAGAGCATGGAACTTGACTACATACCAATTACAGTAATGGGCTTGGAACCAGTAGCTTGGAGGTTCAAATCCCAGGGGGCATTACAGTGCCTCGAACAAGGCACTTAACTTAAATTGCTTCACTAATTATTATTCACTATATAATATTGTAACAGCGTCGAGAGGCAGGCAAAGCAGTCCCTCAGCACTGGGCAGTCCCATCATGCTTTGCGGTTAGGTTTTCTTGAATGGTTTGCTGTTTAATAGTTACTTACTCGGGGATGTTGTGGCATTAGCTAACAGGCATATAGATGTAGGAAGCTGCAGCACTGGTAGCAGAATGAACATTGAGCTGGGGTGCTGTTGGTACTGGGTGCGAAAAGACAGTGACAAGGTACTCAAAAGTCGTCGGGAGAAGATTGCAGCCAAAGGACGCTTGAGTCAGCCACAGCCGATTACCCAGCTGCCCCTGCTCCTGTATCCCAGCTGGAGAGTCTCCAGTGCCAACGAGGGAGCTGAAAGAGAAGTACGGAGAGCCCAACGGGAACAAGGTGCTGGGAATCAGAATCAATAATGGTGTCACACTTCGAATTTTAAGTAGCCTTGGTGTCCAAAGCTACCGTCCAAACCGGCGACAGGCGAAGCCCCCCTTTAAGAGCCACTTCCTCCCGCATTTGCATAATGAGCCACCCATATTTCATATGGGTGCCAAGATGACCCACCGCAACTGGCTTCGGGTTGCAGGGTTACGACGGTCTATCGCAAAAGCAACTGACGCGGAATTAGTGAACGAAACCAAGCGTGGTGTGAAAACCTCCATGGCAAAATGAACGAGGGTATTCGGATGGCATGAATTAAGCATAAAAGTGGTGAAAATGGAGATGCGATGCTGAAATATTAACGTGCTAATTAATGGCTAAAATTAGGGCACGGATCTGAGCACACGCTATAACGCGGACTGTGCACTCATCTCCCCCCCGCCATTCTTCGACAGGCTTTCGGGAACAAAAAGAACCGTAACTGCGGAATGAACAGCATCACGACACCCGGCTCCTGTGAGAGAGAGTGTGTCGGAGCCGTTAACAGACTGCGGACCGAGGGATACCTGCAGGACGGTGCAGACAGGAGAGAGAAAGATGTGTGTGTGGCTCATGTATACATTACATTGTGGGGACCACAAGGGGAAACTCAAATTTTATTAAATTATGTGACGGCGATCAAAAAACTAAAAATGTCAAAACTCTTGTATTTTGTTTGGTTACTTATGGTTAAGGTTAGGGCTGGGTAGGGGTTAAGGGTATCATTGTTGAGATTACGGTTTTGCCCATAAGAAATGAATGGAAGGTCCCCACAAACACATGAGTCTGTGTGTGTGTGTCCCAGCCCATGACAACCCCCCCCGCCCCCCGGACCACACGGATGGCTGACTCGCTGTTCAGCTCGGTCAATCCTCAACGTGCAGTTTCAGTTCAAAGTTAGCATATTGGCTCCAGTCAAACAAGCCCCGTGTGTGATTCTCCTCCACAGGCCGATGATGAACGAAGGGACAGCTCCGCTACACTCACCCGACGGGAAGGGAAGCAGACGGCAGGGCCGTGCAGACGATGGCCGTAACACCGTGACCGCGACAGTGTCCTTTGCGGAAAAACTCCGGGAGGAAAAGCAAAGTTCCAAACAAAACGGCAAGTGCCTCATTCTTGACGACTCATTACCTCCTAACGGCATAAAACGAATAAGGGCACACACCAGCAATTTAATTGCTGTGTAAATATGAAATATGCCCCCCCCCAAGAAAAAGAGTTTAATTGGCCTTAACAATGCCTTTTATCCATTTTTTCCCACGTCATGAGATAATGTATCATTTCAATTTGGAACCAATGACTCCCACATGTATGATAACCTGAGGAAATGAGAGCACAATAAGAGCACAATAGACACAACCAGGAAGGTGAATAATGTTTCTGCCCCCCCTTAGTATACATCAGTGTCGCATGACTGGGGAAGAGGTTGCCAGAATTTACCCATATCGTATTTATTTAATTTTATTTTAAACAAAGTCGGTACAATTAAAAAGGAGTTCATGGAACATTTAAGGGCTTTGCTCAGGGGCCCAAAGATGACATCACAACGCCAAGTCTGTGATTTAAATTGGAAACCTTCTGACCACCACCCCCCATTTAAAAAATGGAATCTACAGCAACTGCATTACAGCCCACTGGGCGGGATTGTGGTTCCCAGATTGAATACCCCAGGTCTACAGCACACCAATCCCCATTGTGGTGAGCAGGGCAGGGGCGCAATCTCCTGGTGTCATTTGGCGACGAGCAGAGGGGGGGGGGTCGTTGGGAGGGGACATTGCATGACCTTGCCTGGCAGCCCTATTCAGAAGCTCTTTTGAGCAATGCTCAATTAGTTCTGCCACCTCGTTATTGTGCAACTAACGAGCAGTTACCTTATCGGAGCCTCCCGTCCTCTGCGCGGGGCTCAGATATAATTACTTCATTTGGGCGGCCATTCGCACCGTGATCACCGCCGTCCCGCCAGCTCCCATTGGCACACTCTTATGGCTCCTTTTCATCGTCCCCTATTCCCTGCTAATGCTTAATTCGTACGCCGTGGTAACCCTTTGTCTCATCACATCCGAGTGATTAAATGATCAGACTTCAGAAAGAGGGGAATTAAGTGACAAAATCCACAATATCGTGCTGACCCCGGACTGACGTCAGCGATCATCTCCATAGAAACCAGATGCGGGAAGCGGCCCCCATCATCACTGAATGGCAGCGGGTTGGGGGGACAGGAGTCAGCTCGAAAATGATCAGATTTAGTCTGATACTTTACAGTATGCCTTGTTCAAGGTAAGCAGGCGGGAAAGGTCAGTCAGAGATACGTCCTCTGAAGGAAAATGACAGATAATTACACGGTCTCCATTACCGGCTCACCCAGAAACATGGGCTTTTTTGTGTGGCACTTTATGTTTTTTTTTTCCCTTTCAGTGCAAACATTCCATCTTGCAGACGCCTGCAAGTTTCGAGTCTGCTGGCAGCGGACCAGCAGACCAGCGGCCCTCATGATATCATTGCGGCGTGACCATGCCGAAACGGAGCTTGTGAAAAAGGGGCAAGTACAGACCAGACCGAGGCCTCCCAGGATACCGGCAGATTTCTATCGGGTCAGAGATCAACCAGAATTCCAGATGAAGGACGTTCTTCATGATGGGGTTTTTACTTTGTGCCTTAGACCCCCTTAAATTGACTTCCCCAGCATCCATGCACCCATACCCATCACGGGGGGGG
>JAODKE010000028.1:22691842-22702239 GCA_026779605.1 Mormyrus hasselquistii | reverse complement strand
TTATCATCATGAAACAAAACAGGTGGAACACCACCAACCAAACAAAACAGGTGGAACACCACCAACCAAACAAAACAGGTGGAACACCACCAACCAAACAAAACATTAATATTAATTTTTCTTCTCCAGTGAAAATTTTGCACTAAATAATGTTGCACTGTGCAACATTAAGCTTCTTATTTAACCGCTGCCCTTCACCAACTTTCGGCACACATATTTGATTTCACCTCTTTATGACGGCGATATTTCATGCAATGTAAACATTCATGGAAGATAACCAACCTTGCGGGTTTCCCA
This sequence comes from Mormyrus hasselquistii, assembly GCA_026779605.1. Classification (NCBI taxonomy): domain Eukaryota; kingdom Metazoa; phylum Chordata; class Actinopteri; order Osteoglossiformes; family Mormyridae; genus Mormyrus; species Mormyrus hasselquistii. The sequence continues at coordinate 22,701,942 of JAODKE010000028.1, read as the reverse complement.
AATACAGGAGCCTGGCAGTGTCGCTGTTTCCATGGACGTAAAAAAAAAATACCCCAGGGGATCAACCCCCCGTTGATCCCCTGGGGTATTTTTTTTTTCCGTCCATGGAAACAGCGACACTGCCAGGCTCCTGTATTGATTATTATACCGCAAAAAATTAAAGATCAAAGTGTCCCTCGAGCGGCCATGTGGTGGACAGTTGTCCCCCAGCACCAAGTGTGGGGGGGGGGCATACGTATGGTTATGGGGAGGTCAAGTTACACCGCAGCTACCAGGCAAAACCAGAACCATGCCCCCCCCCAGCACTTCCAGAATGTTCACCAGTCTGTACAGAGAAACACGTTCACTTTTGTTTGCAAACCATCAGGTTCATTAAGTTAATAATTAATGAGCTGGGTAATTGAATATTTGGGATTAATTACCGGCTAGGCGTGTCTATAATTATGCGACCGTGAGTGTGTCTGTGCGCATTTCTGTGTCAGCGAGACGGAGTTCATGTGTTGAAAGATCAGGTGACACACGTGGGGCTCGAGAGAGCAGAATCGATTATGGAGGAGGGGCCTTATCCAGTAGAGAGGAGGGGCCTTATCCAGCAGCAGGAAGCAGGAAGCAGAAAGCAGACATTTATAGGAGTACTTGTAAGCAAAAAGTCTGGAGACAGAACTACATTACCCATAAGTCCCCACTCACTCCACACGAAAGGGTGACTGAGCCAAAGACATGGGGAGCTTAAGGAATTAGCATAATGAATGCAGCATAATGATATGATGAGATGGTATGATGGGTGAAGGGTGTCCGTGGAAAACCTTTTTACAGAGCACAATAAACCCCACCAAGGGGTGCACATCCCATTCTGTACCCTCAGGTGTCCTTAATTATGGTGGATAATGGCAGACAGGAAACAGCGCCAAGCAGGATGAGATTAATACAGAGCCAATAGTCTTTGATGAGAGCAGAAGACCAGGCACCTGATACTGAAAGCCAGTGGTGGATTCAACCAGGCAGTTGAATGTAAAAAGTCACCGTCACAGAGTACTCAACTGATTGGTTGAAACAAAATCTTGGTCTGGATTTTTCTAGATGTGAACGAACTGCCTACAGTGACAGCCATGTGAAAGTTAATCAGTGTTAACTGCGCTCCAATTAGGAGTGTGCATTTCAAACTCATCATAATGCCTTAAAGCTGTACTAGTAAGTTTGCAGCTCTCAATCTTGGGTTTGTCCAGTGGCAAGTGACAGAAGACACTCAGGGAGGTACTGGGGCGGGGTTCACATTTCCCCTCACTCAATCTGCGTTTTCCCCACAAGGCGAAAAGTGACAAGTTGTAGACCAGGCGGTGGGAGAAACAAAAGAGAACACAGGCTTAGCCTGCGTGACAGGTATCCGACAGTCTTGAGTCACTTGACATGAGAGGAAACTGCACCTGACATTGGGATGTTCTAGTGCTGACTTAGCTGGATTTGCGCAACAACAAAATCTTGTGTTGCCTGATAGCTGAGTGCACTGCGCCCTGTCCTATTCCCCACCTTCACAGTCACAACTCAAAGCCCATAACAATAACATAACAGAATGGATTGCGGATTGATACAATACAGCCTGTCCTGAATCAAAGTAAAAAAAAAAACAAATATCTTTCTGAACCAGAAATGGCACCCCCTAAGAATCGTGAAATGTCTACGTGATCTACGTGGATGCAAACGGATACACCAGTACAGGCCCTACATTGGAACCAATGTCTCATTTCGTTGGCAATATACCTGGCTTCTCTGTGGCATTACAAGGAAGACCTGAACCACGTTAAAAAGCGTGCGCTTCACTACTCCAGCGTGAAGTCATTAGCATGGAAGATCAGCCACTGGCACTTGAAAGGTGCCATAACGGTGTCAAAAATGTTCAGTCACGCTATTATTAAAACTCTTTAAGTGAAGAGTGGCAGAAATAGGAGCACACCCATCTGCCGGCGGCCCAGGAATGTTTCAGTCTGGCTCAGGGAACCAGGTCGACATTCACGAGGCACAGCAACATTTCTGAACGTCTAACACTCACATAATCTCAGCGGCAATGACATCGAGAGCCAGGTGGGTACGCAAGGTCAGACCGATTGATCATATCCCATAAATACTTTTAAAATATGCATTCATTTTGTCACGGGTGAAAAACCACCAAAGTGACAGCGAGCGTCTCCTTTTTGCATTCCTCTCTAGTTCTCTCTCATTTAATAAGGTGACTCCAGCCCTGCTTAAAACATGCCGTCTTTGCTTATGCACGGTTATGCAACCAAATGAATGTCATGCGGTCGGAGGTGTTGTTCGTCCAGAGAGGCACAGGCTTTGGGTGTCACGGCAGCGCCACCCTAGGCGCGTGGTCCAATCACCCCTTCTCTTGCCACCTCCCACGTGACTGGCTTGAACCTGGACCTGGCTGCCTTCCAGGGTTTCTGACGATTCGAGTTCAGTCAAAAAGAAGTATACCAGCAGGATAAATGGGCTGCATTTTGTGAAGAAAAAGCTAGCTCTGATATATTAAATATAACACACTTCATATAAATTAATTTCCTGCTTAAACTAAAACCAGATTTTGCATTGGTGAACGCTGGCATTCATTACATGACCGAGGCACTCCTGCCACAGAGAGGTGACTGATATTGCATGCAAAACAGCGCCCCCTACAGCTTAGCCGCCTCACATGCACGCACTCACTCTTTTTGCTTAAAGCCGACAACCCTGTCACTAAGTCTCACGTGGCCCACAAACCCCCCCTCCCCCCTGAATCAATTCCATCACACTGAAGATCGGCTCTCCTCTGTCACTGCCCTGTGAAGGTACCTTTGTACGTCTGCATGATGAACAGCGGCGGGACACTTTGCATAGACGGTGCTCCACATGCAGGCTCTGTGTTACGGCTGGGTGAGTCCTCACTCAGCATAGAGACAGAGGCTGAGAGATGCACGCATGCAAACACACGCATCCATCCAGTCCCTGCCAAAAAGGTGTGTCATGCTTCAAAGCCACGGTGCGGAGAGGTCATGGAGAGGCACACTGCAGCCCATGTACCCTCTGCCATTCATCCATCCTGAATCCGCTTATCCCATTCAGGGTTGTGGGGCATCAGTCTACCCCAGAGCCTATGGGCGCAAGGCAGAATACAACCCAGAATGGGGCGCCATCCCATCACGGGGCAATAGCACGCCATTCACTCACACATGCACACCTACAGGCAATCTGCCAGTTAACCTTGGCATGTTTTGGAGTGTAGGGGGAAAGCAGAGTCCCTGGAGGAAACCGTGGAAACCCCACAACGACACGGGGAGAACATACAAACTCCACACCCATGGAGTCATGGCGGGGACTCAAACCCGGTCCCAGAGGTGTGAGGCAACGGTGCCAACCCCTGCGCCACCATACCGCCCCAACCTCTGCCACCCTGTGCATATTCATGTCCTACAGTTTGCAAAAAACAATATTCATAACGCCATTCATTTTGGTAGACGGAAGGACATAGCACTGGAATTTCTGACAATTTCAAAGACTGAGCCCTGAAAAGCACCCCACTGCTTTATATGCAACTATTCCCTTCATATTAATATCAAAAAGAATGAGAGTGCACGTGACTTTACAGATCTGATTAATAAAGAAGAAAGCAATCAGCCCAATTACATACACACAAGCACACACATGCTACGCTGGAAGGCAGCTCCCAGCAGGACATCATGCCATACCTATGAGCAAGAAACGTGGAGCAAATGAGGCTATTTTCCACGCAAAGGTAGGGTCGGTTGCGGTGTTAAAAGGATATTCCCGACAGTAGTTCCCACGACGGGATTTTGGGTCCAGCAGCATTTTAAAGCAGAGAACACCAACCTCGGATCGATCAGTTCAGGTATCGGGCTCACGGAATCCCCTCGTTATCGGATTATCCCTATATGCATTATGTAATGTGTCTGTACGGTGTTTTCCCAGCGTCGGCACTGGCTGCTCTTTAATCACTGCTGCCGTCCTTGCGGTCCCTTCTCCGGCAATGCAGGCGCATACATTTCTGCTACTTCACCTTTACGGGACCCAAAGCATGCATAGGGGGTCGCAGTGCCATAGGAATTTTAAAAAACTTCACCATCCATAACGAAATGGAAAAAGGCAGTGGGGCGAAAGCGAGGATCCCGCTTAATTGGCAGCGGAGTAAAGTTAAGCGGAGCGGCGATTCGGAGAAATACCTGCAAGTATAAATCGTGCGTGCCTTGGCACTATAATCAGAGGGAAATAACCGCTTAGGCGCGTGGGAGCAGGGGCTGTGCCCAGCATTTAAAAACACTGAGCCGTGGAGACTTCCCCATAATAATCCCTATGCCTTTCCCTTGTTTGTTGTCCGCTCGATATTCGTGCAGGGCGTAACTGATTTGTTCCTTACAGCACAGGACCGTCACCTTCATCTTAACACTTCCCCCCACCCCAAGTGTGATAACGCATTACATGTGCACAATTTCTATATACATTTTTTTTCTACCGTTTATGTCAGAAAAAAACCCTCAAAGAGCAAAATCTCAATACAAAAAGTAGTTGGACAGAACCGATAACTGGTAGTATGAATAATTTTATTACTAGTATTTGTAACTAAAAATGTGCCTGAGACTGAAATATTTCAATGGACGATTCACAGTTTCGCGCAGCTCTCAAGTCGGATCTTGAGTTTTTTTCCTACAGGTAACAGAATAATATTGTATCGCCAATTAAAGAAAATTACCTTCTTCAGCGCTGACATTCTAGGTAATTCCTCTTCTCGGGTCGCTTTTACATGCTGAGCTCCACCAGCGAAGTTCCCGGGATAGTGCAAGCGTTTAAATGGGTATGCGCTGGTCGATAGGCTGGGGCGCTGCTTGATATTCCCGTCGCGCTTCCCATGCGCTGCTGTCAAAGCGCTCTTCACAGCTGGGCGACACTGCGCATGTCAAAAAAGTTAGTGCGGAAGTCGCGAGAGACCTTGTGGCCACCATTTTGGGAAGGTCGAATTATTACGATCATCTATCCAAAACGCAGTCTGCAAAATACTTAAAAAAGTAGCGACGCATGTATCATAAATTGAGTTTTAATTACTGTTTTTGTCAAGTGGAAAACGTGCGAGTAAAATGTTAGTAGAACAGTAGAAACAGCGTTGCTTCCTCCACTTATGGCATGGCTAGCAGGGAAGAAGGTAAGAATCTAAAGCAGTCAAACCTTGTCTCGTCGGAAACGCGGGCTGTTTTCATTCTGTGGGGAGGTTTATTTGAAAACATGGAATTTGGTGGCATAGTTCTCTACTCACTAGTTTGCGTAACATATATAGCCAGCTGCAGTTTACTCAGAACTGCTTTAGCTCAATAGCTAGCCAAGCTAAAAAGCACTGACCAGCTGGGATATCTTTCATTGTATTGTAATTTGGGTAGTTTTCGGAGGCATTATGAATTATCTAATTCTTGCTCGGAATCATTCACTGTTTTATGGAGTGGCCCTGACGTAAACCATCTTCAATCTTACCGGTAATATTCTAACGGATTACGTCAGACTTTGGGTACATTGTGTTATTACTGCAAATTGATAATTTACTCGTAATTTAAAAATGGTAACATATGATTTATTACCTTTATATATATATATATAATCTGCATGAAAGTACAGAAAATGAATTGGTTGGAGTGTAACGTAAATTTTTATACTGGTGGCATGACATGTGCATGATATTTAATTGATGACAATGATAGGACGCGCCGTACTCATCATAAACATGAACAGCAGCATAGTCGGTATATGCTGTATAATGATGTTTTCCAACACCTGGGAAAACAAACTGAACGCTTTAACAGAAGCATACGTAGCAAAACTACATCATTGTTACTGTGTGAGTGACTTCATGTTATTTGTTTCGAGAAAAAGTTGATTTCAGGCTCCTAGGCAGACCGTTTTTATCAAAAAAGTACATAAAGTATTTATACCGGGTTGCCAATTTTGCTTTGCGGGCTGGCGTGAGATTTTCAATTCGAGACAATTCTGCACACGCATTCACATGCATGTAACAGTGTTATTAACTTAAATAATCTGTAGGGTTTGCAAACTATCCCAATGTTATAACGTAGCTAATTCTGGTTTATAATGGAATAATATAAATTTGCTGTAAGATTTCTTGCGTGAGAGTTGGCAACCCGGAATATGTTAGGTTACGTTAATCATGAAACTACGCTCGATTTTACCCTTTTAGTGTTTCACAAGAAAGTTTTGGGAAAACTGTACTCGGTGCCGCCAAGGTCTGAAAAAAGCCGGAGTCCGAAGAGAGACGAAGAGGCTGCGATAGAAAAGCCGCGTCTGGGCATAAAGGCGAGGAAGAGACCGATAACCGGTAAAATGAACTGCCGGCCTCTGTGTGCTGTTTCTGCGTGTGTGTTTTCCATTTTGCTTATCTAGGGAAAGCCTCGATCATCTTAAAACCTAATTTGCTCCTTTTCAATGTAGCTTTTGCGCGATACTACATAAAGCTTTTGCAGCGTACGCATCAGAAGCCCATCCTCTCTGTGCTGCTCCCTTTTGTGTGTTTTCAGTGAATACCCTAAGTAATGTGGGGCATTAAAGCCTGAAACGTGGCGTTTATATTAAATTCCTTTTCCATTCCAGGAATTTTGGCTCTCACAGCCACTAAGGCACAGAAGAGGGACATTAGTAGTCCCAGATTGGATTGCTGTAGTACTGATGTATTTCAATAACCCCTTTGTGCTCTCATCACCTCAATGAAATGTCTGGGAGTAGCTCCTCTCTCCTCTTGCTGTGTTTTGGAAGATGCACAAGATGCCTGCCAGCCGCACAGAAGATTGTACACAGTCCTGCCCCCACCTCCGGATTTTGTGTCCAATGACAAGGGATCTGGGCCTCTCCCAGATACTGGGGTGTTAAACACAGATGCGCATCCTGCTGGTAAGATGGTTACAATCCTGCCTTTGTGCATCCTGCCCCTCATGGACAGTTTCAAACTGTGTCAGATTTAACTCTGTGCTTGAAGTTGATAGCCTTGCCCAATACTCCAATGGGGACATTAATCTGCAGATACTGGGATTCGAACCAGCAACCTTCCCATCACGGGCATAGTGTCCCCACCCGTTGGTCCACACAAACACACAGTTTAGGGGCTGTCTGACCCTGCTTTCTCAATCGAACATCACTTTCCATAAAAGCATCTGCAAAGTAAATAGAATGTAATATAATTATAAGATGTGTCCCAAAAAATCTGCGTGTCCAGACACCATTTTTGAGGGGGTTCACCAGCTCTGTAAATTTACACATCAATTTGTATCCAGTTGCTCCATTTTGTTGTCCTGACTGCATTTTGAAAGCAGGACGTTAATTGGGGTTACTTAAACCTGATTATGAGCAATCTTGCCTGTTCCTTATTTGCATAGCCAGTCTTCCCCACTTTGTGATGGTCTTGGGCTAATGAAAAATGTAATGGATGTTTCTGTGGGAGCCGCGTCTTATTTTATAAATACCGAGACTGAAAAGCTGGAAGGACGAGGTTGCGGCCCCTCCGTTCGAAACGTGACTAATATTGCAGTTTAGTCATTGCAACTGAATTAAGGAGATAAAACACATGGTGCCTTTTAACTGAAGTCTCTTATGAGTGCACACATCTCTGGATGTAGCCAGAAGCCGCGTGCCGCTCTGCCATTCTAGTCGGGAGATTCGTAACTACATATTTTGCCATAGCAGCTTCTAGTCTTAATGCTTTGATCTGCCTGGTAACTGGGGTCAGAGGTATTTTTACGCCGATGTACATTTGACAAAGATTTTCTATGGCACTCATTACTGCCGAGTGGTATAATCTCACGCGTAGAACTCGACGTTTCTTTTAACATGTCACACTTCAGAAAAGTCCTTGCTTCTGGTTTTATCTACAGGGATTAGTAGTGTGGTATAACACTGAGAATTCTGGGATGGAACAGATGTAATTTTATGCAGCCATATGACTTGGGCAATAACTTACAAGATCATAACTTAATTGAATCGGCCTTTTAGTTCTTGGTGAGATTTACTGAATAATACTGTAAATGTGAACAAGGGGATCATTTTGCATGCTCATCTTAAGACTATTGATTAATAACAAATAGCTAAACAAAATGGCCTTTAAACAAAATGGATTTTTTTTTTTTTTTTTTTTTTTTTTTTTAAGAGAGATTTAAGGTCATCAGAGTGGGTATGACAGGCACTCGCCGAGCTGAGTTTCCTAATATTTTTGAGTTTCCTGGGTATGCAGGAGATGACGGAGGTCTTTCTTGGTGGAATGCAGCCATGTTTCTGATAAGCGATGCATGGAGAAGGGGAGCGTGGCTTCGTGGGTAGTTTTGTATTCCCTGTGTGCCGCGCGTCAGACAGACCTGAGACGGTGGCTGAGTTTTGAAGGCAGAGGCTGCTCGTTTGGCCAGCTGGCCAAAGTCACCTTATCAGAGTGGGGGGTGCAAGTCAACAGTGTCTGTGTTTACTCCATGCGACAACCCCCACCCCCCATGGCTGCTAAACACCTAGTCATGGTGCAGAGAATGGAATAAAGGCGTTTCTCTTCATGATTTTATTTGTGCCATTGGTGAAGGTGCGATTAAAGTACCTTTTCTCTTTATCTCTCTTTCTGGGGTCCGATAAAGGTTCCGTGCCTTTCAGGCCCACTTATTCTCAGCGGTTATCCTCTGGTTGATCCATTTATTGTTTGCTTGCGATTTCACCACCCCGAGCGAGACGTCTGATAGCATCACAGTTTCCACCAAAGCGTCTTCTGAAGAGAAAATGGATTTTTCCACTGTCATGCTGCCCCTTTGATGGTTGTGTTTGCCCTGACCACTAGGGGGCACAGTGTGACCTCACCCCTCAGAATGACATCAGAAAAGATACTTAGAGCTCTTGGTGAATGGAGATAATCCTGTCATCGGCTTTGTCAGAGGGTTTGTGAGGTCAGCTCCGCATTATAAAAGCATTACTACACCTCGCGTACTTTCAGAAACTCACACAGAAAGTGACATTTTTGTTTTTTTAATGGTCCTTCTTTTAATTAAACTTATTTTATAGCTGGTAGATGTGTTGAAACACCTATTTCAAATTCCTGATTACAAACAGGAGAAAAATGTCTTTCAGTACTGTAAAATACTCTCAGTGATATATGTAGCTTTTTTATTTGTCGTTGAGAGAACTTGTGTTTGAATTAATTTCAAATTGATTTATTTATCTGGCAAGATGAGGATGAAGAGATTTTCGAGTGTGGAGGGAAGCGGAGGAGGAGGAGGAGGAGGGTGAGGAAGGCTGGAGGAGCCGGAGCAGGAGACGGTGCAGAGAGTTCGGGGGGCCAGGCTGCTGGAGGTCAGGAGGACAAGGTGACCCTCACCATGGCAGAAGGAGAAACGAAGCTCAGCAGTAACAAGAGGAGGAAGCTGAAGAAGAAACGGCGCAAGGAGAAGTTCCTCTCCCTGGGTCTGTCTCCCAGTGCTGCTGCGCTGCAGTTCATTTACCAGCCAGAGGAGGGCAGCAGAGAGGCCGAGGGCGAAGAACTGATAGAGGACACGCAGAGTAATGAAAAGCAAATGGCTGAGCTGCTAGAATTCCTCCAGGCTACTCTGGAAGTCTATGGCCGTGAGTATTCTTGCAGAGATGTCTGGTTATGGTCCATGGTCCTTAAGTGATGGCAGCTCCAGTTGTACTTGAGATCATGCACTCGCATGGACGCGCTCAGACCGTGAACCCTGAGATTAGTAATTATTGCTGCTTATCTGTAGTCCCCCCCCCCGCCAAGTCCCACTGGAGAAACTCAAATGAGCAACAACAGCAAGAAAGGAAAAAAAAAATCATCAGATATAAAACTTTGAGATCCGAGAGCTGAAAGGTGACATTTAAGGATAATATGAAAAGGTTAAGCGGCACCTGGTGACGAGCTCTCAGACGTCCTGATTAGGCTGCCGGTAATCACACGGCCTTCTGAGACGGACCGCGTTATGTAACATGGGGGGGGGGGGGGGGGGGGGCTGCCCAGTTTTTTCCTTTCCCCAAAAATAAAGGGGCGGCCACAACCGGTGGTTTTCACCCGAAACCATGGAGAGCTTGATGAC
>JAODKE010000028.1:22676337-22691742 GCA_026779605.1 Mormyrus hasselquistii | reverse complement strand
CGCGGTACCGGGGGGGTGCTCGGTCGCCCGCTGACACCGTCTAGGGAGCGGGACCGGGCGCTGAGGCGCGGGGGGGAGGAACGGGTGTGGGGGGGGGGGGGGGGGGGGGGGGAGGGGGGCTGCACAGTTATCTCCATTGCACTAGAATCAATGGGCTGCACATACTAGTGGTTTTCAGCCGAGAACATGGCGATACTGATGACCTCATATCTGCGGGAGATGGCTTCATTGGTTCAGTCGTAATGGTGTAATTAGCTAAAGTGCTGAGGTGGCAGGTGGTCCTCAGCTGAGGACCAGTGTGACCATCCTGGATGTAACGACCTTCTGCATCGCCACCTCCTCCATCGTGCTGACGCCCTGTTCTCACCCCGAGGGTCGACCCCAGATGGGAAGCAGCAAGACCTCAGCCCCGGGTCCGGCGCACAGGCCCTGCTTAATGGGCTCTTTAGCCGGGCGGTACCCCCTCCGGACGTGTGCAGTCTGTGGCGTCTCAGGTCACTGGTGCTGCTACGGGACGTGGACCGGCTGGGCACAGAACTGTGCCAGTTCCAGCAGAGCACCACCATGAGTCCTGGTGAGCATCAGTCAAGTGCCCCCCCTGGGGAGGACGATCTGAGGGATGGGGGGTTACCTTCTGTTTAGGACACGCAGCAGAACAGGATGCAGGCTGTCTGAATGCCCACGTTGGGGGGTCGTGTGCATGGCCAAGTAGCCCAGCCAATGGTGGGGGGGGGGGGGATGACAGGATTTGGCCCATGAAGGGGATCAGCGGGGACTGGCGGCTTGGCGCTGGACAACACCCAGGATTTTGGGCGCACGCGAGCAGGTGGCCGCTGTGACGTCTGGGCCCTGCTCTGGTTGCCACGACGATGCTGGTCTGACTCAAAGCAGATCAATCTCTGGTTTATTTTTACGCACCCCCCCCCCTCGCCAAACAATGCAGCCATGCTGATCTCCGCTAGGATGAGGCCTTCAGCTAATGCTAATGCTTGCCGTTTGCAAATAGCGCCCGTGGCAAGTGACCCGCGGAGACAGGATGGTGGCGCTATGTCCGCACGACGCTTCACCGGGCTGAGATGTTTTTTTTTATTATTTTTAAATCCCGCACCCGCCACGCGGCTGAGCCCCTCTCCCTCTGTTAGGCTTTCTGGTGACAGGTACAGCAGACTGGGAGCTCTGTCCAACCCCCCCTGCCTCTACACAGCCCAGAAAGCCGTTAATTATGCAGCTCCAGCATATGGTTCATAATAAAAACCTTCAAAAGTTCTAATTTAATTTATGCCATGCATCTTCTGCTCCGAATCATTTAATTAAAGACCCACAAGCTACCGTGTCTGATTCTTCCCCGCGTGGCGATTAAGGCCGTCCGTACGGGCGACACACACTCTGTTTGGTTTGTTTTCTGAATGACCGAATGAACAAATGTGGGGTGGAAAATGGTTAAAGTGGTTAGGGACTGCGTCACATCCGGCACCCTGACAGAGACGGCTAACAAACATCCCAAATGGCAGCCTTTGTTTTGCTGGCATACGGAAATGCAAATAAGTAATTAGAGGGGCCCTTGATTGCATTCTCCATCAGACGCGGGGTGGGTGGGTGGGGGGGGACGCTAGCAGATTGGTCGTCTTCACACCTCAGCAGATCGGACCCCCGCCACATGCACACACACATACACTCCCAAACGGCGTGTGAACAGGGGTGTTTAACGGCATCGTATTTCACAGGGACGGACCTCTTCTTTAGACCCACACGCTAGATGGGCTTTTTATCGCTTTGGCCACATCTAATCTGAGGGTCAGCTCTACGGGGAGTCTGGGACTGAGAGTTTGCCGTGTAAACCGAGGCTGCTCCTCAGATTAGATTAGATTAGATTAGATTAGATTAGATTAGATTAGATTACATTACATTACATTACATTAGATTAGATTACATTAGATTAGATTACATTAGATTAGATTGTTAGGTTAGATTCAGCTTTATTGTCATTGTACAGGTACAATAAAATGCAGTTTAGCATCAAACCAGAAAGTGAAAATGAGACATTAAAGTGAAATAGACAGTATGGTGCAATAAGGCAGCATGTAAATGAGAAATGTGTATATATCTCGAGTAGAATAGAACAAGGGAGAGTATATAGATATAAATACTGGTCAGTTTGTATACATGTGAGATATAGATATATGAACTATTTTTATGTATAGAACAGATGTATGTAAACAGGTTAATGTACATAAAGTGCAGCCAAAAGTTATTTATATTTAGAAAGGTCAGTTGTTGAGTGGGAAGGGTTGAGAGTTCTGAATGGTGACGCTATCATGGAAATGTTTGATTGTTTTGTTCCTCATTTAACAGGAGAGCTCTCCCTCGTTTGTTCCCTGTTCCGCTACTGGATTACAGACATCCTTCCGGCGTCTGGAGACCAGACTTCACAGACTTCATAAGTTATTCTGTTTGTGGTGAACACAGGGGCACTCCCTGTCAGTAAGACTACAGTTACCTTGCAGATTACTGTGGTTAGTAATTGATCTCTCTCTGTGTAAAGTAAAATGTTTCATAGTTATGGTTTGTTTGCTCTATTCTCTGCCCTCTGCATTCTCACTAAGAGTGTTTTTCTCAGTGCTTGACTGTTGTGTTCTTGCATACCCGTTTTCCGTCATCTTCCATTGCTGAAGACCAGTTCTACTACTAAGGACAGTGGTACAGTAAAAATCCACGGACGTCATTCTTCCCCAGCCCCAAACATCGGTTGTATCCTCATTGAACAAGACCAGTTACATGACTCATTGCACCCCAAGTTCATTCTTGGGGTTAGCAAGGCTGGTCTCGCCAAGACCACTAGTACGATCTTTGTCATCTTGTATCATACTCCTGTATCATCCCCACCCTTGTGTATGTCGTTTTATTGCATAAAACCCAGCTTTGATTACAGCAAAGCTTCCTCGTCCCTCATTAGTGGAACCGTACATGTCACCAATGTCCCATAATCCTCATCACATGTCTGCGCGTCACACGGAGGGGTTTTGACAGAAATTACTTTTTTTTTTTTTTTTTATATATATATGGTCCTTCACGGAGCACCGTGTTTGCCTGGGCCTGGAGCCACCAGTAATTATAGCTTTGTGTCAGGCTGTGTTTCTGGGCTGCTGGGAGGGGAGGGCCGGACCCTGGGGCCCCTGTGTTTGGAGTGGACGCCGCGATGCCCAGGGCCCAGTGAGCCTTCTGGGTGTCACCGTGACCCGCCCAGAAGCCCACTCCTCCTTAGTAGATGAAGAGTTTGGATTCCAACGGGCAGCAAGCAGCAGGAGCGTGACAGGATGTCACGGTCGCCTTTTTCCTTGGTCGTCATCTGGGCAGGATGTCAGCACTGGGCCGCCGGAGCAGACCTGCGAACTGCAGCCGTGCCACTTGGCTTCTCACACATGCCCAGGCCTACGTCTGCCACCTCCGCGTCGGGCCGCATTGTTACTGAGCCGGAGCTCCTCCGGATTTGGCCGGCTACTGTCCCTCCTACAAAAATGACTAACAAGCCTCGTGCATTTGATAGCGGGATCGCACCAGTTGCAAAAGATGAAATGCCTTGTGGAGGAGAGGCAGAATACACATTCACACCCCCCTCATCGTTAATCATCACCGCGTTAATTGGTGGACTTGGTTGAGCAACTTACCTGAACACTGCTTCTGCTGGGTGTAATGGGCGTCAGACGCAGGAGACGCTGGATGGAGACGGCTGACGTTCGGAGTACGGAAATCTGAGTTGTAATACAGGTGAGAAGATGTGAGCAAGCTCTGAGCATGAAAGTCTTTCCCAAATTCGCTGCAGAGAAATAAAGGTTAGCGTGGCCACGTACGGCATTATAAATACCCCGGGGTGTCATCATTCCTTTGGGCTGAATCGGTGCCAGAAGGTTCAACGTGATTTTCACGGCTTGGAGTTTTCCTGCTTCCGCCCGTCAGTATTTATTAAAGCAGTTCAAGCTAAGCACCTCATTCAGGAGCAGCCAGTGATACATTCTGAGAAGATTAGAGAAGAATATGTGGCCATTTTGTCAGGATTTGTTTTGCTGTTTGCCATTAATCGATTACCTGTCCTGTAGAGGTATCGATGACGGTTACGGCCTGTATGTACACACACACACGTTTGTATTCATATCTTTGTGGGGGCTGTCCATTCATTTCTGTGGTGAAAACCCTAATCCCAGCTATGAGAACCTGAACAGTGCTGATTCATGAGACACTGTTGGATAAGTCGACAGTCATCACTGGCATTAGGGTGTCGCTTCTCCCCTCTACCTGGCTGGTTTTTGGTCATTGCCAGTGTCTCCTGCTTCACCTTTCCTTGTGTCCTGCTGTCCTAGAAACTTTGAGCCTGGAAGCAGCCTGTCTCTCAGTGTAGCCGCCTGCCAGCAGAACCAGGATTATACCAGGAATTTAAAAGGCAGATTTAAATTATATATAATCCACAGACATGCGCTACACATGGTTATACTGTAAGGTTTTTTCTTCTTTAGTGTTCCCACTGTTTTGTATTATAAAAGTGCTGTTCAGTAGTAATCCTGCATAGTTTGCTGAGAATAATGGCTTCCGACAGGGCTATGCTTTGCCGGAATTTCACACATTGCCGCATGTGCCAGACAGCTCTGCTTCTGGGCTAAATAGACTCAGGATTTCTGTGAATTTTTTTTTTTTTGGCCATTCTTCCCGTTCCATTTCCACTGTGTCCTGGGTGAGAAGCCAAGCCCTCAGTGGCCTCTTTTCAGTCGGTAGGGTGGGGGTTGGATTACTGCCCCCCTGTTGGGTTGGTGATCTGATTTATGCAGTCCGTTGAAGTTGAAATCCTTTAGATGAGTGAGATGAGTGCAAGGACCCGTTTTTTTTATGTCTTCAGGCACAAACCCATTGTACTTGAATGAATATCCTGTGGAAAATAAGCTAAAAGTAATGTATTCAAATCGGGGTGTTTTTAAAGATATTCTTGCTATTTGTCATTGTTGTGGAGAGAGAACTGCTGTCTTCAGCTTCACCTTGGCCTATGGGGGGGTCACCCTCCCCCCACCCTGTCATCTCACAGCATCCCAGTCTGCGGGCCACCCCCCGTACTTTGCTATCGAGAGCAGGTACCATCCTGAAGAGTGAAAGACGGGAGGAAACTTGCCTTCTCATGAAATCTCAAACTCGCAGCATTTCACAGGGAGCTTACAGCTGACTGCCATCATCGCCTTTTTCAAACCAGCGCTGAAGTCCGACATCAATCTACTTTTGACCTAAACTGTTCCTCAGTGACCCTTAAAATTGTCCTTTACATTTGGATCCTTTTAGTGTCTTGGTTCCAGACTCCTGTGAGTTCCAGGCAGGTCCTTTCAAACTGGCAGCTGGGCGCCCCCTCCGGCCCCCGAGCGGGGCTGCCTCGCTCAGACCGCAGCCGTCTGCCGTTCCCATCTCCTCTGGGCTCCACACTGTCACCAGACGCCTTTCTTTGTTTCGTCGCGACACCCCATCCGGCGACATGGGCCCGCTTTTGGCCTCGCGGGGCCATACGGTGGGACAGTCTCCACCCATCCCGAGTTTTCATTAGTAACTTCCGGTGGCTCCATGTAGCTATAGGACTGCCAGCAGAAGAGCGGGTTAATCTCCTGCCACCAGCCCGGCTGGGGCACAGCCTGGCACAGGGTCACATCAACGCTCCCGGCTGCTCGTCTACTGTGTACAGTTGGCTGAAATTGCGCCCTCCCCCCCTCTATAACAGGCATGAGGTCCCTTTTAAATGAAGGTAGCACCCACCCTTCCATCTCGCCCTGCTCTGTTTACATGCAGAAAACACCCAGTGCCCCTCCTTCCTCCTATTAGTTAAAAAACTTTAAGTGCTCAGTCAGCCTGTGTGTGTCCCCTGCACATTAACAGCAGTCAAAGAAAACTTGTATGGTAAACCAGCCTAGCTCTCGGCACCCGGCTCTGTCCGCTAATCATACCCCACCCCCCTACCTGGGTAAACAGTCTGAAAAAGAATGAATAAATTAAACAAATTATGGAATAAATACCTCAAGCTGAGATTGCCTTACAAAGGTCATAACTGGAAATGCAACAATGGGAACTTGTGTGGGCGGTGGGATTTGGGTACTTAGCACTTGGGTTGGGTTGGACCGGGCGGAGCACCAAAGACCGCATCTCACAGGAAGTGATGATGGTCGTTACTGCTATAAAGCATTAGTTATTTGCCGAACGGGTTGCCATGCAATTTTATTAAAAGTGTTTTCCTCCTTACTTTCTGTTGTTTGAGAAACAGTGAGGGATAACGGCCCTGCAGCAAAAACAAACACAACGGCCCTCTTTGTCACAGATACGAGTTGTAATTTGCCAAATGAAAGAAGATGGCTTTTTAATCTCCTGGGAGAGAGCTTTTTTTTTTTTTTTTGCTTGGCTGATTCTTGTACTTTTTCCCCCTGAATTACAAATACGCATTGTTTTCAAGAACCGCCGCCTTCGATTATTTGTGTTCCAAATGACATTCCCCCCGCATTCAGCGGTGAACTCTAGTCTGAAATCTGGCCATTATTGCACAAACAGAGATTGTCAGTATATCACAGAAGGATAGCCAATGTGCTATAACACATGGTCACTTATTTCCTTATAATATGTAATTCGCCGGTGGCAAAAACAACGTTAAAAGGTTGTTAACAACATGTGTATCATTTCAGTTTGTGTTTCCCTTGGCAACACAGACGTGAAAAAAAGCATAAATGAATTCTGCACCGCCTGCGATAATGGAATGAGAGCATGCTGCTGCGATAGCCGTTTGTTACCCTTCTAGCGATTGTAGGTACAAGTACGGAGCAGCGATCTGCCCTTCTAGTGGTGCTTAATGTTCCTGGCGATTCTGGGTAATCGCTTCGGTAGTTGTCAGTCACACCTTAGGCTAAAAATAAACTTCCCTTCCCTACACATACTACTCACTTCCAAATGGAATTTCAAATGGAAATTAGAAACGCATCTGTCAAGTAGCTGCGCCGTCGCATCCACCACCATCAACAAGTCAACCTGCAGGATCATCCTTCATTTTAACTGTTTATTAGTGAGCGGTTGGAAAAATCGCAGGCCGTTTACATGAGCAGATCACTCCGGCTGTGGGCGGGGCAAGTGGCTAGAGATGATGGGTGCTTTGGACTGGTCGCCATGGAATATGCTGATGGGGCTTCACCTCTTTGTCGGGGTGGGTTGTAGATGGGGCTGGGAATTAAGCCTCCCTGCTCCTCTTAGGTACGTAGTTGCGTAGTTCCTGCACTGGTAGGCACTGGTACTGCACTGGTACTGCTTACACTTACGCCTGGGCGTTCACTGGCAGCTCAGCCTCGTCGCACTTCTGCCTAGACACCTCTTTGTCATCATGTATGTTTGTAATGTGCCGTTTACCTCATGTTTACGTCACTCTGGACAACTGCATCTATTAAATAAAAGTAAATGTGAAAGTGATTTAAGGCAGGTAGGTTGCAGAACCCACATTTATGTGAAGTTCTAGGATTCCATAGAGGTTTGTGGGTATTTAAAAGCCTGCTTGAACATCGATTCTACCGGTTCCTTCATTTTGGACAGGCTCAAACCTTCAAAGATAACCAAGCGCTTGTGACTCCCCTGAAATAGGTTATACCCCATCAGCACTGAAGTAAACATTGCCTCTGGTTATGCTACATGTTCATTTTCAGTTACTAGTGGTCATCTTGCTCCTGTGAACTCCTGGAAAAAAAAAAGCCTTGTTCTGACTCGTCTGTTGCCACGGCGACTTCAGGCACAGGTGGTGTGGGAAGTGACCTCCATTTGGGCAGGCTGCCAGCACGGGTAGCTGTCAGAGAAACTTCTCCATCGTTTGATATCAACATTCACATTCATTCATTCGTTTGAATTCAGTGAGGACCAGTCTCATGTGAAAGTGCATTTGCAGTCAGGTTCTCCAGCAGATACGTTGGAATGGCAACTATTTTGACCTGACAACATAACCATTACAAACACATATTTACACTCCAAACATTGAAATTATAGATAACCCGAGTATGTCGATTGTTAAACATCTTTTGATGCCTGGTGGCACTTTCAAGGATGTGGTCGATGATTCACGTCCCGAGAGAGGTACTGCTGAAGTGCTTTTCAGCAAGGTACTTAACCTGAAATACTCTTGTCAAACACCCAGCTGTGAACACGGGCATGAAGGGTCTTTGAATGCAATCATCAGATAAATGGCGGAACACAAAAGCAAAAAAAAACAAGATATACAAGATGTCAACAAATTACAATAGAACTACATATGAAATCACACCCAGCTAGTCAAACTATTAAATAAATAATAAAGAGTGACTACGTAAGCAATTAGTGCAGGAGTGACAAGTGACAGTTCATCATAGGCAATTACACGTCTTTGCATATCACACATTGAACAATCATTTCTATGACACGTGTGAGATGCACCCTCCTTTCGGTTTTATAACTCTCCCATATCAAACTGCTTTACATTTTTACAACGCGATGCCAAATATTCACAAATCAAAGCTATCCATCGACGGACAGGGAACAAACATCTTTCTTACACGGGCTGCTCCGCATTTACATACACAACACATCCTCCGCATCCACGGTATAAATCACGCTGCTCTGCGTCCTATTTCCGCAAATGCACATAAATATGTCAAGATGTCTCACGACGAAGACGTCGTTTATAACAGCTTTTACAAAACATTGGCAGCGGAACTAGGAACAGTGCAACTGATCTCAGCTGTTCGCCGGTTTTCCCAACGGGCCGTAAACAAGGTGGTGAATTAGACGTGTAACTGCGGCTATAATCTGGTGCTAGATACCTTGCCGAGACTTCTGCCGTGAAAGTTGCCCGTATACTACTGCGGATTTTACGTCCGCTAATCATGTGTGCTGATGAAACACTGATCTGAACTTAACTGAATTTACTGAGATAACTGATATATCAAAATCTGTCAGTTTTAATTCTGCAAAAAATATTACATGATATAGCTTTTTGAGGTCTGAATCGTGGACGGTGAAGTTAAATCCAGCTTTTGTTGAACGACAATTACCGGAAACTGATTCAGTTCTAGATTCTTGTCTTAAAACCAAGGCACATGAATAGACACCACCAGAGCATCTGTCCGATATAAACAACATTTAAAAGGATACCAATATCAGGATTGTCAAATATACACACCTATTGATTCTTTTATCTTAAAAATCTTGCACTACAATTTTGTGATTTTTTTTACACAACCGACTATGTACATAAGAATAAGATCAATAATATTATAATTGTTGGCTAATGTCAAACACATGCACCAGCACTTGAACCTATAAACCTGTGATTCATGCCAGCCAAGTATCTGTATTCTGCCAGCATATGGGAACCACCAGCCAATCTTGATTTATAAAGTGTCGGCGTATTTCTGCATCACACCAATGCTTCGGGACCTCCATCACCCATCTGCCTTCATGAGCAAAGGGTAAAGCATGGGCACCAAGCCCGTTATAGATTTCCCCTCATTTCCTACGGTCGTTAAAGAACGATGAAATTAATTGTTAGTCAAGGACACAGCTGACCGATTGAATGGAGGGAGTCTGAACGAAGGTCGTTCGGGTCCACTCTGGAGCACTCAGAGGAGCACCGTTTCTCCGTATAATCACTGGAGCTGAATCTTCTCCGTCATTCTTTTCAGGCTTCACATCAGGTAATTAAGGTCTGATCATAAAACACCGTTCAGTGGCGGACGGCGTGCTGGCCGAGTGCCACTCCCCATAATTCTCCGGCGCGCAATGCATTGGGGTGGCCGGGGGGGGGCACGCTCACGTTTTGGCTCTCCATAAACCAGTGTAATGGATGACGACGATGGAGCTTTACCACAATGTAAATGAAGTCGCATCATATGCGATTTAAAGAGTGACCTTCTCGTATAACTTGTTGAAAACCCCAACCTTTTTAATCGATGCAAACCAGTGCTGATAATTGTGTTCAAAGGTCAATTATGTACCTTGCTCTGCCCGCTATCCAGTGAAGGCATCGAAATACGTGCTTTCTACTCAAATACACTTAATTCATATTATGTTGTGTCCTGCCTCATGAACGACAAATGGTACTGATGCTGGTGACACTAGCTATACCACATAAAAGCATTAAAACCCTTTATATTAAGTACGGGTGGTGATACATGCGGTACATACATACAAATAAGAAAACTGATGCAATTCATGTTACCGGGAAGAACATTTGCTTAATGTATTTATAAACCACAGGAATATATTGGTGTATACACCACGTTTTGCAAAGAATTCCACAGGATATGCTAATAATCTTTGTATGCCATACAAATCGTCTTAAAAAGAAGTGCGAAAAATCTTAATTTACTGTTCAACTTGTAAGCCTTATAGGCTACTGTTGAACTTGTAAGCCTTATAGGCTAGAAGAGACACTTGTACTGGTCCAAGTTTTCTCTGGTCTGACTGGCACTCTGGCAGTGAAGCCGTGAGCCAGTGCAACCAAAATCTGAACCAGGATACTTCAAGATTCAATATTTTATTTGCTACCTGAAGTTGGCACATTTTACAGTGAAATCAAGATTTGGCAAAAACATTGTAGATAAATTAAACTAAATTATGTAAAATTAGGGGAGGGGGCTAGTTCTACTTGCAGGACTTGTACTGATACCACAAGCATCAGGGTGTTCAAAAACAGAAAAGTCAAAAGAACCTGGAAATAATTAAACAGCAGATGCGATTTCACTCTTACGAAATACGATCAAATCCTGCCACCTACTGCCGAAAAAGGCACTTGCTTGACTCTGAAAAACAGAAAGGCTGTGAATCACGTAAATTAAAAATGTATGTTTCCGTGAACTGACGGGAAGCTGTACTGTGTTGTTTGTGGTCTGCACCCCCATGCTGCTTTTTGCGCGTCCCACTTTATCTATCCTTCTCTCCTTCCTCTCTTCCTTTATTGTCTCCCTCATCTCTTACTTTTTATATCTGGGGTTATGTCGGGAATGTGTAACAAAAAGCGCATGATTCACATTATTTGCTATTTTATTTTAATGAAACGCCTTTCATTGATCGCTAACCCCCGAACTCCTGTGCCCATCACCACGCTGACAGGTGAACTCACTCCCTTCCCTCTGATCTCACACCTAGTTAACATTCTTCTTCCTGCTGTTCTCCGTTATGTTCCTCATCCCCGTCCTCTTCCCTCATATTTGGGAGAGCTGCAGAATCAGAGTTTGAAAGAAATATTCCATCAATATATTGATGTCCATGATATAAATCAGCTCTAGCAGTTAAAGCTTGTGTTGATGAATTGTGACGAGGACAATAACAGGAACTGTTTAAGATATAATGTGTTAATGATGCTTCACTGTTTCCCAAATCGCTGAGACTAAAATTGCCCAATATATGTTACTGGCATCCTGTTATTGGTTGTTTCTCTTCAAATTTTTCCTAGTCTAATCCCAATCCTTTAATCTTTACCCCTTCTTTGATTGGCGATATTTCTAAGTACCTTGAATCATAGTTAGGACTAGTAGGAATGGTACTAAAATTCATTTTCATCCACCAGTCTGTATTCCATTAATCTCACCCTGTCTTTTATCCATCCTGTCATTTCCCACATCTCCTCCCAGATCCAGGTTGCAGGAGGCGAGATCAGAGCAGTTATCCCTTTCATTCAGTTTTCTAAATTAATTTTCTCCACCTCCACATTCTCCTCTACTGACTCCACATGAATTTCCTTCTCCACTTTTGCCTTGAACTGGGCTTCCTTCTCCTCCAGCACTGCTTTGACCTCAGCCTGCATCTCCTCCACTCCCTCTTTCATCCATCTATCTTTTCCACTGTCTTGATATTATGCTTCATATCATCCACTCCTTTGTCTTTGTAAGTCCTTTTTTTATTGCCTTCACTCCTTCCACCTTGTTCTCCTTCTCTTCTGCCCCTATTTAGCCTCTTGCACTTTTCCATCTTCTAAGCCTACTGTGCCTCTTGTGCTCTTTCCCAGTCTCCTACACCTCCAACATGCCTATTTCTAGTTCTGTCTTGTTCTCCACCACTCTCCTGCACTGATCCATCTCTTCATCGACCGTCTCATTCTTGTCCTCTTCCATCATTGCGCAATTGCAGCTCCTTGACACCCGTAAATGATGCGCAAAGTCCCGGAAATGTGCCTTTCAGTTATTCCACAAGCAGTTTCGGCGTCACAGTCTCGCCTCACCCAGGTCGGCAAATTTTACTGCTGGCACTTTTTTCATACCGTCATACCGTCCAGTATTATACTGCGGTATACGGTATTTTTACGGTATTTCAAAAGCAATGGTATTATCGTATTTCCGAATAAAATGTGACAAACCGGATGGGGCGATTATCGCAATACAACCGAAGTCTAGCCAGCACCTCCTCCTCCCGATTGTCCACTATCTGCCTCCCTGAAATCATTATGCTGAAGGTGGGATGTCCCAGTTAGTGATTTCTAAATATATAAAATAATATATTTAAAATATATTAAGCAATATATGCAAGATGTATACAATATTCATGCGCTAGTACTTGAACGTATAATCTCGATCATGCTTCATACCAGCTAACATTTTTACTCGTGCCAGCATATGGGAACCACCAGCCAATCTTGATTTATAAAGTGTCGGCGTATTTCTGCATCACACCAATGCTTCGGGACCTCCATCACCCATCTGCCTTCATGAGCAAAGGGTAAAGCATGGGCACCAAGCCCGTTATAGATTTCCCCTCATTTCCTACGGTCGTTAAAGAACGATGAAATTAATTGTTAGTCAAGGACACAGCTGACCGATTGAATGGAGGGAGTCTGAACGAAGGTCGTTCGGGTCCACTCTGGAGCACTCAGAGGAGCACCGTTTCTCCGTATAATCACTGGAGCTGAATCTTCTCCGTCATTCTTTTCAGGCTTCACATCAGGTAATTAAGGTCTGATCATAAAACACCGTTCAGTGGCGGACGGCGTGCTGGCCGAGTGCCACTCCCCATAATTCTCCGGCGCGCAATGCATTGGGGTGGCCGGGGGGGGGCACGCTCACGTTTTGGCTCTCCATAAACCAGTGTAATGGATGACGACGATGGAGCTTTACCACAATGTAAATGAAGTCGCATCATATGCGATTTAAAGAGTGACCTTCTCGTATAACTTGTTGAAAACCCCAACCTTTTTAATCGATGCAAACCAGTGCTGATAATTGTGTTCAAAGGTCAATTATGTACCTTGCTCTGCCCGCTATCCAGTGAAGGTATCGAAATAGGTGTTTTATGACTGAAATAGGTCAACATAGTTCATTCTATGTTGTTTCTTGGCTGCATAAATCCCAAATGGAAATTATGCAGGTGATTCTGGTATACCACGTAAAAACGTCCATGGAAAAATTTTAAGGATGCCTGAAAGCTCATACTGTGGCGACGGGCAGACCAAAGTATCGCAACCGCAGCGGCGAATAAAGACGAGTAGACTGGACTGACACGAACGTGGTTTTTAATTGAATCCGTCAAAGAACCACACTCAAGCAACAAGTGCAGCATGACGCAAACACGGCACGCAAATGCCGGGAAGTCACACACTAAACAGGAAGGCTCACCCACGGGAAACGTCAGGATAACACATACAGCACTGGTCAAGGTCTACACGACACTACGGAAGCATGACACAAGTATTAACACTAACAACAAGCATGTTCAATGCACTTACTGAGCTTCGCAATACGGAGCCATGTCGCCGGCGCCACAGTAGCCGTTATATTAAGTGTGAGTGGTAATACTGGAAAGAGAAATAAAACTAGCGTGCCTGGAGGAAACACCACAATGACACAGGGAGAACGTGTAAACTCCACACACATGGAATCCTGTGGCCTGTACTACGAAGTGGGGTTACTGGCTTATCGGGGTAACTTGTCAGATTGAAGGTACCACAGTTTAAATGGACTTCATATTTGTTCACTTACATTTTGCCCAGACTACCTTATATCCGACAAGTTACCCCGATAAGCCAGTAACCCCGTTTCGTAGTACGGGCCACTGGTCCTGGACGTGTGAGGCATCAGTGCTAACTACTGCACCACCATACCACCAGTGATAACCAAACTCTAATCTTCAATACTTGATCTAGCCCTACTGGTAGAACCTTAATTGATAGCACAAGCTACATAGGTGTTAAAAATACAAAGACAAAAAAATCCTGCAAATAATTACAATGACATAGGTCATTAATTACGGTCAAATCTTGCCACCTACTCCCCCAAAAGGCAACTGCTTTAGTCCGAAGAGCACTAAAGATATCAGCCAATTTAACCACGCAGTTATAGCAAACTAATAAATGGATAAACAAGAAACATACAGCGAAGCCAGTAACGTACTGAAATAAATTAGCCTACAGCGAATACCCAATGAGCCAACTGGAAGCTGTGTTGTTCAGAGGGGCAGTATCTAATACACTATTTGGATAGATGACACTGGCCATCGATGTCTATGGCAAGCCATTTTAATGTTTAATCAAGTCACACTCCTATCCGCAATTACATTTTAGATATTCACAATAGCTTTTCTCCTAGTCAAAATTGTATTCTTACTAGTCAAAAAGAACATTTCAGATATCCACAATGGCATTTTTCCTATCCATAATTGTCATTTCAGATATCCACATTGTCATTCTTCCTAGGAGAAATTACGCTACTTTTGCCATTCATGTCTATTGGGCTTTTCATTTCAGATATCCAGAATGTTCATTTTGGGTATCTGCAATTGACTATTGAATTGTAGATATCTGAAATAGGAGTTTTTCCTAGTAAGAATTCAGTTGCAGATATCCATTCTTAAATATAATTGTGGATATCTGAAATTCAAAGTGTTCATATGTGCACTTGGCACCAAGACGCCCTAGGCCGCAGTTCAATGATCGACTTTGTAGTCGTGTCATCGGACTTGCGGCTGCATGTCCTGGACACTCGGGTGAAGAGAGGGGCAGAGCTGTCAACTGATCACTACCTTGTGGTGGGTTGGCTCCGCTGGTGAGGGAGGAAGCCGGCCAGGCCTGGCAGGCTCAAGTGTATAGTGAGGGTCTGCTGGGAACGTCTGGCGGAATCCCCTGTCAGGAGTAGTTTCAACTCCTACCTCTGGCAGAATTTCTCTCATGTCCCGGGGGAGGCGGGGGACATTGAGTCCGAATGGGCAATGTTCCGCACCTCCATTGTGGAGGCGGCTGACCAGAGCTGTGGCCGTATGGTGGTTGGTGCCTGTCGTGCTGGCAATCCGCGAACCCGCTGGTGGACAACAGTGGTGAGGGATGCCATCAAGCTGAAGAAGGAGTCCTATCAGGCCTACTTAGCCTGTGGGACTCCTGAGGCAGCTGACAGGTACCGGCAGGCC
>JAODKE010000028.1:22647251-22669135 GCA_026779605.1 Mormyrus hasselquistii | reverse complement strand
CATCTCACCATGCTTCTAACCACAGACCCCCCCCCCCACAACCACTGTATCCTGTACCCTAACCCCGCTGCCATCCAGTCCCTGCTCGCCGGACTCCCATTTTCACATCTGGCCATCTGGAGGTGTTTCTGCCCCCCCCCCATGTGCTGTGTGTGTTGAGCCTGACACCCGTCACGCTGCTGGAAGCTGTCGCTGAGGGTGGGGGCCTTTGTGTGCAGTATGCGGCACATTCTGAGGCGGTCGGGCCCCACCGTTTTGCCTGAGGTTGAATCTGTGTCACGGCTGTTCAGTAGACGGCTGTATGTCAGTGATTGGGCTGTATGTCAGCTGTCACTGCTTGTCGTGCTGGTGCGTTGCAGCGCACATTTTCATATCGTTCCGGTTGGTGCTGTTTTTTTTTTTTTTTTTTTTTGCCGTTGGCCTGGTGTGTTCCTGGCCTAAGTTGGCAGGGTTTGGCTCAGGCGAGCAGGAGCACGGTCCACTTGGATCTTTCACCGATTCTCCAGGATTGGAATGAGGCGGCCTGAGCAGGTTTGATCCAGTTCACGGGGACCTGAAGGTGGCATTGACAGGGTTGCCAACTAGCTGGCATGAGATTTTCAGTTTGAGGTGAGTCTGCACACGCATTTACATGTATGTAACAGTTTTATTACCTTGTAAATAGCTTGTAGGGTTTGCAAACTACCCCAACGCTTTTGATGTAGCTAATTTTATGGTTTACTATGGAGTAACATAGATTTGCTGCGAGATTTCTTGTGTGAGCGTGAGAGTCAGAAAGTGTGAGTGTCATGCCAGATACATGACAGCTGCCGACCTCGCATTGAGCCCACTGGGCCGTATCGTCAGTAAATGTGGGTGCAGTTCTTAATGGTTCGGCATCAAATTCATGGTCCACTGAGCGTGTTGCCCTCTTGTGGCAGACAATCACGCTTCCTGATGCGTGTGCCACTGAATAGGGCCAGCCTCAATTTGTTTCAGCTTGTCGGTCTTAGAAATGAGCTCAGGTGTGTGATGAAGACGAGAGGACCAGTGGAAACTGGAACACTTTGATGGAGTGTAATTCTCCGTGTCGGGACCCACCGCGAGTCGCTGGTGCATTTTGACAGCTCCGGAGTTGGTGGTTGGAATCTAAGCACAGCGATTTCTCAGGTTTTGTGGTGGACTGGGTGAAACTGCACCCAATAAAACACTGTTTTGCTTATTGTATTCATGAGCCGCATTAATTTTGTTCTTGGCCAACCGGCTATTTCAGTGACTAATGGCAGAACATTAGTCACACACTGCATGCTGATGATAATGAACGTACTGTTTGAACTAGAGGAGCGTAGATTAGTCATTCCAAAGGGCGTCGCTCGCTCGCCATCTTTGACCTCGTTGTGGCCCTTGCTGTCCTCATCCCAGGAATCTGTTTACAGCTGCTCTTCCTGTCCTATGAATTGCTCCGGACTGTTTTCGTTTCCAAACTGGCACTTTGGGCCGTAGCCAAACTGATAATCTCTCTAACTACATCTGGTTAATTTGTGGTGGGTAAAAAACCCTGATCTGAGGAAGCTCATCCACACCCGTAGCATCTGGGCACGTAGCATTATGGTGTGTCTCAAAATGGGGTACCGACAGGATCTGTTTTTATACAGTTATTTAGTCATTTTACTGGAACCGTTTAACTTAACTCACTCAGAGGTACAACAGCACAAATTCTGGGCCAGTAACTGCAGACTTGCCATTTTTTTTACCCAAAAATGTTAATGGTTTACAGCCAGTATTTTTCCGGGTTTTTATACCTTCAGTGAACCTTGTTTTGATAAGTTTGTGTGTATATAGTATGTGATCGTTCCTCTGACCTTTGCCATGAACAATTGATCTATATTATTGACAGTTTAACTCATCCACTTGCAGACGGAACGTGGGGAGTGGCAGCAGTTCCAGGCCGACCTGCAGGTGGCAGTAGCGGTCGCCGACCGGCTGCGCATTGAGGCGGAAGAGGAGCTCGGCACTCTGCGGAGGGCCCACCGGGATGCGGAGCAGCAGCTGGCCTTGGTGCGGCGGAGGCAGGAGGAGACTGACGCGGAGCTGGAGAGCCTGAGGACTCGGTATCAAGAGGCCTGCAACAGGCTCTCCTCTCTTGCCAGGGAGAGCCCAGAGACAGGGGCCCAGGGGGAGAGTGCAGTGCCAGGGAGGTGGCGGGGAGGGGAGTGCGCCACAGAGACAGACGGTCCCAGGAGCGAGAGCCAGGGAACAGACAGGGGGCGGGTCCTGTCGAAAGTGACCAAGCGGGAAGAAGTGGCTGTTGGGGGAAAGGGAGTGGCAGAGGAGTACCTGCGGAGCGTGGCGGCGGAGAGCAAAAGGAAAGAGGAGAGCCGTGCAGGGAGGGAGCCACGCAAGATGGGAGCGGCGAAAGAGAGGTCCAGGTGAACATGACACCACGATGCCATAATTGGTGACTCAGACAGATGTTTTTCAAAAAAAGAAAAAAAAGCAGCACTCAGACATTATGAATGCTGACTTTGGCAGAGTCTGGTGTCAAAGGGCTTTTGTACATGTTGTGCTAATTTTAAGCGCATTCTATTATCCTGCAGGAGTCTGTCCAGACTTCCCCTGTCATCCGACTCCCCCTTTGCCATCAATGGTAACTCCCAACCCGTTGCCACGACGATGGGGCCTCCTAGCAAGGTAAAGTTTCTCAGCAGTACTGGTGGCAATAGTGAGCCTGAAAAGAATCCCTCAAATATGCTGCAGTGCTGGTTACATGCCCCGCAGCACTGAGCCATTTCCCTGACAGTGTGTGTCGAAAACGCCAAGACAGAAAAGCAAACCAGTCTTCTATGAGTGAAATAATGTGATTGCAGTCCTCCCCCCCCCCCCCTCCCATTTTAAAATGACTCGACACATTGTAATGATCCTTTCATATGCATTAAAACCCATGGAATCTGCATAGTGAGTTTGGAGCATAATAAATTGTTAGTTTAAGGACAAGTACAAATAGCTCAGCCCAGTGAGGAATTAAAAAGCTGTACATCAGAGTCGTGGCTTGGTCTGGAAGCCGGTAATGGTGCTTTTGTAAGGGGGTAAGAATGTGCAGCATGCTTTGATGATTTTCAGTGGGGCTGTTGGGCACATTTTTTGTATCCTTGCGTAATATTTTGAATATTTACTCGGCTAGCCGGTTCAGATTATATTACCCTGCTGCGTGTGCTTTTTTTTTTTTTTTTTTGTCAAATCCTATTTTTTCCGGATGCAGAATAGCAATTTCTTCCATCCAGCTACGGTAACAAGATCCAAGGTCTTTTAAAAATGTTTGCACACACATTTGGTATAGATGGCAACACTTACTGTAGAAGTGTGCGGTGTGTGGCTCACTGGATTAGGATTCTGTGCTTGTGATCGGAAGGACATCGGGTCAAATCCCAGGGTCAGTTGAGTGATGTCACCGTTCGGCCCTTAATCCCCAACCACTCCAGGGACTGGCTGACTCTGTTTTGTCAAAATTTTCTTGCTTTTAATTAATTAAAATGTAAGAATGTTAATATACATCCAACATCATAAGACTCGTTTAGCCTGTAATACATAAAGGTTATCATGCTATTTTACTTTCATAAGTTTTAAGGTCGTTAATATGCTAGACCCACATGCATAAACATATTAAACTAACTCTGCTGCCTGAAAGTCAAGTATGAATAGTGTCATGGATGGGAAAAGGGAATGTGGGTGCCTGAAGCAGCCTTAAGTTTTTCTTAATCTACAGTGATTCCAGCAGGGGGCGACAAAGCACATAATGGGGAACCCCTTTGATGCCAGATCCCCATAGGTCACAATGGGCTGCCCTTGTTAATGTGTTGCTGCTAAGCATGGGAAATGTATGTTTCTGACTTAATATTCAGGCAAAATTCACGGAGGATCTCCGGCAATAAATCCAAGCACAAGACTGCCATGCGTGAGCTGAAGTACCGTATAAGAGCAATCATTTTAATGAGCGCTGCGCATTACCCTGTAAATGACTAGATAGGCTGAGCTTCAACTTATTGGGTCACCGCCACTAGAGGCATAAATTTTTACATGCATATTTAAATTGCTGTAGTTAATCATGGACTCGGCAAGACAGCAAGAAGAAAGACAGTTGTCGAGAGGGTGTCTGACTCCATTCATAATGAATATAATTATGGACTCAGTGCTAGTTACACTTCCTCTCACTTGGTTTTTCCAGAACCAGCACACAGGCCAAGGAAAGAGGGTGGAGCAGGTTCTGGAGCAACAGGCGAGCGGGACTGGTGCAGGTACAGGTGGGCCAGGGTGTGGTAGGTGGAGAGGACGCCACCAGGTGGTTTGCCTGCAAAGGAGCTGAATGAGTTCAGCTTGGGTTAGTCAGTCAATGTGCACATTGGCAGATTTACTAAATGCTGTTCTCTGAAGGTCTGGGCTTCAGGTTCTTTTCTGAGGTGGTACCAGGTTTGTACATTTGTGTGTGCACATGTGACAGGTAAACTGGAAGTGACTGCCAGCCATCAAAACGCCATCCCCAGTGACCTACCCCTGCCAGCGGGTACTAAAGTCAAGTGAGTATTTGACTTAGGCTGAAGTTTCTTTCGGAATGTTCTAGCAAATGGCATCGCTGGCATTTCCAGTGCCAGCAGGTATTATAATGAGCTCTTTGTGGTGCATTATACTGTCTCGATGTGGCTTTTTGTGGAGTAGCAGTGACGCGGTAAATGTCTGACAGAGGTGCGAAGTTCTGGTCCAGAGAGTGCAAATCCAGACCAAGATTTTGTTTTAACCATCCAATTGAGTACTCAACTGCTTGGTTAAAACAAAATCTTGGTCTGGATTTGCACTCTTTGGACCAGAACTTCGCACCTCCTGATAAAGAACATAACCATACAAAGAGAGGAGGCCATTCGGCCCATCAAGCTCGCTTGGGGAGAACTTAACTAATAACTCAGAGTTGTTAAATCTTATCTAGCTCTGATATAAAGGAACCCAAGGATTCAGCTTGCACTACACTAACAGGAAGACTATTCCATACTCTGACTACACGCTGTGTAAAGAAGTGCTTCCTTAAATATAGTTTGAAATGTTCTCCCGCTAATTTCCACGAGTGATATGGCTCTCTAGTGTTACCTGTTTTCATTCTCCATCAACACACTTGTCCGTCCAGGCAGCAGGACGGACTCAGCATGCTGCTACGTCGACACGGGGGCTCAAAGAGGAATTCCCTCCTCCGGTGGTGTCAAAGCCGCACACTGGGGTATAAGGTAATTGGGATTTAGGTTTGAGGGGAATGGCACGGCTGAAACTTGCAGGATGACGTCAGGAAGACGTCACATCTTTCAGGAGATGGAGCGCACAGATTCTAGGCATTCATCTGTTCTGCGGTTGTGTCAATGGAGCTTAGTGATCCTCTGCCTTTCCACACAGAACATCGACATCACCAACTTCAGCAGCAGCTGGGCGGATGGAATGGCGCTGTGCGCCGTGTTTCACACCTACCTGCCATCACATATCCCGTACCACAGCCTGAATCCGGAGAGCAAGGTGAGAGCAGTGTGTCCATATACACCAGTACCGGGGGCTGCCCCCAGGGGGCGCAATGTCACGTGTGTGATGGTGCGTCTTTATTTTTGTAGAGGGAGAATCTGGACCTGGCTTTCCGAACAGGGGAGAGTGTGGGAATCCAAGCTTCTTTGGTGAGATCCGTTTGAGCTTCAGCAGTACGGTCAGGGACGCAGGTATCAAGATACATTGCAATAAAAATGAAAAGGTCATGTATTGCAGGATGCTTCACCCTGCCAGCCCAGTGTATATGTTCCTGTTCTCTGAACCTCTTAAGCTGTTGACAAGTGACACTTAGTGCTTCTTCTCTCCTCTTATAATTAAGTAAGCAATGTATCAGTCGTGGGAAAAACCTGCATGGATTATGACATGTCCTGACTAAACCCTCCCCTTTTTTTCTTTTTGTTTTACTTATTGGCCCCCCCCCCCCCCCCCCCTCAAATTAGACAGTGGAGGAGATGCTGAAGGTGGGAGGCCCAGACTGGCAGGGGGTTCTGGGATACGTGGAGAGCATTTACCGCCACTTTGAGATGTGATGCTGGTCCTCCTGTTCGAGGATATTCAACCCAGCAAAGTGTCCTTATTTATTGTCTTTTGAGGAAGAATTGCTTCAGGCGTGATGGAACAACCTGAAGCAGTGCTTCCCTAGATCCGCTGTGGCGGAGCTGTACCGGACCCGAAAGCTCGGCCAGGCTGTGAGTGTCTACCAGTCACTAGTGATTTGGAATTTTGAGGCTAATATTTTCGTGCATTATTTATGGAAGAAGGAAAACAATGTTTGCAGGAAAAAGCTGCCCTTTGTGTTTTTACTGTCTGGATAAATGTACAAACACAGAAAAAATGCTGCGATACTCAAACTCAATGTCATTAAGCACGTGGCAGTTGGCAGTTTGCATTGTCCATGTCTCGAAGCTCACGGTTTTACATAACTCTCCTTATTTGTATAATTCCTTGGTGGGGGGTGGAGTTTTGTCCTTGTACAACTGAACTATCCCTACCTCAAACATCAGCCTTTCAGACTCACTCACCACACTGTCGCCTTTCCCTCTCATAGTCAAATTAATGCCACAGTAAACACTGATGATGACAGACACTGGGTTTACAACCATGGTACATGAAATGTTTCCTCTTAAAATAACCTTTACTCAGTATTGTGCTCATTGGTTATTTGCAAATTGTGTATAGTAGAGGGTTATCAAAAATGAGGAAATCACATTCGCATTTCCCCTTCAAATTTTGAGACCGTTCTCATGTAATATTTTTAAATGGTTCAAGGGTAAGATAGCATGCAGAATCAGTCTACAATAGTCATGGTTTTCTTTGGGGTAAATCGGAGGCTTGTGACCATTTTTGGGAGTGTGTGGCTCTTTTGAAGGCGCGTCTTTAGCGGTTAGTGACATTTGTCACAGCAGAGTTTCGGCCTGATTGGCTGCCATCTCTCTAATGGAGTTCCTCCATTTGCCATCTGTAGCAAACCTAATGTAATCGCAGGGCACCCTGTAAATAAACATGCACTTTCACATGCACTTTGTACAGGCAAATTTTAAAGTGGACGCCAAACTGTCGGTGACACAGGTGGCCACGTGCTGCCATCGTCCAAGCAAGCTTTTTAGCGGTTCTGCAGAATGACCAGAGGTAGAGTCACTCCACATATCTCAAAGCAGTGTTCCATCACTAGAGGTCCTCATGGAGGCCTGAAAGTGTTTTATATTAAAATTGTGCCTAAATGCTGTTTTTGGTGTGGAGTCTGTAGCCAAAGACTTACTGTAAAATAATAAAAGTTGTCAGCTGAGACCATTGTGTCCCCAGTGATTCCTGGAGATGTGAAAAAGCTGCAGACCGCCTCAGCTGCAGTACTAGTATTTCATAATGGTTGCATTTTGTTAGCATGTGCCAGTATGTCACTGGCTGAAGAAGTCCCCATTGACTAATGTGCCATACCATCTCATGATGTTTTCCAGAATTCCTTACGGCAGGGGAGTATAAATCACGATGGCATCATCCGCCTGCAGGGGGCGCTCCATTATATACAGACTGTTCTTTTGGACAACAACCCCCTTGTCACTTACTAAGCCATCTATCATCTGCTAGCTGGGGGTGGATGTTGATACATTACTCAGCCAGGTCATGGCGATGAACTGATCCCTATTGGCAACTGTCATCATTCATCCTTGACCATCTTCTAAGTTATAGGACATTTCAGTGATCACCCAATTACTCATCCCTAAATAACCAGAAATTGCAAATACCAAGTCAGTCTGGACCGGCTCTACATTTATGCATGACGTTACACAGAACAGTATTTTGTATTTTCCCCTTTATTTGATATTTATTCTTTAACAAAATGTTGAAATGGTGGGTCCAATACAAAAATGCACACGGCTAACAATCGCCTTTGGAATCAGACGCCACCATGTAAGGTTTTGAGTCTTAGCACGAACTCCGCAGCTGAGGGATGTGTAACAAGCAATGGCTTCTGAACTGTATTGGGTCCCAATCAAAGTAAGGGAATGTGCAGCCTGATACGCCCTCCCCATAGGTGCAGGGACAGTTCATGGTGCGTAGTGTTAACATTCACAACCCCCCAAAAACAACAGGATCAAGAAATAACAAAGGTGTTTTAAAGCCTTTCAGCGTCATTTCACACTTGAAATCTGGCTCCTAATAAATAAACGGAAAAGCATTTTAAATCAAATTACAATAAGATAAAACCTGAAGGGAAAACTCTGGAATGAAAATTTTCAAACACAAACGTGACAAAATACATGCAATACTAATATTAGTGATGGCCAGAAGGAAGCCTCATGAACCATTTGCAGTACTTTATGACCCCTCTAGATGGTGCTCTTGGCTTGCTTTGAAGAATCATTGAGCCCTATTTTTTTTATGACAGCGCCATCTGGCGGAGTCAAAAAATACAGCAAATGGTTCATAAAGCTACATCTTTGAGACCACTAACTAGAAGGAATTTAACTGTGGGTCTATGATGCTGTGACTCCACCCCCAATGGGTGGGACTGACAATGGAGGCAATAGGAGGGACTTTAGTTTGATGGACATTGCAGCGATCTCCGGGTCTTGGGTTTCATACATCTTGACCAATCGGGCAAATTTAAGGACACCTAAAAATTGCAGAAATGTTTGAAAAGTTATGGGTACTTCCTGGCTTGTACCTATCAGCATGCTCTTCTTTTTCTGGGTTTTACTTTTGCAAAATCTTTTATTTACTCTTGTGGCATTTCCTGTCAGCTTTCAGTAACACTGTCTACAGACCTACATGACTGACAGAATTTGGGGCTAACTGAAGCCTCGTCAGGGCCTCGTGCAGAGATCCTTACCCTCGCCCTCATTGTTGAATCCATAGGCCTTGATCACCTCCTGCTGGATCTGCGTGGCCACAGGAAGCACAAGCTGCAGCATCTTGCCCATGTCATTGCAGGCACTCTCCCGGGCCTCCTCCATCCGCGCGGCGTTCTCCGGAAGAGAAAAGGCCTGAATCACCTCGCTCAGCACCACTAAAACCCAGAGGCAATGCCCAAATATCAGGTCTGGCAATGTAGGTGACCACAGGCTCCATAAGCAACATGTATGGGAGTTCCACTTCATCGCAATAGTTAACAGGAAAAGACTAAAGCCCAAATATAATAAAGATTATATACTCTGGGAAGTACAAGAGATACTGAAATCATGTGTGAGACGGGTCGCCCTCGCAGCCATGCCTATTACCTCTAGCCTGTTCCACAGTGAGGATGGGCTGCTGGGCAGGAGCGGACGCCATGCTGACCACCTGTGGGGGGTGGGATCAGCAAAGACAACTAAAGCTACAGGAAACATTGCTGACAAACCCGTAACACCCGAAAGGTCCGCAACGGGCAGTCTACAATAAGGTTATTCCCCTCCTGAATCGTTATCTACACTATGGTTATGAAACGTCCGCCATTTGAAAAGAAACACCCGACAGATAAATCTAGTATTGGACGCGAGGACGTACAAACCAGCCATGCATAATTGTCATTTTGGTGTAGCTAAATTTATTACGTTAATAATGATCATGCACTTAAATAGAAATACACTGGGCAGAGTAACCGCTACCGCACAGCTCCAGATGTCAAACCTTAGGCAGCTAGTTAAATGAGAAAGTTGAATAAAAGAGAGGTTGTACCTAGATCGCGCGGTGTGTATCCCTCACACAAATACACACACATGTGTGTCGTCGATGTGAAAGAAAACAGTTGTACACACACACCCAACCTGCAATCAGCGTCCTTAAAAACACTTCCGCCTCCGCCAACTGTTCCGGGATCAGATCAGATCTGAACGTCGTACGGC
Organism: Mormyrus hasselquistii; assembly: GCA_026779605.1. Classification (NCBI taxonomy): domain Eukaryota; kingdom Metazoa; phylum Chordata; class Actinopteri; order Osteoglossiformes; family Mormyridae; genus Mormyrus; species Mormyrus hasselquistii. The sequence continues at coordinate 22,659,263 of JAODKE010000028.1, read as the reverse complement.
TCGGCGGGGAAGCGAAGGACGGGAGACCGATCGCAGATCAGTACTTAACGTCAGGGTAACGGGAGGAATACAGGGATGTGCACCATAGAGATCGGGTGGCGGTGATTTAGGAAACGTAGTTCTTTTGTCTGCCATCTAGCGATGGTCGTGTGTAACTATTTTTATTGCATTTCAGCTGTTTTGACAAAGTGAAATTAAGCGTATGATGAATTATGGGTACCTGTCCACCAAAAAATTACGCCAAATGTAATAAGACGATGGTTTTTAAGTAAAAAAGGAATGGCTGCTTAGAAAACATTATGTCTTTAATGATATCGTCTCCACTACACAGAAACGCTACATTAGGTGTAGGTTAACACCTCGAGCTAAGTATCTTATTGATCTCTATCTTGGCTGACTCCTAAGTCTTCAGCAGTCATAGTGCTTCAGCATGTCTTACTGCCATATATGGATTTACCTGCATTGACACCTGGGGTGGATGGGATGGATCGTGTTTGGCTGAGTGACTGACTGTGTATATCTGGCTCAGCCTATCCGGGGGGATGCTGGTGAAATGACCTCATCACTGTGGCTTGCTTCTGCTCACCTTGTCTGAGCACGGTGAGGCAGGCTGAGGCTGGGGTCTCCCCAAGCTCGTTACGGGAGATGGAGGAGACCCTGGATCTGCTGCCAGGTGGACACCGCGTACCTCTGTGGTCCCCCACATGCCTGGGACCACAAAACGGAGAGTATGGCCATGACAGAAGCACTTGGTTTAGAGTTTACTCACAAGTCCTGAATGCATGTTAATGAACATGTATTATCTTCAATTCAATACCTCTTTTAATACACAATCATTGTAAACAGCTGCTCACTATATATAACACTATAGTATACTTATTGTGCCGCAGTTTTAATCTGTACTGCTTGAGGTTTGGTCTGACTTGGTTTTTAGCTACAGTTATGGATAAACTTAACATTTCATTAAGCAGACACACTGGATTTTATATTTATCATGTTTATATGATATATGTTATAGGGTATTGTACACATGAAGTAAGGCTGAATACATATTTACTGCAGATTTTATATGCCTAAGTGGATGGCCCTTATTGTTTGACGCTTTATTTCTGTATAAGACCTATGTCACTTAAACGTGATGTGGTTTACAGGAACAGTTGTCTTTATGGTGGAAAAAGAGACTCTTCTGAAAGGCGAGCCAATCAAAGTCACGGTGATGTCATTAGACCTGGACGGAGATGCGGGGACTGCGACATCCCCAGAATTACATGCCAATACACCATACAAACTGCCCCTCTTCACTCCCACCTCGCTAACCCACACCTTATACACCATCCCAGTAAAGTCACAGAATCCCTGTGGGTGTCAAACACTGGGAGTGAAAGAAAGACTGCAGATGGATTGTAGATCTTCCAAAGAACAGAAAACCTGCTGCTGAAGCAGGACCTCCCCTCATTCCAACACCTCAATTCCACCCTGAGATGTTAATCTTCCCTCCCCCTCCTTTCTCAGAACCTCGCACCCCTCCCTGCCTGCTTCGGGGGCTCTCGCTGTCTGCAGGGCCGTGCCAGGTGCCAGGGCTTCTTCTGCCCGCCTTTGGACCCGAGCCAGCCCTGCAGTGACTTGTCACACTGTGATCAAAAGTGGCGAGGAATATAGAAAATGCAGGACAGACTTGCGGCGACAGGCACGCGCTAGATACACTAACATTTGCTGCTTAGTCTCATACACACTCTTTATGAACATAGTATTCCAGGTAAACCGGCAATATGATAAAGCATTCATGAAACAAATGCGTAAATTAGAGTCTAGCATATAAAACTCTGCCTCATACATGCAAGCTGTTTTTCTCTGCAGCTTAGCATTCTACTGTAGAAAAGGACTCTGCTTTGGGCAAATATTCTTGAGTAGTGTGCTGTGCACAAAACATGTTCTGTAAATATTTTTTTCTGAGGAGAAATCTGGGAAAATTGCCTCCTCGGTGATACCCATTGCAGACATGCAATATGATATTTCAAAGAATTATGAAAGATCAACGTCCCTAAACCTCGCGAAATGCAGCTGGATTGGTGATTATAACTTCTCAAGCTTTGCTGGGGTGTTTGATGAGCTTTAAACATAGCATGAAAGTTGTTTTTGCCCATAATATACGGTTCATTGACGCCCCTTCCCCCGCGCATAGTAACAGGCCATTAACCGTCATCAGCAAGTAACTCCATGTATATGTTCTGCGTCAATAATTCGTCAATTAAAAATAGTAAAAACAAACTAACAGTACAGTCTTTTGTGAAGAATTATTAGCTATGTTTAGTTTGTCGACTGGCTTTGATCCCAATAGGTACACGCGAAGATGGCATTTCGATCATTGTTTATTTTGATCCTCGCTGGGTACCGTAGCGGTCCGTCTTTTAAAATCTTCCGGAAGAACTCTAGTGTATGAAATAACACAAACCGCATTCGCGCGTTCTACTGGGTCATATTGATCTCCTGGGGAGAACGTTCACGTCTCCATGCTGCTGAGCAGGGTCGGGGTAATTAGCTGTAGTGTACGAAAATGGGGCCATGGTACTCGACGAAGTATCTTTCATCCCGGCCTCCACGTACAGCTATGTCGATGTCAAAGTGCTGGCTCCTCGGGAGGCACGGCTCAGCATTCGGGCGATCAGGGCGAGAGAAAGTACCGTGATACTGTGCTGCTTCCCAAGACTGACTTTCCGATGAAACTGAGCGGTCAGAAACTACTGGATCGGGAAATAGAAATACAGAAGGTAATTCGCCGCAAATTTCATTTAAAAGACTAGAAAAAAAGAACTGGGGGCATCAGCTGGTGAATAATTGTGCCTCGCTATGGCGTATCCAACTGGGATTTCTGAAAACGTGTTTTTCGGTAACTACATGAATGTATAATAAGCCAGTACTTGTGTCTTTATAGTTGTGCGGATTCTCAGAGTTGTACGCATGGCAAAGAGATCGTAAGGCAAAAAAGAAGTTTTGTCTTCATGACGGCCCCCCTTACGCTAACGGAGACCCCCACGTAGGACACGCACTGAATAAGGTACTTATACACATCTAGGTGTCTGCTCCTCATAACTGGACTGAAATCCAGCTCGATAAAGGAAAATGCGAGCTTGTGTAGAATGTGTTGCTGCTCCAGCTGAAGATTTTCTTTATGAGCATTTTTTTTCTGAAGTTTATATGTGGTTTTCAGATCCTTAAAGACATTCGCAATCGCTTTGAGGTTCTACGAGGCAGGCACGTTCACTATGTGCCAGGCTGGGACTGCCATGGGCTGCCCATTGAGCTAAAGGCACTCGGAGACCTGACGATGGAGGGCTTGACGCCTCTCCAGATCCGGCAGAAAGGTCAGGAGATCAGAGGCCCGAATCGGTTTCAGGTTCTCCCCAGAGGAAGAGGGGGAGAACCAAGATGAATCTATGGGGGGGACTGTCGGTGATTTCTGGTATGTGTTTTGGTATCCAGCCCGAGAGTTTGCAGAGGGTGCCATTTCCCGGCAGCGCGCTGCCTTCCAGCGCTGGGGTGTGATGGCTGACTGGAGCCACTGCTACTATACCTTCGACGGGCAGTATGAGGCTCGGCAGCTGCAGGTCTTCCAGGAGATGCACAGCAAGGTCAGTGACGGAGGCATATTCTCACAGTCGCCGTTGGGCAGGGTGGGTTCACGACTAAACCCTCTTGTCTCCTACAGGGCTTGATCTACAGGGACTACAAGCCGGTGTTCTGGTCACCCTCCTCCAGGTATAGGATGTGTTTATTCGGCATTTTAATACTGAGTCTGTTAGACACTTTCTATCCAAAGCAGCCTGCGTTGCTTACAGTTTCATCCCAGAAGCTATTTATAAAGAATCTTACTGTAGTACAATAGTAGCTCTATGCTACAGTTTCCTTTTGGAAGATTCCGCTACCCTGCTTCTCTCTCTTGTACAGCAGCGTCTCTCTTTCCTATCACTTCTCTCTTTTTATTGAGCAGGACAGCCCTGGCGGAGGCGGAGCTTGAGTATAACGCACAGCACACGAGTCGGGCAGTTTACGCCACCTTCCCAGTGAAGACCCCACCCCCAAAGCTGGCCTCTGCTGCAGGTGGGACCTCCCTCTGCCCCTCCATGTCATGTATGGCCCTGTATATTTACCTCTGACCAGACCTACTGCCTTCCCTTGTCCATTACTCCAGAGGAATGGAGCAGTGTGGCTGTACTTGTGTGGACGACCCAGCCCTGGACCCTGCCAGCGAACCAGGCTGTCTGCTTCATGCCCAACACGCAGTAAGTCGGGAGCAGGGTTAAAACACAAAAACAAAACGGCTGCATGACTCCCTCACCACTTCATACTGAGAAAAAAAACGGTGTGGGGGATGGGGGGTTATTAATGACCATATTTCATACAGAGGGGCCAATCAGCTTTCTACTGTGGCTTGTGTTCCTGTGGCCCCGCCCCTGGCCATGAGGCATGTATTTATCAGAGGTGGAGATTTGAAGTCCAGAGAGCACAAATCCAGATCAAGACTTTGTTTCAACCAACCAGCTCCACACAGTGCCACAGTACTCTGTGATAGTCATTCTTTATACTCAACTGGCTGGATTTGTGCTCTCTGCACTTCAAATCTCCACCTTTAGTATTTATACACTGGAAACACACACTTATTGTGCTCATGTCAACAACCGGTTTATAGGACAACATATCATTATATAAATCAGGAACAGTTTGAAGAAAAACAAATGGTAAGTGGTGGTATTGCAATTTTTTTTCCCCCCCAAGATACTCTCTGGTAAGGAGAGTGGACAGCTCACAGCTCCTCCTGGTGGCCACTGAATCCATTAGCAGGCTGACTGCCTCTCTGGGCATGCAGCTGGACACGGTCAGCACATTCTCAGGTAACCCAGTACTGCGTATTGTTTTTTTTTTGTTTGTTTTTTTTTTGTTTTTTTTTTTTTTTGTTTTTTTTTTTTTTTAACCTCACGGTTTCCCAAGATGACGGCCACTTCCTCTGGCACCAGGCTCGGAACTGGAGGGTGGCATCTGCCGACATCCCACGATACCCGGCAAAGAGATGCCGCTGCTCGCAGCTAATCACGTGACCATGGGCAAAGGCACTGGGCTGGTGCACACGGCTCCCGCCCACGGGATGGAGGACTTCGGGGTGGCCTCTCACTTTAACCTCCCCGTGGTGAGCTGTCTGTCTGTTTACATCACTCCTCTGATACATGACGATCGCGCTATAAATGTTTCCATTTTCTACCGCAAGGAGTGTTTTGTGGATGAGGAGGCCAAGTTCACAGAGCTGGCAGGTCCTGAGCTTCACGGCCAAGAGGTCCTGGGACGGGGGACAGATACGGGTGAGAGTCGGGGCAGCCGCGTGCCCACCCTTCAGCGTAACCATGGCGACTTTAACCGCATGCCCACTGTGACGCCGTGCCTTGGGGTGGCCTGCAGTTATCTCCATGCTGGAGGCCGCGGGGGCCCTGGTGAAGGAGGAGGACTGTGTGCACAGCTACCCCTACGATTGGAGGGCCAAGCAGCCTGTGATCATTCTGCCCAGCAAGCAGTGGTTCATCAACACGGCTTCCCTGAAGGACAAGGCCAAGGTCGGCATGGGAAGCCGGTGTGGCTGGGGGGCCGGGCTGGGGTGGGGTGGGGGGGCTTGAATTATACAGCATCGCATTTACCTTGGAAGTCAGAGCTAGGAATGATGTCACACACCAGTTAACCTCGTTCCAGTAGAATGAGTCAGAAAGCCATGAGGAGTCTGCGTGTACGACCGATTTAATGAGACGCAAGTAAGACCATAAGTGTTGATAAACAGTATATAACCACCGCTTCCGCTCTGGATCTGACTTCCCGGTTCAAATGAAACGCAGCATTAGGCTACTGACATGTAACAGCTACTCTGTTACATCTTGCATTAGCATTCATACCTCCTTTACCATTCACTCCGCCTAGTGTGTTTTTCTGGCGAATGGATATAAATATTGACCAATCACGGAGGGGATGGGAGTGACCTCCTCTGTCATCCCGGACAACTGCCTTTAGGATTGATTGGCATTTGTAAGAAACACCCCCTGGTGTGCCTGTGTCGAGGTCAGGAAGAGGGGGGTGCCTGACGGAAGTGTGTGGGTGTGTTCAGGACGTGTTGCAGAAGGTTCGTGTGATGCCGGAGTCGGCACGGGGCAGCCTGTTGGCCTTGCTGGATCGCAGGACGTACTGGTGCATCTCCCGGCAGCGCAGCTGGGGTGTCCCCATCCCCGTTTTCTACCACAAGCAGACAGGCGAACCACTCATCAACAGGTACCAGACAACACTCCCGGGTGGTTTCGGCCCCGTCCTGGTCCCTGATTGGCTGTCATAGCCGCTTTCTGATTGGCAGGCATACTGTATCCCACGTGGCCACGCTCTTTGCTGAGAAAGGGAGCGACTGCTGGTGGGAGCTGCCCCTGGACTCGCTGCTGCCCCCGCAGGTGTTGAAGAAGGTGAGCGGGCAGGGCAGAAATCGCTGTGTTTCATTGTAATAAAGCCCTGTGACTTAGATTTGCGTTCTTCCTGTATGTTTGATGTTTTCGTACGTCACGTGTGATGGGGCACGTGTGTAACCCTTATGGGTATCTGTGCGTCAGAGCAAAGCCGGCCCAGCGACGGACTACGAGCGCGGGGAAGATGTGCTGGACATCTGGTTCGACAGCGGTGTGACTTGGGCGGCGGTGCTTCCAGGCGAGTCCCGTCTGCTTTGGCTGTCTTAGGCTGTGTGTCAGTCTGAGGGCCCTCTGGCCCTGCTGTGTGTGTCAGAAACGCAGACAATGTGTGTAGGTGTGACCTTTTTGGGAGCTGGGGTTAATGTCGGCTGGACAGCATGATCCCTCGCGCCTTTGTGACGCCTCTCCTCACCCGTTTCTCAGAGTCCGACCCCCGTGCCGATGTCTACTTAGAGGGAAAGGACCAGCTTGGAGGCTGGTTCCAGTCCTCTCTGCTAACTAGTGTTGCTATGCACAGCAAGGCCCCCTACAGGTGAGACCGTGGAACTGTACGAGTCTGCCATGTATGTGTAGTTTCGGTGGATTTTGTGGTTACGGGGTGAGTGAGTCGTCGCTGTTTTATCACTTTTGTGTCCTGTGTGTCAGGTCACTGGTGGTGCATGGCTTTGCGTTGAGCGAAAAGGGGGAAAAGATGTCAAAGTCCCTGGGAAACGTGGTGGATCCTACTGTGGTCATCAATGGGGGAAAGGTGAGGCATCGACAGACATACAGACAGCCGCTCAGACACCCGTAACGCCATGGAAACATGCAGATATGCGTCGTAAATGTCTGCCAGACTAACACGTTCGTTGATTTCTCTTTGCTCTGCCCCCTCTGCCTCTCCCAGGACCCCTCGGTCTCCCCCCCGTACGGGGCAGACGTGCTGCGTTGGTGGGTGGCCGAATCCAATGTGTTCTCTGAGGTTCTGATCGGACCCGCTGCGCTCAGCTCTGCCCAGGAGAACATCCACAAGGTCTGTGTAATCGCCATGGTGACAGCTTTTCCCTCTGTTCGTACTCCACGGCGGGGATTGGTGAGGGCTGCTGATTCTCTGAGCCTAATCGCGCCCGTCTCTGCAGCTGAGGAACACGCTGCGATTCCTGCTGGGGAACCTTCAGGGCTTCGACCCCCGCACGCAGGCCGTGGATCCCAGGCAGATGCACTACGTGGACCAGTACCTGCTGCACCTGCTGCGGGAGTTTGGCATGAAGGTACCCCCCCCCCCCACCACACCACACCAGACCATAAGGCCAAGCTTCTTTCTAGGAAGAACCTTTAAGTGACTGAAGGTCACTTATGTGCCCTTTAAGGTGTCTGATGCCTACAGTGAGTTCGATGTGAGCCGGGTGGTCAGGCTCCTCCAGGCCTTCATCTCCAGGGATCTCTCCAGCTTCTACTTCAGCATCATCAAGGACAGGTGTGCGTCTGCACATAAAACCGTGCGTGCCAGTGGTTTGGGATCAGACCCAGACCCCCCCCCTCACGGCGTGTCTGTCTCCCCCACCCATGTCAGGCTGTACTGCGACGCAGAGGATTCGCCAGGTCGCCGGTCCTGTCAGACCACTCTGGAAGAGATCCTGGATGGCGTGACGCGTGCCGTAGCTCCGATTCTGCCCCACTTGGCGGAGGAGGTGTACCTGCACGCCCCGGGACACGAAGGTACGGCAGGAGCGAGCGGCTGTATTCCTGCACGCCATACTGTTAATGCTGTATGTGTGTGACGGGGCTGGTGGTCACATTGCAGACGGCGAGACCCTGTTCCGCAGCGGCTGGATAAAAAGCAGCTCCGTGTGGACGAAACCCGGGCTGCAGGAAGCCGTGGAGGGGGCCTGTGCCATCAGGGACTCCTTCCTGTCCTCCATCCCTGGCCGCAATGCCGTGGAGTATGAGCTTACCATCGCCGTCGAACCTGGATTGCTCTTCGAGCTCATGGAGGTGAGTGTCTGGGTTCCTCCATTTCTGTGTGTGTAGGTCACCGAGTTCTGTGTGTCTGTCTCAGGCAAGGGCCTGATTTCTTGAAACCTTAATGCTACGTCGTATCTTGTAGCAGAGAACTTGCGAGCAATGCAGCGCTAAGGTTTCCAAACTGGGCCCTGATTCACCTCACACAGCTCAGACAGTCACATACTTAGAAATGGTGAATCAGGGCCCGGTTTTTGGAAACACTCCTAAGTTCTGTGTTACAAGACGAAAGGGTCTGGCTGCAGTTAGTGCTAATAAAGTGTAAAAATGGTATATTTTTGAGTTACAGGCACACACTCTCGCATACATACATAGCGACACAGCAGAGATTCAAACCCAGGTCCCAGAGGTGTGAGACAGTAGTGCTAACCTCTGCCTTTCGTTTTGGTAAAGAAATTAGATGTTGCTAATCTGGTTAATTTTGTCCCTTTGCTCCTGCCGTAGTCACTACAGGAGGAGCCCACCTCGACCTGCTCCCAGCTCACGGAGCTCATGATGGCCTCCCGCACCAACCTGCTGAGCGCTCTGCCCCAGGACCTGCCCTCGGATGCGCTGACCAGCACAGGGAGCTTCCTCATCAACCTAGAGGGTAGGCAGCGCGTACGTGGGAAGGTCTGCATGGGATATGCAGCATGCGCGGGCGGCTGTGTCGCTGCGCGAAAGCAGTGGTACATACCGCATTCCCCACACTGGTTTGCTGTTTCAATCCTAGGGAGGACACCGTATGTACAGCGAACCCCTGAAGGTAGAAATGCTGTAAAAACCAGTGAGTGACCCCCTCCCTCCCTCCCCTCTCCCCTTCCAGGCGGGGAGATTCGTGAGGAGAGCGCCTACAGTATAGCAGCAGTACCCTGTCCTCTGTCACGCTGCCCACGCTGCCGCCGCTACACAGCCGAGGTACCGGAGTGCCTCTGTCCACGCTGCAAGTCTGTCCTGGGGGGTCCAAACTGAACCCCCACTCTACACCAAATCCCAACCAAGCCAGTACTGCCACCCCCCACCACCACCAATGCATCTGATGCGGGCACTGCATAATCCGACCTGCCTAATGCAGGACTGCAAGTATATGTGTGATTACAGTGGTTGTCCTCACTTAATGCTGTCCTCAGGACAGGAAGTGGTGTGGTCAGGTAACAGTCTATACTAAGGCACTGCACTTGGACTGTCTGCTGTAGGAGCTACGTGAGGGGATTATTTGTGCTTTTTCTTTTCCAAAACATTATATATAATATATATTGCTTGTCATTCTATGTTGCCATCAATTACCTGCACTTACCAGTGAGAGAATCTGCACAGATTTTGGTTAAAAAGCTGATTTGTATGTTTCTCCAAGTTCATTAAATTTGTCTTGTCTGTTCCAAGCATGACAGTATCTGTGACTTGATAGGTGCAGAATGTCAGAGACATCCAACCAAATTGGTGTTTCTAATGAAAGATTCCTGCTGTCACCACAACGGGGCACCAGCAGCAGCTGGTAGTTAATCCCTCGTGCACTGTGACGTACTCAGTAAACGGAGCACATCAGCGGTGTGGAGTTTAAAGCCTCTTTATTCTGTGGATGTAAGTTTCATTTTGCAAGGCCTGGATCTACAGAACAGGAAGGCAGGGGCACAGCTAATACAGTACAGCATATAAATATTAGCAAAAAAATAAGAAATTTTACTATAATACAAGTATCTTCAGAAAGAGACAGGAGACAGAAGCCTCTGGCCAGATCGTACTTCCCCACTGGAACAACCCTGCAACGCGGGGGCAGAACCAGGAAGGTTCCACCTTTGCAAAACAGCCACGGCTCACGCCTCAGGACCCAGGGCGTCGACGGCTTCCAGCAGGTGCAGAGCCAGTGTGTACTGGGCGTGGTTCTCGGGAAGAATCTCGATGACCCGACTCACCATGCGGCTGGTGAGGGACAGGGACACGGAGGGACAGCTCAGGTCACTGGGATCCTAGAGAGGGTGACAGTTATTGAGGATGGTGCGTCCTTAATGGGATTCAGAGGCGCGTTAGACGCGCACCAGCCGCGAGCCGCTCACCATGGCCTTCAGCCACGTGCACAGCGTGGGTGGCAGCCGGGCCAACAGCTCCATGCCAGGCCGCGTCTGTGTGTGCAGCAGTGAGTAGGAGAGCCGCTGGCCTGTTAGCACCAGCAGCTGCGAGCCCAGCACATCCTTGTCCTCCACTTCTAGCGCCACCTAGGGGGAGGGTTGTGTACTGCAGGTCAGATTCAAGCTTCCTGCCAGGCAGGGTGGGGGCGGATGCCTGTACGTGCTCCCGTGTTTGTACCTCCTCCGCGCGCAGGTCCAGGCCGTGGCTGTACAGCTGACACACCAGGTGCCTCCGCAGGACGTCGGGGTTCACCTGCAGCAAGGGGGCTAGGTCCAGGCACAGCGAGGCCCACGAGTTATCTGGAGGGCCCGGGCACAGTGGTGGTGGATCTGCCCCCTCCACCTGGGTTTTCACCCAGGCGGTCAGCACCTTCAGGAGGAACTGCGGGGAAGGGATGGGTGTGTGAGGGAGACAAGGCCAGAGTGAAGTTCACAGGCAGTCCTGATGGAGAACCTACAAAAAGCTCAGTACTGATCTGCCCCACCAGAAGGGGGCACACTCACCTCTTGCCTTAGTGAGACGAAACTGGGGTCCATGACTCCACTAGGCAGCAGCTGTATGGAGGTCAGGTCTCTAAAAAAGGCGGTCCTTCCCTGAGGAGGGAGTGGCCAGGTAACATAGGCAGGTCCAGAAGTTTCATTCACAGTAAGCGGTGAACAAATCTAATGCAGATGCTGCACCAACAACTGGGGACTGACTGCAGCTTTGCCTTATGGGCCGGCCTTTTCTATTGGCTGTGCAGCTGTAATCTAACCTATCAGATCGATTGCCTCACCTTGCTGTCAAAGAGGCTCAGCGGTTTGACGCGGACGCCGAATGCCATGGCAGCGTGCAGCAGTGAGGCCAGCAGGCAGTTGTGCTGGACCAGGGGGTAGTGCACAGACCTCTGCTCCAACGCCAGCTCAGCAATAGAAGCCGGACCCTCGGCCCCCATCCACACCTCTTCCACGCACAACTCTGGGGGGGGCACCTCCTCTATGCCGGCGTCCGCCTGTGGGAGACAATTTAAGGGTGTGACAGTAAGGATACAGGGTGTTGGAAGTACAGCCAGTGTTAACTGCCATGTCATGTGCATTTCAGGGTGTGAAATGCACAGGGTACACATGGTCATGGAAAAGCTGGATACGTTTTGGAATTCCTGGATAGCGAGGAAAAGTTTTAGAAACTATTCTTGTTCATTTTTGTTTCCCACTTTGTTCTGGTAATGTACGAGTGGAAGTTAAATTAAATACTGTTCTACCTATTTTAGTTTTACAAAGTTTTGGAAAGGTTATGGGAATTTATTCTGCCAGAATTAAAATAGTTACTTCAGCATTAGTTCGAATACAAGAACTCGTGGCCATTAAGTGGAAATTAGCAGGAGAACATTTCAAGCTAGATTTAAGGAAGCACTTCTTTACGCAGCGTGTAGTCAGAGTATGGA
>JAODKE010000028.1:22612247-22627169 GCA_026779605.1 Mormyrus hasselquistii | reverse complement strand
CATGTTGTGTTGTATTGCATCATCGCCACTCCGCGGCTGCCGATGTTTGCACTACCCTGAGAGTATTTTTGGGAGAAAACGTCCACACCACTCTCGCTGTTGGTGGGGGGTGGGGTGGGGGGTGTAAGAAAAGACAGATAAAAGCTGGACAAGCGAGGAAAAACAGGTCTGTAGAAGAAAAAAAAAAAACAAAAAAAGCCATCTACCTCTGTGACATCATTAACTAAACAAGAGTAATTTCATTATAAGTTCATAAATGCTATTCATAAAATAAACCCCGGGCGGCTTTGATGTACTGCATTTGGACTGAGCGAAACAGACATCCCTCTGAGTAAAGTAATACTGTGTGGGGGTGTGGGGCACCATCTCCATTCTAAAGGAGCCATGCTTGTACGGGGGGGGGGGGGGGGCACCGGTACAACAAACCTAGCCTCTTATGAGCCAACAGCCTTCGAAGGGGCTTCCAAATCGGCCAGGTTTAAACACAAGCTGCAGGAAAACTGCGCTGACAAGCAGCCCGCAAGCAGACGTCCCTCTGTCCAGGTCAGTGGTGAACCGGAACGAGGACAGACCTGTGTGATCACTCCAGCTGTGGCTGACATCCACCTCGCCCGGCCCCGACGCCGTTTTTAGGCCACGGTATTTTTAAGGCGCTCTGCTTGAACCACTCTGGCTTCCCACTGCAGGCACCCACATCCAGGCGAGGCGCTCTCACGGCACGCCGACAGCCGGCGCCTTCCCGCCTCCTCCTGCTGACTCAAGCGTGGCGAAACCGCGCACATATGCTCGCCCGGGGGACGATCGAAGGCGTCGATGCCGAATCTGGCCGAAGGCTGTCGCTGATGCGGCTCCGCGTTCTCGCACGTCGCCACATGCGCCGTGTGCCCTTGGAGGGTGCTGCTGCTTCCGGGACTAATTGGCAGTTAACACTAGGGTGACTCCAGGGAGAATCGGGACCTAGATTTTCAGCGTTACCTCCTAAGCATCATTGGATGTGTGCTTTTTCACCACAAGAAGTGATCTAAAAATGGTGCATTAAAATGTGACTTGAGTTATTCCACACCCACTTTTCTTAGCCCTGACAAGCAATGAATACGAGAGACGGCATTTGTTAACACAACTGCTAATCAATCGCGTTTAACTGTCAAGCTCCACCCCCACCAGCAGCGCACCATCTGTTTGCACAAGCATGCGGACACAGCCACGGGCTCCTACATGCTTGATGTGCAGAGTCGTGCAGGAGACGCACGAGGAGGCAGCCCGCCCTGTCAAAGCTGCGGTTTGCCAGCTTCCCACTGGGATTCCGCTGCCCTCCAGCTATGCCCGTGGGTGCAGGGCCTGCCGCTATGCCCATTTGCCTTATGGAAAGTGCACAGCTGTGATCGGTTACCGTACTGGGGGAGCCCTGAAACCGACTCGACGATCAGCCAGCAGCAGACCAGGGGAGCTGAGAACAGGCAAGTGACACAAGAACAAGACGTGCCACGTCCAGAAAATCTGTGTTGCCACAATGCCAAAGTTCTTTATACTGAAGGAGTGTTGCAATATTTTTACCAAGACAGAGGAAGAATTAAGAAACAGCAGCCAACTCCCCAGTTAAAAAAAAATGTATTGCCAGGCATTTCTCAAACACAGCTCACCTGAAATTACTTGACCATATTCTCAAAGGCAAGTCCAGTCAAATACTGCAGACTACATCAGAACGAACTTCACTCTCCAGTTCAGGGTGCTTCTCCCCACAACACTCTGCACCCACGCAGACTCAGTACGTGCAGCATTTTCATGCACAGCATCTCTCTATAGAAGCCCTTTTTAAATATACTCACAGCGCAACCTCAGTGACAAACAACCCGCTCAGAAAGTGGGATTTTATCCAAACTGGTCCAACCCGCTTGCAGCGTGTGAGACCAATGTAACCAGGAGCTTGGGGATAGGGGGGTGTGGCAGCATGTGACCACACAATTAGCCAGTTTACTTACCCAATGACTAACCCCCTTGGTATCCAATCATCTTCAGTTTAACTGGGGTAATCCAGATTGGAGCTTTGACAGAAATGACATTTCATTGACTAATTCTTAATACCAAGCTTCCCGCCTCTTATAGCACCAGTACATAAATACAATTATTCACATTTTTCGTCATCAGAAGCATAGTTTCCAGTCTCCTGGGATACTGGCGCTTGCTATACCAGTGTTGTAGTAAAGATGGGCGGCACAGGCTCGGCCACAGGGCATTTTTTACCCCCCACACCCGAGAATGGAGGAATTTGCGGCCAAAAAGCGATCGATCCACCCCAACCAACCAAACCCCTACAGCAAAAACAGGGTTTCCGCTCTGGTCTGCACACAAACACCGAGAGCAACGTAGCAGCCGAGCTCATGCAGGGAAAGGCGGCAAGCAGCCTAAGCTGCGGTCCGAAGCACCTGACACGCTATGGCGGCTGGGAGGAGGCGGACAAAGCGGGGGGCACACGGGGACCCCCACCCAGCCTCACACAGGACGCTACGCCATGTCCCTCGCTAAACACGGGTTCAAGGCGTGTCGAAGCCCGCGGTCCCGTAGCTGCGTGGCGCGGCGGCGGCGGTAGCGGCTCCCCGGCGAGCCCCGCTGTTTATAAACACCAGCACGGCGCCTTCGGTCCGAAACGCTGCGACGGCGGCGCGTACAGGCGAGCGGCCGCCCCTTTCGCTTGCAGCTTTCCCTTCTTCCTCCCCCCTTTCCCCCACAGTGTGTCCCAAGCGAAGGCGGCCTGCTCTTACCTTCCAAGAGCCGAGAGATGAGGCTGTCAACGTTCAGCTCGCCTTCCGCCATCTTCTGAACTGTAATCTGAAGGGGAATCGCCCTCGCTTCTCGCGCTTTCCGCCAGAGGGCGCGCGTAAGCGCACAGACGCGCAATCACGAGGCAGTTCAATAATAAAAACGATGATAATGATAATAATACTACCTTTTAATGAATGGTGACATAATAAAAACGCAACAGCGATGTAGTAATAATTGATAAAAGGAGATATTTATAAATTGCTAATTACAAATAGATAAACACCGTCACCTTTACAGGCCACCTTTCGAAAGGGTGTTGCCTGAAATGTTTGAGCTGGAGAAACATTGAAAACACCGCTCGTTTCACTAGTTAACCGCATGTGGATACCAGTATCTGGGGTTTCATTAGTTTTCTTGATCGTATTAATTCTGGACAAACCTTTCCAACAGCCTGTGCAGTGTCTGGTGGTGGATAAAGACAAAATGCAAATCTGGACATATGCATTAAAGCTATGATGACATTTCCCTGTTTGCTAATACCATCAAAGCGTAATGCTGCATTTTTTATTTAGTCTGTGTAACATAATTGCTGCACATGAGCATGTTGTGTATGCAGCGTTAATTTGATGGTGCGTGCGTGCTATGACTTTTAGCACTGATTTTGGGTCGAGTTTCGAAGCGCCGGACTGAAAAACTGACAGGTGATTGAGGACTAACAGGCAGCCTGCACAGCACATCTCCCACATACAGACACCTGACACTCGCATATGGATCCTACAGCCGTTGCTAACACCAGCCTGCCTCCCATTCGTTCTATATTTAGGCGTCGCCTTACTTTCGCTTTCTGCTCAGCTCACCAAGCCATAGTTACTCGCCGATATTTACCATGCAACGAACTAAAGATTCTGGTACTATTAAAAATTCAAGAAGTGGCTCTAATGAATTTGGCTGCTGCTTTAAACACCCTTACGCATTTGCAAACCGTCTCTGCGCATATGACACGTTCAACGCATGAAGCATCTTCTCAGCTGTGTGTATGCATGCTAGCCGCGATCAGTCTCTCTAAAAACCCAGGGGAGATTCATCCCGCTTGAATGCCTAAATATCTGATTACGACACAACAAGCAGAATCGGATGAGAAGTTTTTATTAAAAACAAATCTATGATTTTTTTCCAGACTGTGCATCATACCTGTACTTGCTACATTTACAAAGCTTCAGATTTGTCACACATGCCCTGTAATATTTATCAAGACACTTCAGCGTGATTATCCAGCTTGATGACACAAAACCCAAAGCTGGAGTAAGCCTCTAACGTCATGGTCACAGACTCTGTTCATTAACAAGGGCTTCCCAATGGCTCGATTTGTGAAGCAAAGAAAACTCCGAAATCTTAAATTACAGAAAACACAGAGCTGTGTGAACAGTGGATTAAGGGTTTGTTGTCTGTGTCCTTCTATCCATCCATGCATACTGTTGTCCACAGGAGGATTTCAGTTGTAGGTGCATTAGGTCAGTACCCATGCAGCGTCCATGTGCCTCTTGTTTATGTTTTTTAAAATCAGAACCCAGTACCTTTCAGCTCAACATTCAACGTTGCTGTCCTCTTCATCCTCTGCTCTCTGTAGATCAGCAGGAGCCAGGTGACCCCCCAACCAATCAGCAGGCCTGTGACCCCGACCAAAGCCACCGCCCAGGCGGGCACAATATCCCAACACAGAGACGTAAATGGCATGGCGGTACTGGCGGGCAAGGTGGGGGTGGGGGTGGTGGTGGTGGTGGTGGTGGGAACGCTGGGAAAACTGTTGACGATGGTGAATATGTACGGCTGGTCCTGGAAGGGATGCAGAGATCGATCGGAGCAGACTCGACCCCCGAATTCTGTCCTAACATTTCACTTGGACTTAAACTAAAGCTGCTTAATTTAAACTCCAAAATATTTTAATTTCAATCAAGTTGAAGACAAATTGTTAAAAAAATGTCTTGCAGCAAGGGCAGGGGACATTTAGCGTTAAATGAGGATTAATAACAAACAGTGGATAAAAAACAGCTCATAAGGCACAGTCAGAATAATAGCCTTAGTTTTTAATCTGAAAAACAGTCCAAAAATACTCTCAGGCTTATGTGAGGAAAGTCAATGTATGTAAAATCAGCAGCTAAATTAAACCTAATTAATTGCAAAGCTTGTAAACAGTGGCTCCAGGGCAGAGTTAAACTGAGTGGGGCTCAGGGTGAATTACAGAGCCAATGATGAGTTTCTCTCACCTCTGTAGGACACCGTAGCTTGTTACGGTCGTAGGTGAAGTTGTTGTACGTTTGCTTCTGGCCCACAGGCTCCAACTGTAGTGACATCATTGCCAAAACTATATCATTATTGTCACATGACGTAACGCCCCCCGTGATGTAACTACATCCATGAACTGTTCATGCACACGAACCGAGAGGTGGTGCAGACTCTGTACGAAAGCACGCATGCCATCTAGTGGCGGCGAGCGTTTTCACGCCCTTACCATATTGTTCCAGAGGGAGATGGCCATTTCGGCGTGGCCACGCTCACTGAAGTGGAAGCAGTCCACCGAGAAAAAGCTCAGGTCCGGCTTCCCGTCCTGAGCAAAGCAGAACGGTTATTGCGCCAATGTGGGACAGCATGTTTGCATTGCGTTGCAGACACAGCACATTTTATTTTCATGTCGTTTCTTAATCGCGTGCCTAGATTCAATTTCTCGTATTCTCCCTCTCCATATTCATTACTAATACGCACTGCAAGCATTGTTTGATTTAATTTGAATTGCGTAGTCTTGGAAGCCGAGCGCTCTTTGCACTAGACGCTGCCTGGACTAAACATTCAAATAAAGTCCGATATCTTCTAAAGTACAAATTTTGGGCTACGTATGTCGATGCGTATCCTCGGCCTGGAGCCAATTTTACATTGGTGATGACAGATAACTGTGTGTGTTTAGAGAAGGTACATGGAGCACTAAACGATATTAAACTGAATTCAGGGACGGCCAGGGATTCATGTTACAGCCTCGCTGAAAAGTACAACAGCAGGGTCCTTAATCATCTATCTCTGCTTTGCAGCTACACGTCCATGTCACCATACTATCTGCTCTCCCAGACATTAATCCTGTACTTTACTGGGTTATTCTGCTGTATTCACAGAGCTGTTTTTACTTGCTGCCGCCATCTTGTGGACACAGAGGATAATACTGACAATATACCGCATTTGGAGGAATGTTACAAGCTAACATATAAATGAAAATTGCCACTTTGAAGATATCTAATAAACAAACATGTTATCTTTACTTATCTCTAAGATTAATGTTTATTGTTTCTTTTACGCTAAATGAAAAATGTACCTATAAACAAATGTGAAATATCTTAAGTTCAAGGTAGTTATACATACAGTATTTCTATTGTCATAGATAGATGTATTGTTATAACTGTATATTTTAAAGTATGTGTATGCCATTATTTGTTTGACTTTACACAGAAATAGTCAATCAGATTTCAGCAAATAGGTTAAGCCATGGTTTTTTTTTCATTCAGAGTTTCAGTTGGTCTGGTTGATCTGATATTTTCCCTCGAAAATAACCAATTTCAAAATTCTCTTCTGATGAGGTGTCATAAAAAGCGTAGGGGGCTCACCAGCCCAAGCGGGATGATGGTGGTTTGGAAGAATGGCTGTATGACCACGGCGAAGTCTTTGCGCCCGCTGTAACGCCCCCCCCAGACCAGCCGCTCCGTCTCACCCTGCGTGACGAACATAGATAGAGCAAATTCCAAAAACACATTTTCCAATGGCCGCCCTTATGGTCATATAGGGAAATTACATTAATATCTGATTCCTATGTCTCTCTGTTAATAATCATATGAGGACGGGCTCATTAATCGGGGTATACAGCTACTCACAGTCCTCATACTTAGAAAGCACCCCCCCCCCCCCCCCCTTGGTTCGATTACTTTCTATGACATTGTCATCAGATTCCCTGTCCACCATCAAGAAACACCTCAAGACCCACCTGCTCCAGAAACACCTTTACTTTTCCATGTTATCGGGTTCTTGCTTTGTTACAAACCGCTGAGTAGCTCCTGTTCCGATACTGTTCGCACTTACACTTGTAACTGGACATACACAGGAAGCTCCGCTTAGCTCCCCTTACACCTAGGCAGCTCCCGCACAGCTATATATTTGAAATGTGTTATTTGAGTCACCTGTATGTTGGACAAACACGTAAATGTGTAAAACCACAAACTACATCTCGCTTTACTAAACTATCTATGTCGCTCGAATCCTCACACCTCTGATGCTCCCTAATCCCCTTGAACTGACCTGGAATTCCCGATTGATCCGTCTCATCTCACTCAGCTCCAGGGAGTCCTCTCCTGGAGCCAGAACACAGGGACACAGGTTCCTGGGGAGGCGAGCAAGGGGGAAGCAGGAATGAGACACTCATCCACATGTAGAAACTACAGACACCAAGGAACAGTGAGGTGCCCTTATCCACAAGTAGGAACTGCCGATATCAAGGGTGTGTCTGAAATCGCATACTTGTTCGCTATACAGCAGGAAAAATGTAATGTGTGAAGTGAGCCTGATGTCCAAATCCTGCCTGACGCGGTATGTGAATGACGTACTACGTTCTGCGAAATTCTGAAGCATGCAACTGAGGATGCTATGCTATCCCACAAGGCCCCTGGAGCTGCAACCAGAGATGAAGAACGTCACTAGCTCAGTAATTTGTGTCAAGATGGCAGAGGAAGTGCCATCAAATTAATACTTTTTAACACTTTTAACTTTTGTGGGGGTCAAGCATTGTCACTGGTAAACATCCGGGTCAGGTAATATGCAAGATGGCGACTTCATTGTGTTCGAGTGCATGCATACTGCTCTCATGCATACCTGCAGTATGCAATACATTCATAGTAGTAGACTTCTGATCTAAAAATCCAGTATGTACGGTGTAAGTATGCGATTTCCGATGCACCCAAGGCACACAGGCACTGAGATACCCTCAAGGGGAGAACAAATGTGCACTAAGACGTCAAAACTTACTTCTGTAGCAGTGAGCAACCGAGTGAGTCTCTCTTGATCTTCCTGAGGCCATCGATCTGCAGGATCTCCAGCACATTGACCAGCATGCGGGGAACCTGACTCACATACATACAGGGAACACAGCCTTGACTTTTGGAAAATGGAAGAGCTGTAATCTAAGTCTGATCAGAAATTTTAACCCAACCCACTGCCCCAAATACAGGCGACATTTGAAATCAACCTCCTGCTCGAAATGAGAGCCAATCAGAGCAGTTTTTTTACATAACATCCTCTGCATTAGAACTGCCAGCAGAACAGTAGCTGCTTGAGAAAATGACAAAAGAGATATGTTCATGTCTCTGAGGAAGACTGAAAGCTGTTCAATAAATAAAAAAAACAGGTCAATGTAAGTTCATCTAAAAACCATGTGATTCATGATCGGGGGCCACGAAGATGTGACTCCAGTGATCACGCTCTGTGACACCAGGCCTAGACTCACATTTCTGTACAGCAAGTCCAGGCTCTCCATCATGTAGTGGCTGTAATTCTGGGGTGACAGGGAAGCCTGGGAAGAGAGAGGCTGCCTCACACAAATGTCCATGTGCCGGGGACACCCAGAATGCAGGTGAATTACAGGTAGGGTTTGAGTTAGCAGTGTGGATTAGCAACCTGGAACGTAACGCCCCCGTAATGGTACACAGGAGCGCTGTCCTTATCCTGAACGGCTGCGGTGACTGAGACCGCTGGGAGGACACAGGAGTGAAGGTCCTGCTTTATTTCTGAAAGTGATCGCGCGACAATGCTCGCTGAAAGTCGCACCCGGACTCGTCAAAAACAATGAAGTCACCATAGCAACGGAGGAAAGTTAGGGAAGGTCACATGGGGCGGGTGGGGGGTGGAACGTGTGATTAAGTGCCATATAAAAAACAAGTGACACACTTTTTAATTCACATGTGAGAATGAAATATAGGAGAGGGGACCTTGTCCATTTGCACCTGGTTGATAACTGCTTGGCCCAGTTTCCTGATGTCATAAGTAACTTAGAGAAATGTAACAGATTTGACAGTGTGAGGCTAAGTGAGGGTCACCTATCTGTGAGTGCTGGCTACACCAACGTAAACAGGGACCTTTGGCATCCCTTTCCCGGGACTACTAAGCTACACTGTTGCATTTTGGAGGGCTGGTGCATGTACCCAGTGATGTACATGCATCCTGTCCTGAGCATACCCCTGTGTGACCTGGGGGGGTAGGGGTCACGTTCCCTGTGACCCTGACGAGGGCTGGAAGATGGTGTGTGTATGTGTATGTTTGTCTGTGAGTGGGTATACCTTACCTTATGGGGACACAATGTCCCCACAACGTGATGTATTTACCCATTTTTTTCCCTTATGGGGACCAGTTTCCTAATTTAATGAAAATCTTACTGTTAAGGTTAGGGCTGGGTTGACATTGTTGGGATTAGGGGTTTTCTCATATCCCATAGAACTGAATGGACAGGGTCTACAGAGATATGAATATAAACATATATGTGTGTCTGTCTGAGGAACCTGGAGACTCACCCGGTCCTGACAGTACTGGCACAGGTCGTTTCCCCCAATAAACAGCGTCACCAGCTTCCAGTCATTCTCAAAATCCACTTCCTGAGCGCGGAAGGTGGCAGAGGCAGTGGGCAGAGGAAGAGAGACAGACTGACTTGATGAGGGATGCCAGTTGACTTTGTGCCCCACCTGGCAGGCACCGTGCCGCTGAGTCAGGGGTCTTGCAACCATGGAAACTCAGTGTGGCTGGCAGGAGCTTCTATGAGAGCCATGCGATTGGCTGACTGCCGAATGCGACAAGCAACGGACATGGAGGGAGGCTCACCTTGCTGTCCCTCAAAGCCTGAATGAGCTTCTCCACTTGGGCAGGGATGTCACTGCAAAAAGAGAGAAGAAAGAGAAGGGAAAAGAGAGGGAAGAGGAATGATGAAAAAATGAAGTAGGAAGGAAGAACAGAGCCGGGAAGAGGCATCATTAGCAGGAAGGTGATGAAGAGGAAGACGAGTCGGAGAAAGAGCAGCAGGCTCAGAGCAGAGCCGCAGGTTGGCACAGTTATGGCACAGTCATGGCACAGTTCAACACAGTTAAGACATACAGAGCTAAGCAAGCAAACTCACGAGGCTTTGGCTCCAGAAACGGCCATATTGAAACCCCTCTGTGCAGTCCCAACGCCCATGGAGAAGCCATGCAGAGATGGACTGAATTTCCTCAGGATGTCTAATGAGACGGTGCAGGAGGAGAGACACACGTCAGGCTTAAAATGCCCTTAAACAACATGCTTGTGCTAATGCTGCCATCTAGTGGCGAAAATATAAAGCAGGGTATGCTCACTTGGCAGTGTAGTTACGGTCTCTAATGTCTGATCTCCCCCAATGCTGTTAAAACACACACACCAGAGCTCACATGGGTGACCTCAGCAGCCCCATCAGGCACAGGCAAGAACAAGATTCGGCGTCTCTCTCACCTCCATGAAACGCCTCTGTACTCGTTCTTCAGCAGTAGGAGGTTCTTTGATTTGGCTCCAAACCCAGCCTGACAGGAGATGAAGGGTATTAAAAAAAGACACAAAGAATCAATCAGAAAGACTGACCCACACCGATGTGCTGACACACTGACCGATAAGGAGTCTCCCAGGGCCGCCACGACTTTGATGTCATTGGGTCGCAACCTGTGAACTGAGAACGAGGCGAGAATAAGCACCAAGCACCTTCCCCTTTTGACATCTTGGTCTAAAGTAGCAGGGCATCGTCTAACAGGGTAAACGCAAATCATGTGGTTCAGTTTGTTGCAGGAGTTTTATGGAATCTGTGGTGGGTCGGCACCATTGGTCACTAATGCTGGCATGGTCTGACCTGAGGATGGAACAGGGTCTGAAGGCCCATGGATGGCACAGGAGAAGTCACTCCCCCAGTTCTGGGAGTCAAACATGCAATTATAAACACGCTTCACTGCAGCACAACAGCATTTATGAAAACTCAATGGGCCAGTCATTCCTTAGTCGGCAGTCTTAGTCATTAGTAAGAAAT
The DNA here is from genome assembly GCA_026779605.1 of Mormyrus hasselquistii. NCBI lineage: Eukaryota > Metazoa > Chordata > Actinopteri > Osteoglossiformes > Mormyridae > Mormyrus > Mormyrus hasselquistii. Next base: position 22,616,311 of record JAODKE010000028.1, on the reverse strand, counting down.
TCAAGGAGCATGCAGACTTTCAATGGGCTACGTATGACGTCAGAATCCTTCCCTTACCGTTATAGGTGGCGTGGTGGGGGTGGGGCCACCATAACTGTAGTTGCTATTCTTATAGGTTCTCAGGAATTGTGAGGCCTTGATAGAAGACACAGGAACACATATGACATTTCCCACAAGAACAGTGACTACGAAGTGTTTCACAATGCCTGACACGGCCAAACACAGCCTTTCCTGCAATCAAATGAAATTCTGAAAAAACTTTGAAGTTGGTTCTATCTCCAAAATATTAACCTGAACCGACAAAACAATTTACCTGAGAAGGGCATTTGAGCGGCAAGTCGCTGGTGAAGTCGTAGGTGTAGGTCTTGTTACCGAGAGGCTCCAGCTGTATGTGAAAGGAGAGGAAGAAACTCATACCTTCTACAAAGAAGCAGAATGAATTAGGCGACAGAATCACAGGATAGCTCTCTTACACACAAAGCACTTCACTTCCATGACTCAGAAACTGACATTTCCCCCTCACTGAAAGAAAATCTGAACATAAAACCAAGGATATTTTCCTGCTGTGAGCTGAGAGCTGGAACGGGTTCAGGAATTGCCAAGAACATCTGAGCACAGCGGGTCGAGAGGCCGATAGAAACCTAAGGCGATCCGTGATTCGGTGGTGCTGTGACGGACTGCTGCGTTCAACCGAAGTGTTCAGAACCGTGTCGGGATGTCCGCCGACGCACTACCAAAGGCCCTCACCATGTTATTCCACAGAGCGCGAGCCATCAAGGAGTGCGACTTCTGGCTGAGATGGAAGCAATCGGATGCAAAGAAGGAACGGTCCGGGCGGCCATCCTGGAATATGCGATGAATGGCATCGGGAGGAGGAAGACAGGCGTGGGAAAAGGGGTCGAAGTGGGCGCGATTAAAGACTAATAGAAAAAATCAGTACTAGCCAGTGCACAATTCCAGCACTGCAATATAAATAAAACATAAAGGACTTTAAGTGAAGAGGCAGCTAAAGGAGGATGTTGGGGTGGTCTGAGGGCTGCTGTATGTCTCACCTCCAGCAGGGGGAGCATCACCTCACGAAAAAACGGCTGCACAACCACGGTGAAGTTGGAATGTGTGTCATAGCGACCGGACTCCACAAGCTCCCGCATGCCGATCTGAAATAGGGAGGGAAAAGACTGTATCTCTGTTCCACACTTAAGCGTGTCACTGACACAATGAATCCCAGGGGTGTGAGCGTATTCAAGCCTCCCATTGGACATTCAGAAATGTCAGAATGTGTCATGACCTCTGATTAGCTCGTCCACATCATGTCCGCATTGTAAACAGCACCTGATAGGCCCGGTTGAGATCCTTCAGCATCTGGACTTCTGCTGAACCATCTGGAGGTTTCACCACACAGCGGCACAACATGCTAAGACAGACGCACACAGATCATAAAACCAAAAGTGGGTGAAATTCAGTGCCCACAACTATTCCTGCTTGCCTCTTAAATGCTCCTAAGTGCTTTTGGATCGCAGGGTGAGGCAGTGCAGGGAACTGTCTTCTTTTCCAGATGGAAAAACCCAGATGTGTATTTAACAGAAGGCACCCTCCTGTCATTCGATGGGTTACCTTTTACCGGTTTAAACACACAATCTGGCTAATTCAAAGCAAAGCTCTTGCAGTGGGTAGATCTGGGGACGCTTGACACTTACTTGACCAGCCAGGTGGGACAGTTAAGGCTCTTGTCCTGGTGGAGGCGCCGCAGTGGGATGATATCCAGTAGCTCCACTAGGTTCACTAAGGCCCGCGGCACCTGCAATCCAGGGACATTGCAGCACCAGGGGTCAGGAGATGGCAGACCTCAGGAGACTGGCGCAGAATGGTGAGACAGAGGCTAATACAGACCATGGGGCAGAAATGTAAAGGAGAGAATGTCTAACCAGAAAGACATGTCAAAACGGAGTAAGGAAACAGAGAGAGGGGCAGACAGATAGATTCTGGGGGCACCTGAAACCACAGACTTACACACTACATACTGGATTCTGTTAGAAGCCTACTACTTGACCATAGAAGGTAATGTATGCATGCCCTCAGACACACTGCGGTCGCCATCTTGCATATTGCTTTACCCGGATGTTTACAAAGATTTAGCTGGACCCTGATGAAAATTAAGAACTGTTAAAAACCACGAAAAAAACGAGGTACTTCAGTCAACTTATGTATCTAGATTTTGTTTCTGCTTAAATTTGTAGAGAGACAGCGCTTTCTCTGTTATCTCGACCCAAATTTCTGAACAGGAGACGTTCTTCATCTCTGGTTCCAGCTCCAGTGGCCTTGTGGGATAGCGTAGCCTCCATCAGTTGCACTCTTCAGGATTTCTCAGAATGTAGTATGTCATCCGAGTATTGTTCACCTACTGTCTCATCCATACTAAGGACTCAGGCACACTGCTCACTTTGAATACTATATTTTGCCTACTAAATAGCGATCAAGTATGCGATTTCCGATGCACCCTCAGTAAACATGAACAAAAGCTTTTGTGTAACCTCTTGATGGAGGATATCCAGGGCCTGACGTACATGGGAGACAAAATTATTTGGCGAGAAGTAAACCTGCAAAAGAAGAACAAAAAGAATTAGCAAGAGCAGCGGTGTCTACCCATTGTGTGTACCCACAATGCTCAGCGGCCGGACACTCACTGTGTCTGTGCAGTGGTCACACAGGTCGTTACCTCCGATGAACATGGTGATCACCTTCCAATCATTCTGGAAGTCGACACGCTATGCCAAAGACACAAGGACACTGAGTGCGGTGGGACAGCACGGCCTACTCGGAAACCGGCAGGACTGGAGTGTCAGCTGACCAATACGCTTCTGGCATTTTGCAAGTACAACCCACCTGCTGGGCGGGTAGGAGCCTTGATAGACTCGACTTTTCATATGTTGGAAGACGCATTGAGTGGATTCCCAGCAGCCAGGGTGAAATGTACTGTAGCAGAAGTACACTACCAGCCAGGGTGTAGCAGAAGTACACTACCAGCCAGGGTGTAGCAGAAGTACACTACCAGTCAAAAGTTTTTGCACACTTAACATCACTCACTTAACATTTACTAAAAATACACTCCATATTCTTTCGAACAAATAAATTCACTGTATGTTCTCCACTTGAGAACCTTTGTTAGCAAGAACATGTCTGACTCCTCAATGTAACCTCATCTAGCAGTTATAACAGCAGAGAAAATTCAAGGCATTTTTCCTACGAGGGACATTAATACTGTTCTGTCCCATGGGATGAAACAGTTAACTAGTGCAGTTAAAGTTAATGGACAGCCTAGAATTTGAATATTCCATCTCCACATAACCAGCGAATAGGATGTCAGGCATGCATGTTACATGCTCTTCCCATGTTATAAAGGAAACTGGTTGAGGTACCCTGAGCAAGGTACCGCCCCCAAGCACTGCTCCCCGTGAGCTGAATTAGCTGCCCCCTGCTGTGTCACATTAACACATATGGGTTAAATGCAGAGGACACATTTCGTTGTTGTGCACTGTGTGCTGTGGTGCGTCAACAATGACAATTAAACACTAAAACTAAAAAAAAAAAAACTAAACTTATTTCACTGATATTTTCATTTATAGTTCACTCAACTTTCCGATGCTTAACAAGAATAAAAAACCTGCAACTCAGAAATAAATGGAAATGGGGTAAAAATCTGTGTGGTGCAAAAACTTTTGATCAGTAGTGTACGTTACAGTGTGTTTACTTTGTGTGTCTTCTAACCATTTATCTTGGCCAGGATCAGCCTATCCTAAGCATCAAGGTGGGCCACACACTGCATGAGACACCCATTGCAGGGCATGTACACACGCACCATTGGCCATTCGGAGATGCCAATGGAGAACAAAGGCATGAAGTGATAATGCAACCAACTGAACCTTCATGCAGCCCCACTGTTAGGATTTTACATTAAGTGAGACATCAATCATTAGCATTACGTGGATGATTAAATGATCCTGGCAGGACACAGAGCACAGCTTACTGTAACTGATTGCTCATATCCTTCCTATGTATGTGTTTAT
>JAODKE010000028.1:22555285-22566662 GCA_026779605.1 Mormyrus hasselquistii | reverse complement strand
GGGCCAGTGCGTAGAGAGACAGAAAGATGGACAGACAGGGTGGGTGGGAAAGAGAGAGAGAGAGAGAGAGAGAGAGAGAGAGAGAATGTCCATGCAGCACACAATCAGCTGTGCACCAGGATCGTGAAGGAGAAATTTGCACTAGCTTCCCCGTTCCTTTGGACCCATCCCTGCCTCTCCCACCCTGAGGTATCCTACCCATCAAAGCATCAAAGCACTCAGTGCTTGAAAGGCCTCGGATTAAGAGGAGCCATAACAGAACAGAGGAGGGTGCCGCAGTACCAGGAGTGTCTCTTGAACTCCCACCCATCAACTCAGTCCTCCTTCCCAGCAGCCACGGGTCTCAGCCCTGCCTCGCTGCTCCAGTGCCGATGGCAGGCCATCTCCAGCAGCTCGAGCCCTCCTAGCGCCCTCTGCTGACCAATAAAGAACAGTGCCACAAGCAGCAGGTAGATGCGCAGTGGCGGCCAGAGCCAGAGACCCACGCAGCACAGCCCGACGAAGGCGTTCCAGTAGAGCAGAGAGGCCGCTTTGATCAGCAGCACTCGTGCAGCAGTCTTGCAGGGCGGTACGTGGCTGACACCCGGCGCGGCGTCAAAGCGCCTCGCACCCATGTAGAAATCGCGCAGCCGCTGCTCCTTCTCTGCCCAGCGCTCCTGGCACCAGGTCTGCAGCTGCTCGGCAGAGTCGGGCAGCTCAGATGCCGGATAACGCTGCACATGGAAGTGGATCTCCCGGGGGAACTGGCCCAGTACAAGGTGGCGCTCCGTCTGTGGGATGTTCTCGGGATAAGCCACAGTGATGTCGTGAACGGCATCCAGATTGTCTCCTGTTCAGATTGGAGGACGAGTAAGGAGAGAAATTTGTACGTGGTGAAGACAGTGCAGATCAGGGCCTAGCGCATAACAATACAGCGGTCTTGGCAGCTAGGCGGTTAGTTTGTCCCTTTATCAAATGGACCTCTGCTGAGATAATCTCCAACATGCTGTTCATGCTGACAGACATACACAGATATGACATCTGGGGCGAGCACTGTGTAGAGCCTCTGGTGGAGGGGAGGGGTATGGCAGCTCACCCTAATCACTGGTAAACAGGGGAATAATTAATGGTTTCATAATGTTTTTCTTGGGCATACTGCTGACTCCCTGCCCGTATGTGAGTTAATGGGACTTAGCTATGAAGCAGTTCGATGATGTGACCTCTGACCTTTGCGCAGCGTGTCCACAATGAAGGTGAATCCAGTGGTGCGGGGGTGCAGCACGTATTCGTATCTAGGCAGTCCATTCTTCTCGGCGAAGTCGTCACTTCGTGCCTTGGTGTTCTCTGAGGGGAGGAAGGGGCACATAAACTTTCACTGCCCAAAAATTGACTGGGTGTTTGCAGAATTCCACTGAAAGTGTATCTCTGTTTCACACGTGTTTGAAACAAACTCATTTCACTAGGTAGGTCCAGCTGAAATAAGATCCTCGTGGTGCCCAGCCATTATCAAAACGACCACGCCTGTAACATTAGATGCCGGACCTCCTCCCTCTCCTTTGCCTGATGTGGATCCTCGGCACGCGAACTCACATGCGTGATTATGGATGACGGCGCCTCGCACCTCCGCCGCCATTTAGACCTGACGTCATTTCTTCCAGAGCCCACGATATCTTAAAGACGGCTTAACGGAGCCTGCTGGGCGCCATAATGTCTCTCGCCGTCACGTGCGCTCTTTGCCTCCGGCGGGTTCAAGACATGACGACACGGGCCAGTCTCACGTCTCACCGAGAAGAGGCTCAGCCCTGGGAGGATTAGCGACGTCACACTGCCAGAGTCGGCCCCGCCAAATCCCATAAGAGGATTGCACGCAACAGGAGGCCCTCAATACCATCCCACTCATTCCAGGGCATCCTAGGATGCAGCGAGAACTTGAGTGTTCTTGGATAATCATACATCTGTCCAAGTTAATCCACCCTACTGTGTAGGGATGCTCAGCAAGCCTGCCGTTTTGTAAAATACCCGAATGCGGCAGGTTCACGTAATGTTTTTTTTTCTTCCTAAATGAGAGTGAGGGAAGTGAAAGGACGAAGGTGCACCCAGAGGATGCAAAACAGCTCATTACACTGTTTTCCTCCAGCAACTGCATCATCCGCAAAACTGGCCAATTGCCTTTCTGCGGCATGCTCACCAGTGAGGTCGGTGCCCTCTGGGAAGATGAGCAGCTGCAGGGGCTCGCGGATAGCACAGAAGTAGTCCAGCATGTTGCCCAAGTGTCTGCGATCCTGCTCCCAGCGACGCTGGATGAAAACAAAGCAGGCCACCTGCATGGCCCAGCCTGCGGGATATGGACAGGGGATCAGCCTTGGATGAGAAGCCAGGGCCGGGCGAGAAACTGCACCTGAAATGAGCTCGACAAGCACCATCATCAGGCAACTTTACGTACAATTCAAATAAAGCACCCTACACTCCAAGGTGAGACAGCCAGGTTTGTTCAGTCTCTGAATGCTCTAGAACAGTGTTTCACAACCAGCTCCTTGAGGTCCCCCCGAGAATCCACCCTTTTGCATCCTCCTAGTTCCCGACACATCTGTACCAGGTATTTGGTGTCCTTGATTGGCTGGAAGCTAGGAGGGAAAATGGACTTTCTGGGTCTCCCAACGAACTGGGATGGGAAACACTGGTTTAGGCGACGGGTCACACCATTAGCAGCACGGGGCCACCCACCAAAGCCCGGCACCGCCTTCAGTGCCGCCTTCAGGCAGATCTTCTCCAGACGCAGGTAACTGTAGCGGAGCAAGCAGCACCATAGGAACATCCAGTCCAGGCGTGTCCTGTGATTCATGACGATGACACTACGCTCGCCGGGGATGAAGCCATCGCCGGTGATCACCACTTTCACGCCGAACACCAACTCCAGCAGCGCCTAAGGAGAGTGCCGAACCAGCCACGTCAATGTCACAGACATGGACACCGTTTGCGGAAGCGTGCCCATAGACGATGGAAGAGGTGCGGGGTCTAAGACGCACCTCAGGGAGGCACTCTTCTGAGAGATTGCTGTTCACATGCAATATTAGATCACAAGCACAACAGCCAACTTGAAATATGGGCCCAAACACTGAGCTGTTAATTTTACCCTTCCAAGGCAGCACAATGGGGCATAACGTTCATTCGGATCACCTTCGAGGGAGTCGGGAGTAAGGGACAGACAGAAATATGAACAAGACCAACATTCGGGTACATGGAGACAGAGGGAAAGGGCAAGACAAAGGAGGAGGCACCGCACCACGGGCAGCGTCAGCCAGGTGGCGACGATGCGATCCGTGAGCCAGCGGTACCAGGCTGGAGACAGTAGCATGAGTGGTAACACCGGGCCCAGCATGAACACGCTGCCGAAGAAACTGGTCAGGAAGAGCGTCGCCACGAAGTAGAGGCCCCGCGCTGACACCGCCATCGCCATCTCTGAGGGACATGGAGGGAGGGAGGAAGTGAAGGAACAAGGAGAGGGGACACAGAGAGAGAGAGAGAGAGGGGACAAAAAGGAAGACAGAGACAGCGTTTTTAGACGTGGGAAAACAGCCGTGCCGCTCTCACATCCTGCGCAGTGGCTTCAAGGACACTAAAAGCACAGCTGGAGCGAGGCCCTGCTGCATTGACGCGCGATCAACAGTCGCAAGGATGGCGAGGAAAACCCGAGCACAGGAAGTCAGCAAACAAAATCGGCAGGCACCCTGCTCAGCGTCGCGCTGACTGCGGCATTCACTTACCCCAGCACGAGACAAACAGAGACCACAAAATGCAGCACACGCCTGTGATGGGAAACAACTGGGGGCGGGGAGGGGAGTACACACAAACAACACAACTTAAGCCCTCAAGCCATTTTCCTCTAACAAGAGCATAATTACAATCATCATTTCAACAGTCCTACGTTCCTACCTGGATGTAATCGCAGCCCACAACCGCCTAGTTTCTCCTGGCTGACTTGGACAGGGCAGCACAGGTAAACGGGACGCCAGCTACATAACCTGACACCTAGAACATCACTGAAACGCTACCACAGCTCAAGAGGTCCATCACCCGAGCAGCACTCCAGCTTGGGGAGGAGGGTTTGTGAGGGGTGACTAAGCTCTGCGGATTCCTTCCAATCAGATTCTGTCCTCAGTGTTTGTCTAAGGTGACAGTTGCACTGTGGTTCACTCTCCGCTCCACAGGCCTAGCCACTCCCTCACTGCGGCCCTTCCTGGGGACACGGCTGCCCATCTGCTGGGGTCCACACTCTAGTCTCACCCACTCCTCTGCTGGGGCCCACTCCCTGCTGCTTACTCACTTCTTCCTCTTATCCAGAGAGCTCTTGAGGGGGGATGCCCCAAGAATGTTTTCCAACTTGCCTGCACCAACGCACACCCGTCCTGCCCACCTGTGGGATCTGACAGCTGTGGCAGACGTGTGCACACACTCGCTCACCCGCTAGCATACACACACACACAAACAATACAGGCGTTTTCCATCTCAGTGCCGAAACCGTGCTGCAAACCACAGGAATCAAAAGCTAACCAGGGAAACTCAGTGTTCAACCCCGCAGGACCTGCATTTTTTCCACCAACCTTGAAATGTACACACTGCACAGCACTGCTGCCCGGCACAAAGTGGCGACCGAGCCGCAAGTAACGCAAAATGTGTCTTCCTGTCACCGCTTATTCAGCCAGAAATGGAGACGACAGGCCAGCGCCACGCTCCAGAAGCTGCCCATCAGAGGCGCACCTACAAGCAGATAACAGGGCCAATTACACAGCGACTCCACAAGACTCCCTGTAAAAATGGCTCGGGCGCTCTCCGAAATCCAACCACACCTCAAGCCCACAACACAAAAATCCCACAGAATTACACACAGATTCAGAGCCAAGAAGTCATTTCCGATAAGTCGGACATGAATGAGAACGGAAAAAAAAAAAAAAAATTAAGGATAAAGCTGACAAATTAGGTAAAAATAAACCAGCGTCTGCAGAAGTGAAAACAGATACGTCAACAATTAACAAGACACTTGTGCAGCATATTTCACAGATCAGTCACTGGAAGTCATGTGGGTATCATGTTTCTGCGAGTTATGGTGAGATTCCATTCATTTTCCATACATGGGGAAAGAACACCACCTATACGATTACAGGTAATGATGAAAGGTCACAGGGGTTGAAGTCAGAAGAGGCATCGGCCTGTTTTTCTGAAAGAAGCATGTTGTGTAATTGTTTTATGGAACAAATCTAATTTGGGACGTTCCCGAGGTGGGCGAGGCAAACAGTCACAGCTGCACCAACCGTGCTCATCCACCCCTCCTCCACCATAAACCCTAAATGACCCAGGCGAGCTCATCTCCATCGTCTGCTTGAAAGCCTCGCCCCAGCCATAGATCTCCCAACCCGTGTCGTCGTCAGCATGACACAGCAGCTTTGTGCACCGCTGTAAAGTAGTTAATTCAGCACTTATGCCCCAGGTGGGAGTGTTTTTTTTTTTTTTTAACGATGGAAAATATGACGCGTGAAGGACTCACTAACTCAGCACATTCATCTGAAACCCCCCCCCCCAACCCACAGCCCAAACGACCCGTCACACCTTCCCCCAACACGCATATCTTCCCCAGGGATGGAACTCTCCCATCGTGGGAAGGGCAAATGTGGACTGCCCACAGTTCCCTGTGGATGAAAGCTGTCATGCGAACAAATTTGTATGATAGCATCACCACGGCACACAAAACCAAGCAACTCCTTTGTCTTTTTCCACCCAGATACAGGTGTCAAATTTAACTTCTTGTGCCTTAATGCCATATACAATGTGAGAGTATAACGGAAGTTAATTACTATGATTAAGAGTACTGTGCTAAGGCAAGACACCTTGTAAACCTTGCACCAGCACCCATGTGCTTACAGGTTCGTATCTGTCTACCATACCACCTGCTGCTACCACCCCAACCTCTTAATATGCCCACAAACCTCACATCTGCTTTTATAATCAAGGTCACTCCGCACAAACGAGACTTTGCTGCATTCCTGTCTGTCTGGCCGTCTATTGGCTTCAATCCTTCAAACCCGCTCAACCACCCACTTGAAGTTCAGTTTAGGAATCAGGAACAATACCACCAAAAACCCTGAGGAAACCATGGATCAGCCATCTGAAAATAAGCACAGGCCCCCCGTTTTCTGTCTGTGCTCTTCCCCTTGCAGACGTGACCCGAAAGCTGCAAGACGTGGAAAAGAAGTGGAAAATAAAAAGGACTTCAACCTTGGGCTGTATCTCCCTGGCTTTAACAATCAAACCTGTTCACAGGAGACGGGGTGGGGAGAGACACCAACATCAACATTTTAATGACTTTTTCCATTGACTCTCCAGAAAAGGTCAAACAAGAGTCTACAATGCACTTCACTGGCATGACTTTGCAAATAAATAAATAAACAAACAAACATCACTAGTACACTGGGTGCCTTTCACACGACTTTACACCTTCCCAAATAGGACACTTTCTGCACAACGCACAAAAGTGAGTCATTCCCATTAGACGCATTAAAATATTGTATATATTTCTCTAATTATTTGTCCTCCCAGTGCTTAAAATGAGCATCACAGCACATGCCCTGGCCCACCATGTTTGTGTGTCCTGGCTGACTCTGCGACTATCGGTGTCAAAGGCTGAGGCGCATATTCCAGAGAGGGGTCTTGTCAACAAGCACTTGGGGGGGAGGGGTTGTGTCTGGACATATCTGTAACACTCAGCACTGAGATCTTATGCTAAACAGGGCATATTGCCAGGAAACTTTCTCTAACTGGGGAGAGGGGTGTTGATAAATCAGTTTGCTCCATTGATTGGTCGGAAAAAAATAAAACCAGCCATCACCTCAGTTTGCACAGGTTCACTGGACGAGATTTACATTCAAATAAAAAGCTGACCTCTCCACCACCATCATCATCAACAGGCAAAGCATGCTGATGACTAACATGTAGATGTGCGCCTCCGAAGGGCCGCCGCACCACTGCATCGCAACTTCTGCTTCTAGAGCAACTAATTTTATTACTATGCATATTTGGTCACCCTTAGACTTAATTAACAACATTATAAAGGTCTGCATTTAACTTGTATCATAAAATCCAAAATCCATTCTTAATCAAACAGGAATAGCATGACCTACATCTGCAAAACAAGTTTGCTCTCATATCGCCAAACTAGACAGCAAACCCAGATGCTGGATATTTTATACGGTTGAAATGGCCAATGACTGCCAATTAAGAGAGATGACCATCTCTGCACGCTCATCTTTGGTAAATGTGATAAAGCTGGAGGCTAGTGAACAAACGTTTTAAGGTGTCTGCTTTAAAGAAGCAATGACACTATGGGTCAAATGTGGCAACATTCCAGTCATGAGTCAGGTGCTAATTGACATACACCTGTAGGTATGTAACCTTTAAAGGCTGGAGCTGGGTGGAAGTAAACCTAACCCTAAATCCACCGCATGCTGTCTATCACGCCCTGGCCTAACTACCTCTCTTCTATTTTGTAAAACTGGGAGGCACTCACAATTCCAGTTAAACCAAGCCAACTATGTCTCAAGGAGAACAGAGGAAGGGTTACTAGGTAGAAAGTGCTGCTTAAGTTCAGACTTGCGTCTGATCCTGAAGGGGTACTGCGTGATGTTTATGGTACAGTGATACAGAAGTGAAAGAATGTACGCAGGTGGTGAGATGCAACGAATCATCTTCTCTGCAGCACCTAAATATGACCCGGTCATGCATCTAGTACAACCGATAACACGTGAGCCTTTGTATGGCCCCAAGCACAACGACGGTAATTAGTTTAGTAAACCATGAAGAGAAGCAATATACCCAACCCCATAGATATCGAGCTAGGTTCCTGGGGGTGAAACCCACCGTGCATTACCATCTAGGCGCTAACATTTTTGGCAGCACACTCATACGGGAGTGGTAGTTATGATTGTTAGTAACATACACTCAAAGTGATGTTCCAGTCATGTTTCTGCCTACATGCAAGTTTTCCTTTTAACGCGACGGCCGGTTTCACGCACACCAGCTTCTCCGGAAGCATTTTGCATGTTTGCATGCGGCTTCTATCTGCATCCGACGTGCAAAGGCGCCTCGAGCTGGCACGAGACAACGTCGCGCGTTCGCTTAGCCACCTAGTAGCTAGACAAATCGCTTAATTCCCTGGCAATTACGACAATCTCTACATGACATCAGTAAATTACACTGTCTCGATAAGCATTTCCTCGGAATCATGTTCACCAAGCGCTGTTACCAGTTATGCACCATAACAGAGAGGCCGCTAGCAGGGCTACAACACACATACCGAGAAGGCTAAATGGTGTAGTTCAGCTATTCAGTGACTAGCTATCCAACAAGACAGCTAGCTGGTACCAGAGGTGTTCCAGCAGTTTAGCGATCGTCGAATATCCCTGCGAATAACATGTGGTCGGCCGGTATCACCCACCTGAGTGGCCGCGGCTAGCCTTAGCGCGCTGGCTAAGCTTACAGGCGGGTTGCGACACAAGGCACAGCGCTAATGCAGACTGCTGGGGCACGGCGAGCTACATAGTTAACAAAAATTCCAACAGCATTCATGGCAGAAATAAAAACTTAGAAAGTCATATAAAAACATTCTTGCTTCAAGTGAGGTGCAACATGCCGGACCGGGATAAGCGGTAACAGTCCGTCACCACGGCGTCCCCGCGACCTCTCAACTCTTCACTTTCACCCCGCTGGGCGCCGCCGAAAAGACAGCTGCCAGGGGGCGCTGTTCTGCGTGATCTAACCGCTAAAAAGAAGCCAGTGAATTCGAGGTTCTCTATTAGGGACATGTCGAGGATTTAATGTCATAGTCTTGTCCCGTCTTGTTTGTGGATGGAAATGCTGAGCATTGTAATATATCCACAATGCGTGTGCAATGTACTATACTGTATGTATACTTGAGTTTGCGTGTCAGCTTTAAGTTACCCTGGCTTTTTCCGACATGACACTTGATAAAGAGCAATGTATTCATAATAGAGAGAAAAAAATACGATCATTTCAGACATCACAAAACATCCATAAATCTAGTTCTGATAACAAGCAACACCGACTTGCTGTGTTATTATCAGAAAAAAACATATCTTGGGAACCACGTAATAGTTCCAGTTTGACGCTTCAAGCTTTCAGATGCCTTTTATACAGTTTCAGTGTTTTTTCCATAGAGTAGGCTAGTTCGGGTAAAGGAAGGTTTGTAAAGTTGTATCTGTTCCATCTGACTGCAGATACAAGCTTACCACTATGAGGTCCAGAGTCCTGTCCTCTATAAATAATGATATAGGTTGAAAACACCCATTACCTTCAAACATAGAAGACTACAGCTGACTAAGAAAGTACTGAAGGATAAATTGTTCTAAAAGTGGTTAGACCCTGTATCTACCTGTCTCAGTTCATCACCATCAAGCATGATGTGTTTATTGAGTGTGTGTGTGTGGCTGCACTAATGTGCAGAAGTCGCTGCTCACCGTGGCGTTAGTGATTTTGACAGAGGCCGCTGCTGTGCCCTGAGTGGCGGTCTCAAAGGGTCCTTGTGAATGTCCTGGACTCTGAGTGAATGTGTCAGGGCCGCTTAGTGTGAGTGACCGCTCTAGATGGGGTCACAGCAGTGGAGACATTGTCAGGGGTCAGTGAAGAGGAGAGAAGGCCGTGTCAGGTCCCCTGTGCGTGACGGGGTGTGTGTTTATTTCTGTGTGTGCATCTGGGTATACAAACTTATTCAAGTGAGTTTGTGTGTCTGGATGTGTAGAACTGTGCCTTTGCATTTATGTGTGTACGTCTAGATGCAGAGCTGTCCATTTCACATTGTGGCTGTGGATATATGTTTACTTGTTTTTCATGTTTTAAGGAAGCACAGTTTGAAAGTGTGTGATTTTTTAGTCTTGGACATCATATCTTGGGTGTATTTTAAAAGGGGTCTTGATAGTGTTTTAACGAGGCTTTTTTTGGAAAGAATCTGGGCTGGTTTATTGTTTTTAGACATTCCTCTGTCCGGCGACCTTTTCTTTTTTAGCGGAGAGCGGGAGGGAAACAGAGGAGGGGAGGACATTCAGGGATAATCCGTGTTTGGGGAAGAGGCTGTAAAAGAGGAGAGGAAGAGGGGGATGGAGAGAGAAACAGGATCAGAGGCCAGAAAGAGGGAGATTATTCCCTTAAAAAGCTCCCTGTTAATATATACATACATGCTTATCGTCTTCCGCTCCTTGTGGACTTTTCATTTAGTGTCTTTCTGAGTTAATCCACCTGTCGGCCCCGCAGCCTCATCTCCTCACCCCCTGCCTTCCGCCTCGTTCTCTCGCTCCGTCTCAGTGTAATGCACAGTGATGTGCTTTTTCCACTGCGGGCTCCAGGCAGCCGGGATGGTACAGGAGCAGATCAGCCGTCTATTTTTAAAGACGGCTGGCCGCGGTAGTGCAGAGGCCCGTGGATTAGCACATTAACACATACAGGCGGACACACAATTGGGCGCTAATCAGCACCGGCACTCTCTGGAGCCTCACAACGGCCGAGATAAGGGGAGCACCACGTTTTTTCGGTGGGTTCCTTCGATACGGAACAAATGCGAGATCCTTGTCATGTATTTTCCTGTGTAAGAAAGTAAGCAAAGGATATCTCACTGGATTAAAGGGTAAAGCGGGCGTGTAAGGACGTCGGAAGGGGTCACTGCCATACACACTTTTCTAAGCAGGTGACTTCGGACCTATGAAAGGCTGTTCTGCTGTTCCAGGAACATTATAACATGGAACGTGACAATATCCACGCTGCTGTGACCCTGACACCTGTTCCGCGTCTGCTTGCATGGTGCGCTGGTACGTCATGGCCTGACTATGCTGAAAGAATGATCTTTGCCCTCTGCCGTATTCTCTAGATCCGCAGAGTGATTAAGCCACCATACTAGAGAAGTGCTCCTAATCGGGGCACGTAGCCTGCCGATGTTGGCTTTCATCTTCTGTCTTTCCATAACCCTCTCCTCTTAACGCTTCTCTCTGTCCCCCACGACCCCTCTGCCCGTGGGAGCCCCCTACTCCATGCCCCGCCCACCTGCCTCTCTCCAGTCTGCCAGTAGGTGCTGTCAGCAGTGTGGTTTTCATGTTACTCCTCTCTGGTCCCGAAATAAGTAAGCCTCAGTACCCTCTCTCCCTGTCCTGGGAGCTCTGCTTTCTCCTCAAACACGAAGGACCCTGGGAACAGAATCTTTCCCTTACGCACTTGGCATACTCACACTCAACCACAAGCACACAGCCGGGGGGGGGGGGGGGGGGGGGGGCACAACACTCCTTCCCCCCCTCCCCCCCCCCCAAAAAAAAAAAAAAGGAAAAAAAAAAAAAAAAAACTCAACACA
>JAODKE010000028.1:22538136-22555275 GCA_026779605.1 Mormyrus hasselquistii | reverse complement strand
GCGCGGGGCCGCTGCAGGCCCGACGCGCGCGCCGGGCGGGGGGGGGGGGGGGGGGGGGGGGGGGGGGGGGGGGGGGCAGAGGATGCTTTGGCCTCATCTATCCTCACCAAAATAAAAAATTGAGGTCAAAATTCAAAATATATTCAGCACATTCATTTAACGGCGGGACTGTAGTTCCGAGATACAATATAAGCAAATGTGTGCCAACAGTAAAAACTGAATACCGTTTATACATTTCGTGACCTTATGGCTGCAGCTGGTGAGTCTTATTTTACTGACGGAGCGAAAAGCAGGTGAGTGTGAGAGATGGGCTTATATATCTGCAATTCAAGGATCATTTTCCGCTGCGTAATTCCAGTCTTGCAGGCTTTACGACGCTCATTAAATAACCATTAATCATTTCTGGATTTTTGTTTTCCTCATTGGAAAATACATTTAAAAGTCTAAATAGCAATACCCGGAACAGGACGCTGTCAGATGTGTTACGTCTTCATTATAGACCAGGAATGTTCTGGAATGAAAACAGCCACAATGTTAAGACCCGGGGTGCAGGGACGCGGACGCGGGGGGTAGGGGGGTAGGGGGACGGAGTGCATGTCAGCGTGTTAGTGTATGCTTTTAGAACACGGGTGGGGGGTGGGATGTAGAGGACAGGCTATGCTGGCGAGCCCCAGGTCCAGGGCAGATTGTTTCCATCGGAAAGAATTTGGGGAATGAGCGTGAAGAGCTATCAGAGGCCGTGGGCCGGAGGTGCTGCAACGGCGAGCTCGAAGCGCACGAGATGCGGCGGAGCACAGCGGATGTCCCTCAGTCAAGGGGGCGCCGTCTGCTTTTCCTCTCCGAGGACATTATTGAGGAGTAAGACTGACGACCTCTGCGATAAAACTTAAACAGTCCCAGTTAGATGTGGCTCGCTGCAGAGCTGAGAGTCTCCTGTTTTTCCCCGTGTCTGTCATCACTACTCAAGCCTGTAATGAGCCACAGTCCAGCAAACGCCTATTGCTCTGCAGAAAAGCACTGTAGCGGAGAATTATCATGGCGCTCGATGGTGATGTCATTGTTACATTGGCATTCTAATACTCTTTCCAAATGATCCCTGCCTCAGGAACAAGACCAGAGATCTGTTTATGGGATTATTTACATCCGGTACGTCTACTGAAGGGTACTACGGTGTGTCCTCGTTAGTGCTTCATGTTCTTAACCATTACGCCCCCTCCGAAATGATGTCCCCATACTGACAGGATGGTCTGATCTGGAACGAATGACCAAACCTACAGAAGAACACTCTCAGACTCTGTTAACTCTGGCTTAAGCAGCTGGGTTTGGGGCAGACTCATTAGCCACGTGTCTGCAGGTGCACAGAATGACGATCGAGAGATAACTGAAAGTCTCCCACGGGAGTCGGTGCTGGGGGGTCACTTCCACCTGCATCCCCTTCCATAATATCCATCTGTGTATTAATAACTCCTTGCATGCAGTTTTTCCAGGAAGTTTGGGAATGTGATCCCATTGTCCCTCTTCCCGGAACGGCGTCCAGGACCTCGCGAATGCCATGTCACAGCCGATCAGGGACCCTCGCTCCCTTACTTTGACTGACGCTTCTGGGGGTATGTGGGCTTATCTAGGATGAACCACACTAAGAGGGTATGGATGATGAAAGGGGGTGGGAGAGCAAGGTCGAGCCCCTGCGTTGGTCAGTGTGAGTCTCACGTTGGCATTCTAATACCTGCAACACATCCCATCCACAAGCCCAAAGGTCGTCGCTGCAAAGATTCTCTGCACCCATTTAAAATGATTATTTTTTTTAAACATATCAACGCAGGGGGGCTAAAATGGACCGCCCTAACGACTCTACATGCCGTGAGACCTCCGGCTAATGCAGACTCTGAGGGGCCAGGACCACAAACATCCCCAGAGAGCATCAACCATTTTGGGTTACTCATTACTGCACGCAGGCACTGAGCTAGACGCCCCAGTCGACGAGCGCTCAGTCGAGATCTTGAGGTCGTCCGGGCCCATAGGTCAATAAGGAGGGGGCCAGGCATAGACGTGCAGGTAGATAATCGACCAGGTCACTTTCATAAACTGTAATCAAATCCATAGCAATTATAAACCCCCCCTCCCCTCAGATGCCGATTAAAACTTTAGTTTATTACAAGACGACCACCGTAAACACAGCGCGGTACAACCAGTGATGTGGGCGTGTGTGCGTGTGTGGGGGGGGGGGGGGAGCAGTTCTTTAAAAATTTTTTAAAAGAAAAACAGGTCAGACCTTGGTGAGGGGGGTTAAACAGGAAGTCGAACTTGTGCAACTATTTATACACATGGGGAGGAAGGCGGCTCTGGGTGGTGCGGCAGGAAGCGAATGCGTGCAGTTTTCAGTTTGCAAATCTGCGCGTTTGGGGGATTGTAAGCACATGAGGGAGAAAAAGAAAAGCCTGGCACTTTTCTGATGCACGAGGATAAGGAATCATCGGTGTCTTCACGATCACGTGCTCCAGCCCCCACCAAAACAGACAGACACAGGCGACAGGAAACGCACTTTAAAAATGTTTATTTACAACCTCTGCACTTAGGACAGAGAATGAGGTCTAAGTACAAAAACAAAAAAGGAAAAAAAAAAATTATAAAACAAAACATAACCTGCTGAATCTCCCTGAGCTTTACAGAACCAAAGAGAAAGATGAGACTATGTGTGGGAGCAGAGACAGAGAGAGATACAGAGAGAGAGAGAGAGAGGACTGGACAGAGAAGAGGACAGAGGTTCATTTCGAGGAAACGCAGGAGCTGTACGGTCAAGAGACAAAAATCATATTCAGTACGTGAAAGGAACCACAAATGCACGAGCATCACATCACATTCCTTAATCTGACCTCCCCTGCCCCCCTCCCACCATCCTCCTGAAGCCATGGGATAGACCCTCACCGTCCATCTGTCCAATCATCCTCCATCAGCCCAATCATCCTCCATCAGCCATTGCTTGTTTTTTTGCAATGGGGAAAAAGGCGTTTGCACCAGCCTGCTCCTCTCAAATTTATGGCTGCGCCGTTAAAACCGGCCTGCTCTGGTAAAACCGGCCTGCTCCTTTCAGATTTCTGCCGGCATTTAACTGGACACCAGCTTGATTTCCTGCATCTGCCACCCCTTTCCAACCCAGTAAATCAAGTAGCGAGGAGGGATGCAAAAATAAAATAAAAAAAAAAAAAAAAAAACAGTAAAATTCCACTCCCTCGTGTTTATTTTAATGCGACATGAACCCGATGTCAGTGGAGACATCTGAGAGGAGCACGGTGACGACGGTGACATTGCTGCCACTCTGCGTTGTAGCTGCACGGCATCTGGAGGCAGACAGCCCAGCGACGGTGTAAGACACCGGCTCTGCGCCAAGAGGCTGTCCTCGCTCCACGATCTGGGGTCTTGGTTGACATCTGTTTGGTTTATTTTTTTTCCCCTCTCTGCCCATATCGCTCGTGGGAGAATTACACATCAGGAAAACATGAACCCATCGGGAAACTATGCCTGCTATGGGACACGTAAGGGCCTAGTGATGTACTGCTCAGTCACAGACGGACCAGCTAATGACAGGCCAGTCCAGAGGTACCATCTCCACGCTGCGCCGGACATTTCACCCTGCAATGTCCTCTTAAAACTCTTAACCGGTTGGGACCATCTCTCACACCACAGTCACAACCGTGCAAAAACAAGAATTCCCCACCCCCATCCACGCCGAACACCAACAATAAAGTTATAAACTGGCTCTGGAATCCATAAAACATTGTCAGTAATTAGAATCAAACACATATACAATATGAAGATACAAGGAAAAAAAAAACAGAGAAAAGAAAAATAATACATGTCCCCATGTACGCCACCACAGCATTGAATGTCCAGCCCAGTCCATTGCTCTGAAGTCATATGACAGGCATGTGACTGCCGACAGTCCCTGTCGGTGGTGCAGGGGCATGGTGGTGGCAATCCGTGGTCATGAGACACAGTAGCCGTGGGATTATGGGACAGAGCGCGTGCGTGTGTGGGCGGGCGCGTGCCTGCGTGCAATGGGAGGGGGGGTAATGATGAAGGCCCCTATGAGCCCCATGGACAGCACCCTAACACAGAGCCTTAAAGCGATGCTGTGCCGTGTCCCTGGAGACGCTGGGCGAGTCGCCGTTCTCCAAAGTGTCAGTTTAGCCTTGTGCAGTAAGTCCCGCCCTCCGGTGCCTCTGGACGGTGATCATGGCAAGTCTGTGCATGTGTGGACCCGCCCCACCCCCTCTGGCCCGCCTGGTGCCCCTAATGCTGCGAGTCCGGTCCCGGCTGTCCGCTCTGCTCCTCGAGGTCCTCCTCTTCCTCCTCCTCCTCCTCCTCCTCCACCTCGCTGACCAGGAACTCCTCTGGGGGCCAGCGCAGCTCCCCGCTCTCCACCTCACCCTCTGTCGGCTCCACCACGATGGACGGCAGCCTGTCCTTCAGTTTGCAGCTGCGGTCAAAGTCTGACGGGTCCGGAAAGATCTGCAGATGAATGGGGGCGGCAGTCAGGTCACAGGTGAAATGGAGCCCCCCCAGATTACTGAGAGCACAATGCATGCAGCGGCAATGACATTGATGTTAAGTTGACTAAATGTCATGACAGCAACTAGGGCCGTATTCGTACTGAAAGTATGGACATCAATAGAGGTAAAAACTTCATAACTAACGATAAAATATAAACAGTGAAAACCAGATGCTTAAGATGGCTTTTAAGGGGCTGATGGGGGGGGGGGGCACCTCAGACAAAAGCCCCAGAGGAAAGCGTCCTGTCATCAAAGCATGATTCCTGAAGTTTCTGCCAGAACCACGGTTGAAAAACTGAAGACCAAAACCTCCTGGTCACGTGACCTCAGATGCACCTATAACCAGCGCCAAGGGAAAGGGGTGACGCTATGAACCGTGCCTTCTGCTGTTATCAGGAAAAGCTATTTTTAAAATGCATATTTTGGAAGGGGGGGGGGGGGGGAGATCGCAGCCTGGGAACAGGGCTGAGTGGCCAGTGTCCCGCTACGAGAGGGAGGGGGAAGAGCCCACCTCCTTGAACCCGCCCACCCAGCCCTGTCAGGGATTCCTAGAGCAGGAACAGAAGCCCCCCCCCAAAATAATAATAAAAAAAAAACTCCACACAGAGGTACCGAGAAACATTCCTCTACTACTGTACAAGTCATATACCATGACAGAGGCTTGGTTAAAAATTAGGGGGAGGGGTCATGCTGAAACAGGGGGGCACACCATAGGAAGGTCTTGCAGGGTGGAGGAAGTGGCAGGCAACCACACAGCTGCACCGAGGCTAAACGGGGGGGAGGGGCATGTATGCACAGAGAGCACAGCTGCACAAGCGAAGCATCTCCTACAGACACAGACCCAGGTTTTATTGTAGAACGGCAACTCAACACACTTAGCTAACAATTCCTAACCCCCCCCCCCCCAATCAAGGTGGTTTTTGCATATTCATGGCCTGGCTCCGAGTTAGAAATTTGTCTGTGTCCAGAACATTGCTGGTTTGAATCCCATGGCTAGCAGAGTAATGGTAAGAATGCCGGGCCCTAGACCAAGGACCCAAGCCGCTTCAGAGGGAGCCATGCTGAAGCCAAAGAGCTCCCATCTTCAAGCGGCTATTAAAGTTTCATCATGCCCGGACGAGCACAGGCCACCCCGTGTGCCACTGCAACCGTCCCCTCTACTGCTGTCGCTCTGCACAGCCAGAAAGAAAAGAAAAAACACTAAATCAAACAAACTCCCTTAAGCATTCAGAAGAAACACGGGGCTTTCGGTGCTGAAGATCTTTCTGGACTGTGGCACTGTCCCCCCTCCATATCTGTGCCTCCCAGACCTCCTCGCTGGGGGAGGCAAATGGCCTGAACCCCCCTTCCACTACCACGAGACAGGTCAACCCCCCTGTCCATACCCCATACCCTTGCTGTAACACAGACTGAATATCTGTAAGGCAATGAGTCAGCAAGCTGCCACCCCCCCAGCCGATAGGGCGACAGGACACAGATGCATACCGAGCTGTGACCCCATGTGACCCGGGGGGGGGGGGACCTGAGGGTCACCCTGGTAAATAGTGCAGACATGTATGGCAGACGCAGGACAGACGCAGGACAGACGCAGGACAGACGCTCACGGTCTCCCTAGGAGAGCCGGTACCTGGTAGGAGAGCCGGTCCTTGCTGGGATTCAGGCGAATGTCCTCCATGGCAGTGCCGGTGATCATCACTTCGGTCATGTCTCGGCAGGGCACAAACACGGAGCTGGGTCCGGAGCGGCACAGGAGGGAGGGAGGGGAGAGAGAGGCACAGATCAGCCCACCACTACGCACTGACAACATACCAGGAAACAGCCAAAACTGAATCAAGGTGCTGTGCCGTGACCCTGGGCAACGAGGCCGGTGGGCTCCATTTCACCAAGAAACCTCAGTTTGTCGTTACGCCGTGGCCGTGCTTATCACACAGTATATCCTTAACCTCAGGGTGGCTTAATGTCAAATAAAGGGCTCAGGCCCCCAGACTAGGCCCCCGCCTTGCTTAATGTGCCGGACTGGTGCGGGAACACAGACGCGTGCTCTGTCTGTTTCCCGTTGGGCTGGGGGTCTACGGGGAAGCTCTGCAGTCTGCAGCACAGTTACTGTGGTGAGGACCGCTTGGCTTGGCACGTGCGTGGTTCCGAATGCAGTAAACTGTGTCGCAGTGGTACGGCAGTCATTGTGAAAGTGCGTCGTGGGCGTGCTAATTAGGGAGCATGCAACCTTGCACGAACATGGCCGCAGACACACCGCTGCAGCCCCACTGCTCCCCAAGGTCTTCAGAAACCCATCGGGCTTCAGCATCTGCATGAGGAATGAGCTCGTCCCAGCATGCACAGGTGCACTTCCTGCACAGTATGACAGACCCATTGCGGTTGTGAGATTTATGGCTGCCTGTCGTGTTCCAGTCACCTGGATGCGACCGGCAGTGATATCAAACCAAGGTCTGCTTGAGCCTAAACTCTATGCATGCTATCCAAACCAGTCCTCCAGGACCCAACAAGGTCTGTAGTCATTCTCTCAAACAGCAGCATGAAAGCAGACAGTCTTCCATTCGCGTTATAATCACCAAACACATTGGATGATCTTCCCAGAAGATGCTGACATTTATATTGATTTAGCAGACGCTTTCATCCAGAGTGACGCACATCGTTTTAAGAAAGCTGGGTCCAGCCAGTCCAGAGGGCAGCCGGAGAGGTCAAGGACCTTGCTAAAGGGCCCAATGGTGACATCACTCTGCCAACTCTGCGTTCTGAATGACCCCCAGGAGAGCTACACTCAAGATTAAACGGCACCCCTAGATATGTGCGAAGGTAAAGGCCATAGAGGAGGGCATGTGTGGGAGTGAGTCTTAGGGCTGCCACGGAAAAAAAGAAGAAGAAGAAAAAAAAAAAAAGGGTTTCCATGCTGCCAGGGTCATGTGACCCATCTGGCTCGGCAGAAGTCAATCCCCGTACGCCCACGACAGAAGGTTCGCGGAGGGTGGTCTATCTCATGGAAAACAAGAAGAGACCACCTTGGGCACCTCACATCTTGCTATGACCTCCCCCACCACGCCATTGGTCAGCTTTTTCAGCCCCACCGAGATCAGCGGAGAACTATTTCCGAATAGCGACATGGCTTCGAAAACATAAACATAGAACGGAGCCGTATGGAGGCCTCTGTCGTTTCCCCCGAACACGGACGTCCCCCCCTGTCTGAAAGGCCTAAGCTCTACCGACACACTTCTGAGAAAAGCACGGGAATTTCCCCCAGTGCCCAACCTACCAAAACACCGCGTTTCCATGGCTGCTCGCTTTCTCGAAATTGCATGTGTCGCTAATCCTTGTGGTTTGACAGAAATGAATTTAAATACAGGCAGTATCTTTAGCATTAGATTAACATGCTACATTTACGCTCAATCCATGCAAATTATCCAGTCCAAAACCTTTTTGACTACAACAATGAGCTTTGGAATGCTGATGAATAATCAGAGATAATCAGCCAGAAGTCTGTGTTCCTTTTTTGCATGTATGTCATATTAGTTTTACATATAATTGTGATCCTTCCTGTACCGAAATTTCTCTCATTACCAGTTCAAGTAATTTTTTTTCCAACCATTAATACAGCACTGCTGAACCAAATGCATCACACAAAGGCCCAAAAGAGTGGGCCATAGCTTATTTCACAACCAATCAGAAGGGGGCTCCGCAGAGCACACGTTGCACCAATCAATCAATCCTTTTTTCAGGCCAGCGGAAGGCCGAGAGTCAAATTTTCAATAAGCTCACAAATGTCCGTTTATGGACTGCAAACCACCCACCCTCATTTAAATAAACCGGAAGTCTGAATAACTCCCCTTATTGCATTTTCAGCATTTGTTCCGGTCAGAACAATAGCTGGAAATATAAAAATATAAAACGAACTATAGGATATGGAAAATATGAAAAATATGACATAATGTCTACATTAGTCAGACAGAGAGAGGAGGAGCCTCAGAAAGTCCCGTCAGCTGAAATATGCTGAAGAGGGGTCCGAAAGGTAAACAGGGAGCGGGGCAGTCATGTTTCAGCTTGGGCTTCCTGTAAACATCCTGTGCAGCTAAGAACAGCAGAATATCCAGCTAATAAAACCATAAGGGTGCTGTGGAGAACAAAAGGAAGCTGGAACAGGCCGTGTGATCGCCGGCATTTTGAAAGCGAGTTCCGTTGGGCTGCATGACAGCACAGGGCGTCCATGGAGGCCGCAGGGTGGGGGGAACATATAGGAGTCACAAAATTTCAGTTTGAACAAACGGTACATGAGCCTGGCAAATCCCAGCTCACTGGCAATAAGAACAGCTTCAGCATCATGGTAGCGGGGGTGGGGGGGCGGGGTGATAATTCCCGCCACGTTGGCTCCTCCCACCCCCACCATGGCCCTAGGGCAGTTCAGATATAGGCAACCATTTTATGAAAGTTCTGACCAGACTGTGAGGTGAGCTAGCATTCAGACCTTCTGTAATGGAATGGGCCAGCTTTCGCAGGGGTAGGCCCTGCCTGATACAATTAGGTCTTAGTTACCAGTTACTGGCTGTGATTTACGCCAGACATTAGTGCCGGTAGGTCAAAAAGGATGTTACCACCTGGCATAATGACTCGAGGCCCCCACAATGATGGAAGGGAGTTGGGTGCAGGGCTGTGGGCAGCTGACTCTTAGGACAAGTCTGCAATGAGGGGGAGGGGGGGTTAATTAGGGGCAGAGGAAGTTACGTATGTATGCGGCAACAAACGTACCGCCGTATGAAGGACTTTAAGGAATGGCTGGCTTAAACGCAACCGCATGCAGGCAGCCTCACTATGCAGAGAGTGGGGTGCAGTGTGGGGGAGGGATTGGGGGGGGTCCAGCCTGCTGGAGACAGCGGACCAAACATAGGGTAGGTGGGGGGGGGGGGTCAGCAAAAATAAAGGAGATCTCCTCTCAAGGAGGAAAGGAGGTTGAGCTTTGCTTCCTGGGGGTGGGACCTATTTACCAACCAGAGCCAATGCAAATAATGACCACATTGGCACCAGTCTGCATGCACCAGTGTCTGCCCTATAGCTCCTGAGTAAACACAGCGTGGCGTGGCATGCCATGCCCATGCCCATGCCCATGCCCTTGCCCTCTCCTGCATGGACAGCTGACTAACGGTCGTGCTGCCACTTTGCCGCCTGCCACAGACCGCAGGATGCCCGAACCAAGGTCAGGCTGCCTGAAACCGCTCGACGGCTAATTAGCTTTCATAAGGATGGCAGAGAGCTCACGAGGAGGATGCTGGCTGGAGCTTATCTGACAGCCTGGGAGGCTCTGCTGTTGTACCCTTGAACGAGATACTTAAACTCCAATGAAATTTTCAAAATCTCTTTGTACAAAATCAGGAACAACTACCTTAAACTGCCTACCAAACATAAGGCAGAACAGGGAACTATTACAGGTGGGGGATGAAGGTGTCCTTTCATTAGACTCAACCTAAACGTTGCCTAACCGCCAAGCAGCAAGTGCCAAAAAGCGCAGCCCCCAGAGAGCCCCTGTCACACAATGTACCTTCAGCTGTTTGCCAAACATCCAGACAAGCATCAGACCCCATTGTTGATAGGCTTTGTGGTGCCCAGACCGTGAGAACATTTAGACATTCCCCAGCAGCTGCGAACACTGCAGATACAAAACCCAGGGACTCTCCAGTCAAACACCTCAACCATCTTTACCTTTTCCAGTCAAGGCCAGAAGAAAACAGGATTTGACAAAAATTATTTTTTTTTTAAAATCAAACATGACAAATGACTTTTCATTTCTTTAAAGCCAGTGAAAGTGAAAACTACAGAAGTAGAGAAGTGGCTGGGTGGAACAAAGGTGTATCACAATAATGTCAAACTACCAAAATAGCCAGGCAGTTCCACTCTGACTCAACGGTGCGCCAAATGCCGCTTTATGCAGAAAAGAGCTTCCATTACCAATAAGTGACAGGAAGACGATGACATGCATACACTCTGATTCAAATGCATTCTGTAGTTCGGTCGTTTCTGAGAAGGATCAGAATTGAGCACATTTATAATAACTTAGATAAAGAACTCCGCTGAAAGGCAGCATCTGATATCGCCTAATAATAATAAAAACTGTGTACTGAACACATGAAATACGTGTCACTTTGACATATAAATACATATGCTCTATCACCAACCGGTCCATCCCCGTACTGCTGAAATGTTTCTGAATATTAATTAAAATTCTTCCCTGGAAACTATAATTCACGGTGCTAATGATTTCAATGGGGTATGAAGACGACGATAAATGGGTTTGTCCTCCCTCCAGACCAATTTGAACAAAACATGAGCAAGGACATGCACGGCTGCATTTCCTTTTAAGCGAAGATTAATGTGCCCGTTGCATGAAAATTTCCAAAATACCACCACTTCTCCTATTTCATTAAAAACAAAGGTCAACTCGAGGACATCAACTCCGTAACACTATGGTGCATAAACATGAAGGACCGTGCGCGACGCTGTAGGGACCTGTGATTGCCAAATATCAGATCCGCAGTTCTTTCCCTCAAAGAAAACGAAATTAACGCACGCAGGGAGCCACCTCTGACATACAAACAGACAGTAGAAAGTACAATTAACGCGACACACGAGGAACGGATACTCACCAGTATACTTGATGATAATAAACAGACATGAATTCACACTTGCAGATAATTTAGTTCACTACGGGAAATCTCCTTTTTTTCTTTTTCCTCCCAGATTATACGCAGATATTGCCTGTTACTCGCCAACACTACGAAGACGCAAGCACTGACAGCACTCAAACCCGGCACTGTAGACTGGTATCTCCGAGTAGCGCTGCCGCTGGCGGACGCGTGAATATATAGTAGAGGCGTAGCCTCACGCGCCAGACACGCCTCCCTCCGCACGCTTCTGCAAATTCTTCAATGGCAGGGAATTATTTCAGGGTAACCCGTGGGCCAATCACACGGCACCGTGGCCAGCTGCCAGTGACGACCGAAATCGAACGCAGAATTCATTGGCTAGGGACGCGAGCACCGCATCATACGCACGATGAGACCCCCATTCAGCTTTGCTTACGCGACATATCAGAACCAGAGAGCCGTGAAGAGCTTCATTGGCCCTTTAAATCTGCATACTGTGTAGCTGGAATAACACCCCATGCAGGCAAACTACGCCAGCAAATACGCAAAGTTAAGATTATTAATAAACATACAGAATACATACATATACCTTTTAGCACAGACGTCAGTTAAAACGCAGAAACCCGCCTATGCGTACACACTCCTTAGGCGCGAAGGACACCTCGACCTTAATTTTTTCCCGATTTTTCAAATTCAAATGTTATTATTTGACAGCTCCCCAGTGGACAATTTGAGTGTAGCAAACTGCACGTGACATGCTAATATAACAAGCCCCGTGTTCCCTTCCAAAGGAATTTAATGTTCATCCGCATCGGTGCTTTTCATAAACCACATAACACGGTTCCCTATTTCGAATGACTTACACAGAGCGTAACTCAAAAGGTTTCCAGGAAAAACCTTTAGCCTAAATAAGGCACAAAACAAGCAAAGAACAAATAACATTTGATTCCAAAAATAGCAAGTGGTATTATATCTAAGGTACTGGAATTGATTAACTGTTAGTTTTGCTTTGAGTGAAGATACTTGAAAAGCATCACGAATTGATCCTGTAATATATCCCATTGCAAAAACGAGATTCTAGCGGTGTCATTTGTTCTGGATCTACAAAACCGGTAGGCTTATTTAACATATAGCTGCAATGTCACAGAAACGTAGCAGGAATGGGGATGAGGTGATGTTTTTTAATGGCGCTACACGCAGGGCTACATGCAGAGCAGGCCAGGCTTCCCATTTCCCATATCAAATATTTTAATGGACATGGGAACACGAGGACAGTTGCTGTGCCTTTGATAAAAAACATTTAAAATGAATCACCAAAATTCACTGCATAATAGTCCATAAGATTGTATATTGTTTCAAGCTATGCAAATATAACCGTTTTATTTACGTATAAATTTAGCCACTATGTCCCGACTTAGGTTACATACCCACACAAATTGGGACAACTAACTTAAACATAACAAGCGAAAAATCTGTATTTTGTTACATTCGAACAGGATGCCTGTCCTATAACCGAAGCGTTTTCCCACTTGACGTCAGATAACTTCAGGCTTTATAGTGATCGGCTATATAGTGATCTCTCTCTCTTTTCGGTCAGCTCTTCACTCTCCGTATAAGATAAAGGCGCGTTCAACAGAGTTCAAGCTGGGTGATTGCAATGGTCAGTATAAACACTACTCTTTCTGTCCGATGACTTCAAGTCAGCGTGTTTATTGTCTTGCGTGTAGTGATCCCTTTGGCGCCATCTGTTGTCCGTTTGTAGCCGGTTTGTATAGGCCTAACAAAACTATTCGTCAGACGGCGAGCTTCAGATCAGGGAAGACCATTAAACTTGCTGCAGAAGCAAAGCCCTACTCGGCACGATTTACTGGCGAATATGAGTGCTAATTAACACCTGGCTGTTCCTGTTTACCTACATGGCTCCTTTCCTCCTCTCTGATGAATAGTCTCTGCTGTCCAAAGAACATTGTACAGGTACTCATGTGACTGATCTCAGTATCTAGAGATATGGCCAGTCTATACTCACCACTGCCAAGAGTCCCGCACATCACACTAGAACTATTCTTCTGTTGATTGTGGTGTCTGCAGTTTTGTCCCCTAGTGAGGAAAAATCACTACGCTATAACACATCAGGACCGAACGGCAAGTTAAAAAAAAATGTAGAACACACATAAGTTGTCACCCCCTATGAGCCTTTTACCAGCCTTTACATATTAATACTAATAATAATAATAATAATAATAATAATAATAATAATAATGCAATTTATTTGTGGGCGATTTTCGAAAACCCAAGGTAACCTTACATAGTCCATAAAAGACAAACAATAAAAACAAATAATTAAAAAGAGTTATTTACATAATCAGACAACAATAGTTCTAAAGCGAGTAAGCCAACCTCAATAGATGAGAATTGATATTTCTGATATCCAGCAGAAGTGAGTTCCAGAGTCGGGGAGCAGAGCGACTAAAAGCTCTGTGTCCCACGGTGATGAGGCGGGCAGAGGGAACAATAAAATGGGTGGCAGATGAAGATCTGAGAGATCGGGATGGGGTGGCAATGTGAAGCAGGCCAGATAGATAAATACATTAAGTTCTTGTTATTGGTATGTATTGATGATTGTATCAAAGGTTATTCTTAATTCATCAAAGTTCATGAAATGCAATGAATTGATCCGGACCTCTGACTTTGAACAAAAATCTGAAGTGGACCTTTGATGAAAAAGTTTGAGAACTCCTCATATATTTTTAATCCCTCTCACAGTAATTAGTAAGATTTTCTTTTTTTTTTTACACTCACAGACATTATACTTCGATCTTCCAGATTACTGTTTGTCACCCCAAGAGCCTTGGAGACCCGATCTTCTGATGACAGTTTGCTTATCTCTCATGTTCGAAATGTCCATCTATTCCGTCCTAGATGGCTGTCTGGCTGTTGTGTTGGCGTGTGCTTAAGTGGGAGACTTCAAAAGCAGTTGCAGAACACCTAGGCCACACCTAGACCTTCAGCGCTCTTTTATGTGTGAAAAATCAATGATACATCAAACACTGGTGCAATTAGAACCAGCTGTTTTGTCCATTTAAAATGTAGGGACTCGACAAAAAAATGCAGACCATAGCGTATTACAAGCTCAGGATAAAAGAGAATATTCTCAGTTTGTCTTTTCTGCTGAAAAATGTTGAATTTACAAGTATGGTTATAATGGACTAACTGACCTTTTGTTACAGTGCATTTAGAGCACATACAGTAGGGGCCAATTGAACATCATCACCTTGTAAGTCAAGAAGCATCCTTAGGGTTACTGGGGGTTGGCCACCAGCAGTGGATTACAGAGGATGTGCCGTGTGCTGAGACCTGGCTCCACATGACGTGCATCTGGTCTGATTACCCATAATCCAATCTTTCAGTACCTTTGACCTGAATCTTGCCACCTGGAATGTTCTATATGTGCCTCCCTGACTTGAGAGAATAGAGAAGATTTAGGCCGTGGATCTTGTGCCAGCTTTGGCCATACTGGAAAATTCAGGTCCCCAAAAGCAAAGCTGCACTGAAAAAAAAAACATGAATATACTGCCCTCTTGTGGGAATTAACTAGACATTACATGTCGGATCTGCGGCTTCGTTTCGTTGTCGTGCATTTTTTACTTTTTTACAACTGAATTCAGGACAGCCTCTCGGTAGTATTATATTATCCCCAAAGGCGATGTTATGTCTCCAAGCCAAATTTTAAATGTAGCTTGATGATACACTTTCACTCATCAGTATTTCTCGCTAATTAAAACAACTTACGTAGTTTATAAATATAAGTGGCTTTCTTAGCATTTTCTAAAGGAGTATCTTTTTTACAGTGACATGACGAGGGCCGGAAATTAAGCTCGCCTACTAGGCTGATGTGTCATTTAGACTACATGAAGGGCGGGTACAATAAAACAGAACATTAGCCCTCTGGCTAGTAAGAAAAGAATGCATGTACTATATTTTGTATTAACCCAGGGCCAGTAGGCTAGTAGCAAAAATTACTTCTGTGAATATGCAACATTTTTGTGGACGTATTTGAACCATTATGCCACCTGCAGCCTGATTTACGTTATAACGCCTAAAGGTTTCACATTACGTTTCCATGTTTCCATGGTGCCAAGAAAATTCCGACATCAGGTGGCGTTTAAGCTCTGCTGTTTTATTCGTTGTGAATCGGGGTACGAAGAGTATTTCTTAAGTTGTTTTAGTAGACCTAATGAACGACACGCAGTGGACGTTTAATTAATTAATTGTTTCACCAAATGGCTACTGTCACCGGGAAGACCGTCGGAACACCTTACTTATACCTTTATTTATAACTTAGTGTCATACTGTGTATGATGACACGCAATTTTTGCAAATGTTCATTTTAAATAACTTTAAAAAGTTGCATACTTCCTTTAAAATATGTCACACCGCTCTGATAAGATCGCACCAGGTGAGTGCAGGTGCCTCAACTTACACCGGCTCATCAAGCACTTTGTAATTTTTTCTGTTTTTTGTTAGACCGACTAAACCATCGCCATGTAAACTGTTACACTGTTAGAGTCCTGTCCTGTTTTTCATGTTTCAATCAGTTATACCCCACCTGATTTAGGCCTTTTGTCCATCGCGGTTCTATAGTTTTCCCATTCATTATAACCTGCAAATCGGGTTTACAGTTCATTGTTATTATATTAATAAACGCTATTCACCTAAATACATTTTCATAAACGAAAGCAGAAAACACACCACATGTCCACACAAAACACTTCCAAATGAATGACACAGCTTGGAACGGCACATAGGACAAGCAAAAAATGCACACCAAGTGGGAATCGGGGTTTTCCAGAGAAACGGCAGCAATTTAAAGAGCATGTAGCTTGTACAAAACCAGATGATAATGGACTAAGAGGACTAAGAGAAGCATGTTCTTTACACATCTGATACCAGATAAGTGCACAGTTTAGTATCCATTTCATTTAGTGTGGCAAATAAACATATAAGGACTGAAGGTAGAAACACAGTCTACATTCTTCCAAAAAATATGACTGGGTTAAAGGTGACCCCCCCCCCCCACATGCCCTCTCCCTTCCTTCCCACATGTCCAGGTGGTGCTCCGGGTTTCACCATCTCGGCTGGAGTCCTGGTTCAGTCCCACAGAAGGGTGTCTCCGTGTATAGGCCAGCATGCAGAACTGACTCACTGATGGATTTTGGCTTCACCTTACACACAGTTTATACCTTGCTTTTTGCAAGCAAACCCACACTTTCTGTTTCTATAATGTTAATATGACTGGAGGGTGGGGTGAGCGGCCAGTTGATCCTGGACCCCCAGAGGTTTTTTTCCACCCCAACTTTGGAATTTTTGGTTTCTCTCGTCCATTGTCATCTGGCCGTAAAGCACAGAAGCTACCGTGAAACTTGCCACCTCTGTCAGCATCTCAGCATCAAGCCATCAACCCCAAGAAGGGCAGAAGACAATCCTGTCTAATCTTTCTCTTCCTGCTACAGTAGTATAATTTTTCAAGTTACTGAAATAACCAAAGTTATCACAGTTAAAATTACTGATAATGCCCCGTCTCACATGCATCAAGACACCTACTGTTTTTTGTAATCCCGATAATATCCGCCAGATGGCAGGGATGTGCAGCAAATGGAACGCCGGCGTAATTACCTTCCACAAGATATTCCAATTTAATAATCCTCTGGCCTTACTGTTGGTGAAACGGAAATTAAAATGCTAATTTTGTGAAGCTGTTCATGGCTTATTGGGGGAACATGAGTTGTCCTTTCCCTGTTATCACTTGGCCCTCCGCTACGCACGATGCCTTCATAGATCAATATGTGCCTGTTGACTTCTCGCGTTCGCAAGCGCGCGCGCGCACACACACACACACACACACACACATATTTTTGTCTGTCTCTCTGCGCATTCCTCCTTCACTC
>JAODKE010000028.1:22510024-22538036 GCA_026779605.1 Mormyrus hasselquistii | reverse complement strand
TTCTCGCGTTCGCAAGCGCGCGCGCGCACACACACACACACACACACACATATTTTTGTCTGTCTCTCTGCGCATTCCCCCTTCACTCACGTCCCCAGGGACTCGGTCTCTTTTTCAGAAGCGCAACAGAGATATCAAATTAGGACCTGTTTCCAGTTAAAACCCGGCCATCGATAAATGGCTTTTGGAAAAATGGTGAAAGTATTAGACTGTGTGCGGGGTAACGGGGGTAATCGATAGTGTTTCGCTTTCTTTGTTGGGAGTCGTTCATAAGCAGGTCACCCTGCGTTGTGTTAACGTATTAACAGCGCACACCCAAAAGATCGTCATCGTCATGAATTAATAATTATTGTTTATTGAACGAGTTAAAAACAGTAACATAGACTGAGATCTATGGGATAGATTTGGGCATGGACTGCAGGTAGATGTCCCTATCAATATTTTTGGGAGTACAGTTCTATTTAGGACAGCATGGGTTCCTGGTTGATTTGGTCCTGACCAATGTTGAAACCAAGGGGATTTGGGTTGAACAGTGGGGCATTTGAGGTCTCCACCTATTTAAGGGGGGACATTTTGGCTGGTTTTCATTATAAGCCCCCCCATCTCCTCATAATTTATGCCCACGATGGAAACCGAAGGCATGCCCTTGATTAAGATACAGGGGGCTTACATTTAAGTTTTTGGTGAGGTGAGAGAATACCTTTGAACAGTCGACTTAAGTAATGTCGACCAACTCCTCATGCTCCAAGGTGGCTGTCCGTCGTCTAGCGCCTGCCATACAATCGAGAAAAGAAGATGATGGTGAGGCTTTTCGTCACCTCTGCCAGGATGTCTGAACCTCGCCCCGACCAGCGTCTGTGCTTCCGGAGGGTGTCAGACTCTCAAAGCCACAAAGGAGGAAGCACATATAAAAGGCTGACCCCCCCCCCCCCCAAACCTGAGTAATGTGTGAAACCACAGAAACGGCCTCATCTTGCTGCTGATTATTGGCGGAACACGATCCGCATTGGGGGTGGGTGCGGCTCCACGCTGTTAATTGATGGACAGTTATATTGAAAGGCAATATTTAGCAGCTAATTGTCTGTTTACTGCAGTATTTATTGGGAAACTGGGCTAGCGGGTCGGATCCGCCGCGTCCCACGCTCTGGTCGTTAATACAGCTTCATTAGTGCCCTTCTGCAGGGAGCCTTAGGTTTCCATGCTAACAGTCACACCACACTGTCACACCTTCCCATTCCACGTCGTCACGGGAACCTGAGGGACACTGTCACCTGGCACAGTCACACAGGAATTCCCATAACTGGCTTGTTTCCAACAGGTAAATTCACAGGCGTACTCCCTATGTTTATGAAAACCCGTTGCCAAAGAATACTGTTTAACTGTTACCTGCAGGTGATGAATTATACATTTTAACCAAAATGGGTTTAATGCAGTTTCGACATTTTGTTTAACGTTACAGCGATAAATCACAGAGGTCTTAATGCATGGGAAATGCTACTCCTAAAAGTTACCTTGTTAGAAAGTTGTCAAGAGTGAAAGAAGGATGCTTTAATTTCCTCCAAAAGCAATGTTAACCCTAGCTGAGTAAGTCAGTCACACAGATGTAGTACTCACTGGCTCCAGCAGGGGGCTTGCGATGTGATTGGAGCAGGAGGGTTACATGGTCATTGCTCCCGCAGGTTACCCCACTTGCCGATAAAACATACTTTCCCCCCTCAAATCATAATGCATTGGCATGAGCATGAATCTAAAATGCTCTATTTGAAATATATTACAGGAGTTCAGTGGAAAGTGAATAACAAGGTAATCAATAATGTCTCAATAAATTTGTAAAATATCTAGAAGATTTTCACAGCAGTATGGCATGACATTAAATTAGTCATAGTCGCTTCATACTTTCAGGGGCTAATTTATTGCAGGGCACTAATGTTGCCGACAGTAAATTCAGTCCCACACTCCAAGCCCCTGAGCTGCTCCAGCAATAACACCAACCCAAGGGGGATTTCAGCCGGTCTTATATTAAGTTTGTTCGCTAACACAATATGAATATTTCATGTGGGGCTCGACGCACAGAAAGAAACAGCCGATTCCTCATTGTGCTCTCGCTGGGTTAAACAGTCTGTTAATGACCCCCCAGGAGCTTCCCCCGCCCCGCTTTCGCTCTCCAGGACAGTTTTCAGATCTCTTGTGGTCAGCATTACCGCACAGCTCCATGTTTTATCCGTTTGGGAGGCTCTCAGCTGAGGTTTTATAGTGTCTGGGAAATCCAGATGCTCGCAGCGTTGCGAAGGGTTAACAGAATCCCGTAAACTCAGACAGCACTCCCATTATTGTCCTGTTCATCTCCCCGGTGTGACACTTTGGTTGGGGGGTGGGCTGTGTCTAATGTGTGCCGGGTACCTCAACGTGACCCCTCCCATTAGCTTAGTATAGCATAGCCAACAGCCCAAAGGGCCCTGAGGAGGTGAGAATGTCTTCAGGGTCAGGAGGCGTCGGGCACAGTGTCACAGTCCTTGGGGGGGGGGGGGTGTCTCTGGTGGAGAGGGACGAGATGGTCACACTGCATCAGTGAGTTAGCATTAGCGTGTCTGTACATTACTTGTTTGAAACTGTCAAGTGTAGCTTGAGATTTAACTTGTTATATTCTCCTCCCTCCCCGCCTCCCCCCCCCGCCAGCTATGACCCTATGCGGGATGGACAGAATGGATATCCCTGTGTCCCTTTAAAGGTTAGCATGTGCCAATTTTAGTCACATTCTTTGCTTCTCCTGTCTCCCCTTTACAGTAGAATGGGCACCGCCAAGCCGGAATGGCCCGGAAGCCGATAAGCCTGGGTTACACTGTCCATTCCTCATATCCGCCCCGTTTGTAGAAGCCCGGCCAGAGAGGGCAGAAAACAACAAGAATGTGGCCTTAAGCTGGAGATCCTGGATGGTGAAAAAGCTCCAGGGCGCAGCCGTTTATTAGAGACGAGGCACTAATGCTGAACAAATGGTGCTACATGAATCTTCTTTCTGTTGTGTCAGTGAGGAGCTCTCTGTGGGGAGCCTCGCCCTCCCCTCCTCCATCCTCTCCCTCCCTCCCTCTCTGGAAGACAGCTATTTGATCCCCCCAAGCCCCCCCCCTAGCCTCTGGAGACCTTATTAACAAACAAGCAGCTCTTGCGCTTTATAACGCATGATATAACTTTGGCCACGGTCTCTCATTATGCGCCGACTCCCCGGAATGGAGCCCCCGCTCTCCTCGGTCTAATGCCGCCCGCGAAGTGGCGGTGAGCTGAAAGGGGAAACGCTAATGTTCGTCCGCTTCCGAGCTCGGAGTCTTCGGGTCACTCGCCTGCTGCCAGTTCGAGTTATTTCCCAGGGTGCCAAAAAGCGGGGGGTGATGGGAGAGGCCATGCCAAGGGCACACGCATCGCGTGTTCTTCACCCCCCCCCTCCATGACAGAGAGCACAGCATCACTGCATTAAAGTCAGAATTACAGCCAATTAGCATAAGGATTCGGTTAAAATGTGGTGCCCTGTGGCACAGTGCTGAGGCCGGTTATTTTCACTCTCTCCCACGATCTGACCACACTGAAAAGTCACCTAATTAAAAGGTTCTATAGCTGGAGAAATGCGCCGTTTCCTAGTTGGAGGGTCAGTCATAAAGAAGGGCTGCCGGCAAAGAGAGTGCAGAGCCCCGGCCTGTTATCCCTTCTCACTGGCTTCGCTGCACTGCGTACGGGATGGAGATTAAGCAGCAATGAAATCGCTCTCCCGTCTAGCAGAAAACCAGTGCGCCTATCTTCCTATTGAATTCATCATCCTGATACATTAACCAAGGGAGATGGAGGGTTCCCCCATTTCCTTAAACCAGGGCTATTCAAATCACGGTCCTCGAGGGCCGAGCACTGCTGTTTTTCCAGCTTTCCTTTACCTGAGAGCCAGTTGTGAAGCCTCTGGCCAATTAGAAATTATTAAGATAACTACCTGGGAGACTTGAAAACAAGGCCTGGATTTGGAATCGAGGGCCAGATTTGAATAGGGGGACCTTAAACCTTTTAAACCAGAGTGAAGTGAATCATTAATATTTTTATGCTTCTGATGTCCCACGACTGGTTTACGTTGATTGGTAATTTCATTGGTTGATACATTAAACTATTTTTTGTGGCTTGGTGGTTTCTGTAACATTTGCTGAGTGCTGCATTTTATAATACGAGACAGGTGGCGACCCTACCCTGGTGGAATCCTGACTGTGGACTGGGGGCTTGTGAAGCCCCACCCCAGACACTACAGCTTTTCTGCCCATGAGGACCTCTTCACACACAGAGGTTCTTGATGGAGCGAAAGTGGGGCGATGCTCCTGGGTCCCCAGTCCACGAACAGAACCGACACCAGAACCAGCCTCCTTTTCCTGACTGTAAGCAAAGCCGCCCCAACCGAGGTCAAAGACAAAAAGTCTCCTCAGAGCGGGAACTCCGTAATTAGGATCCGAAAGGAGGAGCGATCCTTTAAAAGCCGCGGTATGAAAGATAAGTGACTGCGCGATACAGTGAATAGACAGATGGCCAATTTGCATAGCCACATAAACAGTGATTACGGCTGGTAACCTTCAACGGTTAGCAGAGAATATAAATATTTTATTCCAACATAATGATTTCCGCTACCACTTTGGATGGAAAGCCGGCCCTTTAATGTTCCTGGACTCATTTCACTAGCGTCTGTTTTTGTATTTTTTTTATGCAGACAGTTTGGAGTCTAAAACAAGCAAATTCAGAAGAAGGGATGTCTGACTCAGTGATATGTCTCTTTTTTATTGACTTAGTTTACTGTCTGGAAGTCACCCGCTGAATAACTATATAATGTATAGCATAGACATGTAGCGAGTACACAAACAGCATATATTACCAGCTGGCAGAATGGCCTACTCACCTGATAAGGGGTACAGATCGACATATATAGTGTTTTAAGGGTCAAGAGAGCTGCCCTTTGCGGAATGGCAGACTCTGCGGTGCATGTTGAGGATTGATCTGTGAGACACGGACAAACGGCCAAAGAGACCAGCTTCTTTGGACGGTTAATACTCTTAGGGGAAGTTAGCTGCAGAAGGTGTTCAGGTGTGGCGTTGCTTGATTACAGCAGTTGCGTTTCATGAGACATGCCCCAAAGTTTAACGTCCTCTGTCATGTATTTATTGATGCTCCGCTGGTTCTCCCATGGAGCCGGACCCGGCGTGTCTCCTGCCACCTTCAAAGGGTCATGCTAATGCTGTGAATCAGAGAGGGCAAACTGGGGTGACCTTGAGCCAGCCAAAGCAGCACAACATGAGCTACACCTTAATGCTCGCTGATACCGTCTAATGCCGACGGGGCCGTCTTGTAAAAACAAGGGTGAATGGTCCTGAGCAAATCTGCCATTTTCTCTGATTGCGAACTTTCACTGTTATCAGCTGAGATTGTACTGATTAAGAAAGTGACTCTTGGCTTTAAACCAATTACTTCAAGCTCAACACATTTTGGGTGGTGGAGTCAGGGTAAACCGACGGCTGCACGCAAAAGTCACCGATCAGCTTCCGTTTTAATTTAGACTTGTGTCTGTTAGACATCTCCAGCGAATGTGTCCCCCCTCTGAAGTTCAGCCATGTAGCCGATAGGATGAGTGACGTGACTCTCAATCACTTTTGAGCACAAGGCTGGGCTGCCTGCTGGTTCCCGCCCCCTCATGTGCAAAACCACACCCACACGCGGCAACCTGCTGGAGATTTGGCAAGAGGTGAGGTCCAGCCCACGGATCCGGACATTCAGCCGCTCCCCCAACGTCAGCATTGAGCCATTTATGCTCACGATTCCTCCTCGCGACAAAAACGAATAAAAGTAACTAATGGAGCACCGCTCCACCAACCCCCGCCCCCCAAGACCACCACCCATGCTGAGCACCACTCTCTCACACCTCTTATTCCCACAAAGAGGTCCCGGTTTTAAGCAGGCGGAGAGGCGATGTTTTATCTGCCGGAAATGTTCCATAATTTTTCATTATCAGATCCAATTACAGCCCCCATGCAGCGTGGCCACGTCCCTCAACTCGAGGCTAAAACAAATAAGCAAGCCGTCACACGAATATTCTCTCCCTCTGATTAATAAAAGTAATTAAATTAGAGCATAAAATGCATTCATAAAAGGGGCTTGACTGTAATTATTACCAGCAATGTGTAGTCAGAGGGTAATAAAGCAGGATGCGGGAGGACTTAATTAGAAGTGCTTGCGTATTTATGGGCACGGGAAAAAAATATGTGCGGCTCGCAGCGTCACCTGAGACTTGCGTGATTGCGACCGGATTGCGGAATGGCGTGAGGGATGGGCCAGCCCTGTTTCCTCAATTACGCACAGGCTTTCATTATCTCCGACTTTAATTTGATCGCATATTCCGCGGATCCATCACTCCTGAAGGCTATGGGGCCGGCGTGGGTCTTCCAAATCTTTTTTTTTTTCATGGAAGCAGGAGGCGGTACAGGGCTCACTGGGATTTGTGGGTGAGGAGATATCTTAAGGGGCCTTGCGGTCCCCGGCTCAGCCATGCGAGGGTGGAACTACAGTGAGAGATGCCCTCTGAGGTCAATGAAACTCTGGTGTCTTTTTCCAGTCTGCCTGAGTGGTGTGTAACTTCATGTTACTCACGCTGGTGATGTGGAAATGACCATAGACCACGGCTGCCTGGGGTTGAGGTCAGTGGTTTGTCAGGAAGTAGGAAAACTAACCTTTGATGGCCCAGAAGGTCTTCCCCAAAGGGCGATACTGAAAAGTCTGTCTCCTCGCTGATGCCACTGAACCATAGTGGACCAGAAATGACTATCGGGCTGCCTCTTCCACAGGCTGATGGTGGCATCTCATGCAATTCTCACTTTCTTACTTAAATTGCTTACGACTAAGTGTCAGGGGCAATTTGTACTGTTAACGAGGGTCAATTTGAATCTTGCTTATTGCTGCCCCCCTCTGGACACACGCATGGACTGCAGTCCCCTAACATTTCCCCTCCTTTACTCCTGTGATTTCATTGGCCCATATCCAAACACCGCCTCCACCACATGGACTCCCTACAGTACAGTACAATATAACATGTTGTAGATGTTCCTTTAGACACCCTGTACCCCCCCCCCCCCCCCCCAAGGTTCCAGAGCTCCATCTCGGCCACGTCGAAGCGCGACAGTTGAATCTCATCAGCCGCTTATTCTCAAAGCGCTTGCAGACTGATTGTGGACTAACATCGCATGGAGAGCGACGCTGATGAAGATAATTCCCTGGCGATAATGATGCTGATAATAATAGTCATTATTCCCGCCGCTGGCCGTTCCACTCAGTCGCATAGCTTCGTCGGGCCTCGCCGTGCCAGACCAAAACTCCACCCATTGCCGCTGCCAGGCGAGACGGGCGCTACAGGGCCGGCCACTTTATTTTTTGTTCCATCTGTGGCGTCTTCTCGGCAACGTGGAACCTGGGAAACCACGTCTGCAGCAAGTACGGCACTTGTTTTCATCGCGCAAATATCACACCACCATGTGAGACCGATACCTCGACTCTTCCAATTAGCCATATGCAGACTACCAGAATGCACTGCGTTCTTCGCCTTGAAAGCTTGACATTTGATCACGTGTTTAGCGGCTGTTGGAACTTGTGTGGTAAATATGGTTAAGAGTGTGCAGATTAAAATGCAAAGCATTGTGTGTTCTGAGCAGGGCAGCCCAGCTAACGCACAGACGGGACCTTTGCTTCCTAGGGGCCGCGTTCGTACAAGATGCGGTGAAACCCTTCACATCACCCCCACACTCCAACTCCACCTCGTCCCATTGGACAGAGCAGCCTGCAATGTCAGCCAATGACATGAAGAGAGTCGGAGGTCAAGGCGAATCTTCAGCTTCACCTGAATCGCTTACCATTGTACCATACTGCATTCTGCCTCTATATTATCTATTGTAACTGATTACACACTTAGGTATCTAAATATAACCTTAGGTTCAGCCCTTCTTATCTTGCTCTGTCCTGTGTTTGGCAGGTGAAGTCCTGTGAAGCCCTTGCTTTGTCACTTGCTGTCTGTATGTCACTGCCTGTGGTCCTGGGGATCATTATCTGACGCTGCTGTATACATGTATATAGATAACGCCCACTTGACTTGACATGACTTGACAACTGGGAATCCTGCTCCGAAAGGGGGGCTCTGCCCCAGGGCCAAAGTCTCTCGCTGCCGTGATGTAAAGCAGTGTGACAGGTGACATCAGTTTAGAAGACTATATGCGCACAGAGTGGGCCGACCTCACGTCCACCACCCTGGATGTCCCAGGTGACATAAATACTTAATCCGTTACCATTTTATGGGAAACCGAGTTGAAGTCTCCCTGAGGGATCCATAATATGGCCGTTTTCAATCACTGGAATATCGTACGGTGACCCGCTGTCTAGGCCCTAGGTACTCTAGGGTGTCACAGGTCCGAAGCGACACAGCTTTAATTTTCACGTCCGGCAGTAATATTTGATGCTCGCGCGCGTGTCATATCGGTCCCACGCTGCCAAAACCGACGGCCGTGTTACACGGGTCACATGCAAAGTAACCGGAGTAACGGCCTGCCTTCAAGCGGCGCATAAAGCTGTCAGGATCGCCGACATTATAAACGATCCGCATTATGAAAATCACTGCTAGCCACTGGAGTGCCAGTTGTGCCTATATTACACAATTACCAGCCATTTGTGTAACCCTAATCTTATTTCATTACTCCCAGCTCCCGCAGTCATTTCCTTTCACTTCTCAGCGTTACGTTTGTACTTTTAAGCTTAATTTGCTTACGCCTCTTTCCGAAATGAGTCTCAATTTCTTCCCTACTCATTTCGCATGTAAATCTTCACGATCCGCTTCGTTGTAATTACAGCCGCGACTTTGCGCGTTAGTCGCCTTCCGCGGACGGGCGGCGCAGGGCTGCTGCGCACCGCAGACACGCTGATTTACGGCGGCCGTAAGCGACGCTGACAGAGAGCCGCTTAAAAAGCCGTTAACTATGTTTCACATCCATTCTGAAATAATGCAATAAAGGAAGAGGAATTGCGTCCGAATGGGATCCGTCTAATCGAATTAAACGCGGAGCACAGTTGCATTTGTTAGGCCGATGTGCGCGAAAG
Source organism: Mormyrus hasselquistii (assembly GCA_026779605.1). NCBI lineage: Eukaryota > Metazoa > Chordata > Actinopteri > Osteoglossiformes > Mormyridae > Mormyrus > Mormyrus hasselquistii. The sequence continues at coordinate 22,528,895 of JAODKE010000028.1, read as the reverse complement.
TGGCACAAGCGCCCTTTGCGTGGAGTATCGTTTTAATCTCTCTTTGGATGCGGGTGCAAATTTCGGCCGGGGGGGGGGGGAGGCGCAGTTAGCTCTTGGTGTATAGGACTCCGAATATCATAACAGACGTACCCGAACTAAATTGCTAAAGATTTAGAGGCGACTTTTCTTCATTTGAGCGTAATAACCTGGTTTTTAATAGAGTTGTCTTCGAGGGCTTTGATTAGACTACGAAATTTGAATTTGCGTTGCTTTCCGCATCGGGAACCCCGAAATGTGAGTCACTTTATGTTGTTGTAATGATGTAAATGTCTGCCTAACGGTCAGATTCCTGTTATAATTAAACTGAGAATAGCCCTACCGGAAATGCCTGTGGAATTTACAGCACTGCTGAGTACTGGCCCTACCTACACCTACGAGTGAGTAGAGATGGCATTCAGCTGTCCAAAAACCCATTTTAAAGTAACTGATAAGGTCACTGGATTGAACTGGTATTTCCACTATGGAGGATAACTCAATCAAACGTGGACTTTGGCAGCTAATATCTGTAACTGCAGTGAATACTAACGGACTGACTAGTCATTAGCACAGCATCGTGGAGACCTTTATCTGTCTGTATCTATATCTAAATCTATATCTAATCTACATCTATCTATGATGACAGTTTTCAGGTGAAATGAAGCTGATCTTTATGGACACGCTCACATCTCCAGTGCTAGTGCCCTTTTCGAGCAAAATGAGCAATTGGCTAAAGAACACTTTGGACCAAATAGTGTGACGCTCTCCACAAGGACAGGCTGTTCCAGGGGAGAACCCACCATCCGGCATTGCCGATCGCCTGCAACTTCCACAGAAAACGGAACAGCCAGCACAAAATCAATATTGTTAACTCCATCACGGCGTCCGGCCCTTAATCCAGTCAAACGCCTATGGTTTGCACTCAATAAAGCCTCTGAACTGGAAGGATGCGGCAGGAAACCGCAGCGATATGAATCCACTGGAGCCGCTACCTCGTGCTTCCCCCGGTGAGAGGTATGCATCCGTGGGCTTTAAATATCACACCATTCAGTGGGTGGCACTATTCGATCCATTTTTTTATTTATCTTGCACTTAAGAAGATTACAAATAAACAAAAATGCGTTTTCCTGAGTAACATACATTTCATACCTATGTGTCATGAGCGAAAGTGTCCATTTATAGTGGCTGTGGAATGTCCTTCCCACAGTGACTAACCTCCAGTTTCACCAACACTGTAATATCAGTGATGATGGCAGTAATCAGCTGGGCACCGCTGTGATTTAAACCCTGCCGGCCAACATCAGTCTCTCCCCGCCCAATTGTACCACTGGGAATTTTCTGTTCCCCCTCATAGCAACAGATTCTGCACAAATGAGGGATGCTGGAAATTACCTCCATTTCGCCTGACTGAAGCAGCTCCTGGTATAATGTCACCTCACCAATCGCTTCCCTCTGCCTCAATCTGTCGCTTGACTGGGCAGTCTGGGACCGGAGCGTGAACCGCGTTGCCGTGGTGCCCGCATTCTGAGCATTTTGATTCACCGGGAGCTCCAGTCGCCTCTTCCCAGGTGACTCTGGGTGACTCCCTAACGATGCCCGATGGACCCAAAGCTCCCCATATCCATCATCTCAAATGCCCCCTGCCACTTTGCGGAATCATATCGGATGTTTAACCCGCACAAACATGCTGTAGGTCATGATTTCCCATCATGCCTTTGGCTCAACTCGAATAAATCGGCACCACCCAATGGCCTGCTGAAATACGCTCCATCCCACCTCTCAAAAACAGAAACCCTAACACTCTAACACTACTATCAGCAGTCGCCTCTCTGGTGCGGTAACGTACTGTAGGGGTCAGCTACCCTCACGCTGACGCCTGTCGCGTTCAGTTAGCCTCCCACGGCCGATTTGACACAAATAGGCTGTTTTTTTAGCTTCTAGGCCATGGTGGCTGCCCTCCCTACTTCACCCCCTGTGCGGCGCGATCTGCCCAGAAAAGAGGCACTCTGGGTAATGTGCCCAGTGATTGCTGTCAGTAAGCAGTCTCCCGATGAAGTGACTCAGGTCGCCTTCATATCGATCTCCGCCCAGGAATGACTCCCAGCTGAGAAAAACGATCCCCGCCGATGACGGATCTGTTGCCGCAGCACCGCCACCCTCTGCAGACCTTCGGAACACTGCTAGTCTCCATCAAGGATAGTTGAGTCACGCGATTCCAATAAGCGATTCCCCTAGTCTTCGCGACGCTGTCGCGGGCGTCCCGATGGCGCACAGCGGTATTCAGCAGTTACTGGCAGTTACCTTTCACCGACGGGAGAGAGCGATGGTGCCTTGCGGAAGAAGAGGAGACGTCTCTGGTGGCTGGATCATCAGTCAGTATAAAACGCAGGCAGGTGTCCCCCATGATGGGTCAATGTGTTTCTTCCCATCTTGGTTTTATTCGGCCGAGAGCAAATATCGGTAATGAGCGATATGTCAGGTTTGCTTAATCCCATTTCCTGACTGGCTGCAGTGCACCGCGATGCTGCCCGCATGTAAACAGTGCTGTCACTTTATTTGTCTCACCCTCGCTGACGGCGAGGAGCCCAGCTAGGCCATGTTTACCACACCCGTCCTGGATGATTAAGGGATGTCTGTCTCGGGGGGGCAGTGTCCTTCATATCAATGGACTGGTGGGTAATAGATACATGGGATTAGTTTTAGATGTAATCTGCATGACTGGGTCACCCGAATCGCGAATCCCATGGGGACTGCAGGTGAATAGTAATAAGTTGTATAAATCACCAGAGGAGAAAAACACAGCAACACAGCTAAAATCAGCTAAAGGCACAAAGTTAAGATATTTTAGCGTCCATCCCTGGGCTTACACCCTGGGCCGTCCTGCAAGCTGCAGATAGGCTTGGTTGGGTGAATGCACTCAGTCTGCGGTTTAAGGGGTGATATCCAGAGAGTAGTGCCTTGGGGGACAGAGGCGATTGCACACTGACACGCTCCTCCAGAGCCCAGAAATAAAACTGGCCCTTTAAGACTGATCAGATGAGAGACCAAAGGATGAAAAGCCATAAAAACTATATATGTATAAAAAAAAGCCACAGGGGTGTGTGAAGCCACGCTGTCTTTGTGATGCAGAGCTGTGTAGCCTTGTCTTTCCTGCGGTTCTGGGTGTCCTGTTCCATCAGGCGGGCCAGCAGCTCACTGGAGCCCCGCAGAAGGTCACCGGCTGCCATTATTCCTCAAAGAAAGGAAAACTCTCCCCTCATGGGTCCAGCGACTGTGGTTAAAAAAAACACAGGAACATGGAACTGAACTGACAGAATAAAAAAGAACAATATCCCACTATCTCAGCCAGCCTGTGCTTCTTAGACAGTTTTGAAGTTAACTAGTCTTTTGTTGAGCTTGACTTTAGGTCGGGGCTTGCAGCCAAGGGGAGACCGACCTGTACCATCATCTTTACTTGCGGGCAGATGTTTACTGGCATGGGGTTCGAGCCTGAGCCCCACATCCAGACACACCCCCTGAACAACACATGTCTTTCTCCATCATTTTAAAACAAATTCTCTTTGAATTTTTTAAGCTGTTTCAGAACTGGCTCATCATTGGGACACAAAAGGACTCGAACCAGCAACCTTCAGACATGCTACTGGGTCATTGGCTCAGTGACACGCTCGTGTAAGGGTTACGTTGAAGATTAGACTAACCCCCCCCCCCCCGAATTTTAACCCTTCGCCAGACAAGCAGCAGCGATGTCTTTCACCAGCGTCGGTTTCCAGCGAGATCTTGATTAAAATTCAATGACAAGCGCGTGTCTGATTTACATTTAAATGGCTTGATGCAGCCGTTGCCTGTGTTAAATGACTTGTTAGCAGATGAATCTAGTAATTGCAGTGTTTTATTACGCAAATAGCTATTAGCTATTATATTTATTATAGTCAAATACATTTTCCAAGGAACATGAGAAATATGCTGAGTGGCGACACAACATAATGTTGGTAGTTTGTTCTACCTAAATAGCGACGGTGCGATTACGATCTTTTTATGGATGTCCCCGGAGAGTCATAATTAGTCTGGAGCTTTTTAATTTATTTTGCTGATAACGTTCCAGCGCACTAGGGAAGCGAGGCGGACTGGAGTGAAGGTCGTGTGGCCAGGTCTGTCTCTGGGGAGTCAGTGTGGGTCGTCTCCGAAACAATCAGAAGAAACTCTTCACGTCGGATTACCTGGCAGCCGCTCCCGATTAAAACATTTGCATGTGTAAATAACACCAAGTTCATGTTATCGCTGACATTTTAGCCAAGTGGGGATTTTTTTTTTTGGCACGTTATGATAGTCTGCCGTCTGTTTATTATCGGATTATAAACCACGTAGGGTGAATAAAAGACAGATATGACTGAACTATCAGAACCTAATAATGTATATGCGTGGGAAATGCATGACACTGTGGTAATATGTGCAAGTCTTTCAGATGATTGGGGGACAAGCGCAAAAAATAGCAGAGCAGTGCTTCCAAAAGAGAATCATGGTTATTCATCTTTCATGTTATTGATTTTTTATTGTAGAAATAAGTTGTGGATTGACTTGAAATCTTGGAGCGAATGGTCCATGACCTGTTTTCTGCTGTTTTTATTTCTCTCACTGTGAACTGATTTCTTTTTTAAAAATCTGACCCCTTTTTCTCGTTTTAAAGAGCAGAAAGATCACGGATTTCTCACTCGGTTTCTCCCGGGAGACTCGCGTCGTTAATTATAATTCCACTAGGGGTCGCTGGAGTGCCGGAGGCAGCTTACTGGTATTGAGAGCAATGCCTGTTTTATTAAGAGATGCAGGAGATGAAGGAATTAGACTGTTTTTCGTATACAGACGTGTTTTTCTTTTAAAAAAAATCAGCATTTTCTATTAATCAGTTTCTTCAGATAACAGAACTGTGTTGGGTTATGAACTGAATTGTTTTATGGAGGAATAACTTTCTGCTTTAAATTGGCTTATCCTGATTCTAACAATTATTTCTGTATTGCCGTATTTTGCCAAACAGAGCTTGCTTTCCCTAATGTCAATACGTTGTTCACATAATAAAATATGACACAACAATATGGTGAAAGACATACTATACTTTAATGAGTCTCTCATTACGGTTGGAAGATAGGAATCTCACATTTGAGCTGAAAGTGTATTTATTCCCTACTAATTAAGGCAAGTGTTCACTACAGCTACGATATCGCCGCCCTTGTATGTACAAACACTAATGACTTTTATCCACTGCATCACATGGCAACAAAGAAGCGAATCAGAAAACAGACGATTATCATTAGGTTTTTAAGGATTATCATCAAATGGGATACTGTATCTCTGTCATTAATTGCATTCCAGAAAAAGATAATGATTTGGCTAACCTTTCTTTCAGCATAAACCTGACTTTAGCTTAATTAAAAGGTATGAGGCTGGATGGTAAATATGACATTTTCTTGGAAAATCGCCCCGGGAGAACAGACATGAAGTATGGGCATGTTTTAAAAATATTTTGTCAGTTTCCTTCTAATTAGAGGCATTTCAGAGGGAAATTCTAATTGTTCTTCCTGGAAAATGAAGGCCGCCAATGTTGCCTGACTCCACAATCAAAGCGCCTTATCGCGTTAATGAGACGTCCCGTCCCGCAGACGGAACCGCCGCCGTTATGCCACACTCATGTCAACACCAGTGCGCTTTTCATCTCCTGCAAGAAAAGGATGCAAACCCGTTTCCTCGCAGGGATTCTGCTCAGGTGCGGGTCAGGGAACAGCGAGAGGCGTAGACCTGGCAGCGCAGATGCCCTGGCAGAGTACATGCCGGCTTATTGCGACTCGCTGACATCGATACCTGGAGGAAATGAGATCTGGATAGTTTATCCCGATAGCGGGGCCCCTCGCCGCTGCAACTTCGAAATACATCAGACGCAAGAAAGCGCCGCTAGATCTGGCTTTTGTACAGATTATATCATGATATTATGAGGAGAAAAAGTGAAAGAGCCCGACAGAAAGAGGGTTGCTGGCCATTAAAAAATATGCTTTTTTTACGCCTTATGGAGCTTAAGGAAATGCTATAGAGCTTGATTAAATGACATGACACTGAATGCATCATATAGAAGCTGTGTTTTTATGACAAATGGTTTGACAAATCCCTCCCACTCGAGCTGCGGCGAACTCTCACATTCCCGCTGCCAGACGTCAGCCATTCGCCGGGGAACATTTATCATATTTGATTGCACGAAAGGGTAAGGGGTGTTAAAAGGCCATCACCGGCACATTTGGCGGAGAATTCGGCAAATTCAGAGCTTCCCCAGTTTAATTAGCTCCTGCAGAGCATGCTGGGCACCAATGCACGCCTGGTATCGGAAAGGTCATCCTCAGAGCGAAATGTCAATGCAACGTGCTTGAGGATCTACCTGAAGAGCATCACCGTGGCAGCGGCTGTGTTATTGCTGTCCTGCCCACCCGTGATTGGGGAAGAGCCGTCTCTGTGGAGGAGATGCAAGGTAAGGCAGCCATGATTGTGGAGTCACACTAAATGGGCACGTGTGGAGTGACCTAAGACAGCCTCAAATAGCCAATTGGATCTGAGCCCAGGGTGCATGATGGGCAGTAGAGATAACGCCATGTATATGGGACGTATCCAGGGCTCCTAACATAGCTTTGCAGATGAGTTGGTGTGACGTATAACTACTTAAATAAGAAAGTAAAATAGGAAATAGAACTGGGGCACAGCTTCTCTGAAAAGCATACTGCCCTCTAGTGTATGGGAGGACTCCTCAAATACAAGCTTTAATGCTCACAACTTGGACAGAAGATGAATATAGTTGGACATCAGGAAGCTCCTCTGACACTTTCAGCCCAGGTTAGCGTCTCACAGCGCAGTGATCCAAGTATCTCATTACCTAATTTGGTTAATTAATCTCGGCTAATGGGCCGAACGCACATTAGTTTAGCTACTGCGGCTAATGGAATCTCAGGGGGCAGGAGAGAACTGTCATCACTCTCGTTGGCCTTGGGGGTGGGGTTTGGTGGATGGAGACTGGGGGGGCTGTAAATTCAGGCTGAGATGCTGAGCTTTCATGCCGGGATGTTTACGGATTGGAGCCCTTTGCCAGGCGCCTGTCCACAGGAGCTCTCCGATTTTCTGAGATGTTGGGGGAGTGTAAAAAGATAAAAGGCGACTCTGTCTCCATGCCCCCTGTGGTTTCAGCATGGCCCCCACCCCAACGACTGCTCCCTTCATATCCGACACATTCTGGACGTCTGCTTGCACATTGTGACACTCTCGTTTCATGTGTTGGACCCATCCGGAAAGCAGACTAATGCATCGGGAAGGGTTACCCAGACCAACAGCAGGCCGTCCCGGATGCATGGGGTGGCACAGATGCTGGAGCTTAGACAGGTCAACTCTCACGGTGTGAAAATGGAATTCACAGTCTATGAACATGACCTTTGACCCAGGAAGGGAAATGAAACCTTACAGAGAAGGATTTCTGCAGATAAAAGCAAACAACTGGAATCATCCATTCCTGTTCCATGTACATTCCCTGCACACAGCTCCCATTTATCTCAATATAATGAATTTAAAGGTTTTTCCTTTTTTTTAATCCTCTGTGACAGTGAAGGATCTTGTTTGTGGAACCCAGTGGGAGAACTGGGTCGAGTCTCACAATGTACCCCGATGTTCCCCGAGGACAGCCATGGAGCATCTGAGAGGCCGAAAGCTCGGTTTTGTTTTTTTTCGGTTGTTTTTCTTTTTCATTTTCCCACCGTCTTCATTTCCTGTTTTTAATTGTTTAATGCTAATGGTACTTGTGCCCACTCTCGTCATTCTACCTAGCGTTAAACGAGCAGTTAGCGACGTTACGGTTAAGTGCATACGGTTATGCTGCGGCCACATTGGGAAGGTCGCAGCTGAATAGGAATCGCACTGTAAGCCTGCAGAGAACCGCGGCAAAGGATATGGTCGATCCAGCAGAGTCGGGAATCGCGCAGCATGCTGCTAAAAATGGCCGCCGCGTGCGTGTGTATGCCTGTGCGGGCGCATTCCCTGTCACCGTGGACTCGTCTCTTCTCTCCAGGGGCCTGCCTGCATTTGACACGAGAACCTCTTCCCATCTCCTTCGCTTGCGGTCTGGGATTATGCCGGAACAAGATAAGGGAGTGAGGAATTTTATATTTTTCATCCGGCCATCAGCTCTTGTGATGTCGTATCCCTCCCTGCTCCCCCCCCCGCTCCCTGCATCCTCGTGTCCATCGGTCCCACAAAAAGAAGACAGATAAACAAAAAAAAAAACCTCTTTACAAAGAAGCGCGGGGCCACATTTTACAAAACAAGATTCCTGCCATCGAGATCGGATCCATTAAGCCATTACTGCTTCTCGGGGATTGTTAGCACGCCCCTATAAGCACCTCTCACTTCTGTTTCATGAAAGCCCCCTCAGTCCGGCCACCCCCCCATTCATTAATTTACATAGGTTTCACACGGCCATGTCCACCACTCACGCAAAAAGCCCCCCCCCTCCCCCAATCACGCAGCGCGAACGTCGAGAGACAAATGCTAATGGCATCGCTAATGTGTTTCCAAAGAGACGTGCGTTCTGGCTGCCCTTGCCCCTCGGAGCGGGCCCACAAAGACGGGTCTCCCAGAACACGGTGCTTCGCGGAGCCCATTAGAGCTGGGCCAGAGGCAGCGTCATGGATCTGGGTGAAGTGGGGCCCGGGGAAGGAAAGGGCCCCCAGTGTTGTTGTGTCTTAATTTAGCCCCTGATGGAGCCAAGCCTTTTCTGATCGGCGCCGCTCTGCTTACCAGGATCCATATGGTCCATTCTACCCTCGTTCCCCCAGCATCTGAAACACAGTGGCCCGTAGATGCGGTGGATAATTATTTTGTATTTGCGCCTTGTTCTTGGGGGGGTCAGTGGAGGGGGCGGGCTTGTTAATGGGGTCACCAATTTTGGGTTGCTGACCCCCAGCCCCTCACACACACACACACACACACACACACACACACACACACACACAGACCTGTTCTCACATCCACATTCTACTTCTATGGATTAAACTCTAATCCCAACATGATGAGCCCCAACCTCAACCACACACAATCAAACAAAACATGAGACTTTTGGCAATTTTAGTGTTTTTGATTGCATTCACATGACCTGTCCCACAATATCAAAATAACCAGTTTTTATTACATTGGGGGGGACATTTGGTCCCTACTATGTAATATGAACTTAATCCACACACACACACACACACACATTTCACTCTGTCTCTCTGCATTACCCACCCCCCCTCCGCCTCTCACTGTCGTCCCCCACGCACCTCACGATTTGATCCTTGCATCCTGCATCTTCTCATTATAAAGGTCACCGCTGGCTGCCCCAGGTGTGCCCCCACCTCTACCGTCTCTTCTTACCCTGTGAGCATAGCTTTTCGCTGGACTATGGTCCCCCCTCCCCCCACACCCGTGCAGCCTCATGTTTATCACACCCTTGCACTGGTAGACGGGCGCTGGGACAGGAGAGGTGGGGGTGATCAGAGGCAGACAATGAGAGGTGCCGTGGGGGGGCCCCGGGGCTGTGTGTCACACGGCCGGCGATGTTTTCTGGTTCACACGGGGTGCTAACAGCTCAACAGCATCAAGTGCAAATTCACCCCATACATGATTTACATGCAGAAATTGTTTGTTTCTTCAGTTTGTTTTTTTTTTGAGAAAATACTACCCCCCTCCCCCTCCCCTGCTGTGTAATGGATGGGAAATAGCCAGGAAACAGAGGCCGTGTGTCTGTGAGCGAGAGCGGGAGATGGAGTGAGAGACCAAAAGAGTGAGAGAGCAGACGGGGCCGGAAGAGCCCAAGCGTGAGTTTGATGTATGGGGTGGGGGGGCACAGACAAATGTATCGCAATCGAGCGCTGCCACAGGCCATACTTTACGGCTGGCGGCAGCGAGCTCCCTGCTCGTCACGCTGATCAGCCTGTTTGTTTTGGGAGACTGAGCTGTGCTTTCCAGCTTCTCGCCCCCCCCGTGCCCACAGGAGTGCCACCGCGAGCAGAGTGCGGGCGGGTGCATTTCCCACAACTGGCACGCGTTTATAGGTCTGCTTGCAAACCCACACACGTCCACACGCGTGTACCAGTGTGTCAGCGTGTGCCCGGGACCTGCCCGCCAACTGCATGTCCCCCCTCCGGCTTCCATCTCGCCCATCTCCACAAAAAGAGCCCCCCCCGCCTGTCAGTCTCGCCCCACATGGCAGAGTGAGCTGCATCAGGTACCCAGAAGATAAAGCCATTCTCTTTAGAAAAAATAAAAAACCCAGGCAGTTGGGAGGGGAGGGCGGGTAGGGGGGCAGGCAGTCCCCCCCCCCCCCCGAATCGGCGCGAGATGTGGGAGGCTGATAATGCTTTACAAAGCCCGTCTTCAGCTGCAGCGGTGTTAGAGCAGAGAGCAGAGGAGCCCCCCTGAGGGGATGTGACTCAGTTGGCTGCTGGGGAGGGGGGGGGATGAGGGGGTGCTGTTGAATTCTTTATTTTGAGTTAGTCAAATGAGGCTCCGATCCGCCGTGATATGAGCAAGCCAGGTGACTTAAGCCTCTCAACATGCGTTTAAATGCAAATTAGCGCCGAACGTGGGGAAGGTCCTGTGCCCCCGCCCAGCCTGAACTGACAACTGCAATTAAAATGCAGCCTCATCCTGGGGTCTTTCTGTAACAGTCCCTGGCTGTCTCCTCATCGGGGGAGGGGGGGGCTGCCCTCTCTGTCCGTCTCCTTATCTCGTCTGGATCGGGTTCTCGCTCTGGCGGAGGGAGAGTCAGCTCCCTGTTAGACCACGCCCCTCTCTCCAACCTTCCCAGAATGCTCAGCTCCCTTTGGCCACTGGCAGCGACGCCCGGCTCCCGTGCCGGGCTCGCCGTCGCCCAGGACCGAGGCTGCTGAAGCAGATGGCTTTCTGAAGGAGTGACCCCGTTTCTGGCGTTTTCCGGTAGCAGGTCCTGGATCAGCCCGCACTGAATCTGTCTGAGTTTTCTCTTTGGGCACTCCCCCGCTGAATTCACAAGATGGAAGAGTCATTGCAATGTGAAAGAGACACCCCCACAATCCCCAGGAAAGGCCAGAGGCTCCCGGCTGGAGGGGTGGATACCACTTCTCTTCCTCCTCATAAGAATGTCAGGATTAAAGTGTGTAGAAGGCACCCCTGAAACACACCCCCACCACCTCGCCGTTTATTGCTGTGCATGGATGCAAGATAGGAATAAACATGGTTCTGCTTTTTGGGCCTAGTCGTGCAGAACTGGTCGTCTACCTGAGGGGGAGGCATGCTCCCATTTCTGCCTGCTGAGGCTCAGTCCCATAATGCATCGGCACGCGACGCAGCTGTGGAGAGTGACAGCCGGCCACGCTTTGAGGACGGAGGGGGGGCAGGCTTCTCCATGTCCCCTGAGGATACCTGTCACGGCGTCTCCCTCTCTCGTGGTGGAGCTTTTTTTTTGTTACTGTTTTGGCTCTTTACTGGGGACTGTTGTTCTACAACAGCACTTTCTTTCATGGCTGAAAATGTACCTGACGGCAGCCACCTCTGTAGGCGTCCGGGTCCAAACGCAGTTTGTCACTCTGATTATGGTGCTACACGGTAACCCTACATTTGCGCAGCCCTTCCCACAATCCTTTTCAGCTGGCAACAGGTGTCTCAAACAAGTGATGAGAAACTGCATGCGTTTGATTAGCTGGAGCCTATGTATGGGCATGTTTGATTAGCTGGCATAAAGGCAAGATTGACTGGCTGGTTTATGGGTATGTTTGATTGGCTGCTGTAAGGGCACATTTCATTGGCTGGTGTACGGGCATGTTTGATTGGCAAATGCGCAAGGGCCCAGGACAATTTTGGATGGGGGCACAGCCAGGGTTACCAACTCTCATGCATCCCACGTGACACTCACGCTTTCGGACTTCTCTCGTGCAAGAAACGGCAAATCTATATTATTCCATTCTAAACATAAAATTAGCTACATCAAAAGCGGTGGGGCAGTTTGCAAACCCTACAGACTACTTACAAAGTAATGAAACTATTACATACATGTAGATGTGTGCGCAGACTTCCCTCTGGCCAGCTGAGCAAAGCAGGCAGCCCTGCAGTGGTGGCCTGTAGTGGTTAGACAGACCCTAAGAGGTCCAAATGTGACCGTGACCTCACGTCATGCTAAGTTAGTGGCGGCTAACTGCTAGCCGCTAGCCCCGTTAACCGTTTCTTTATGACGCTGACAGCTCGCCACATTAAAGCTGTCAGGCCGGTTCAGGATAGCTCTTCTTCAAAGCGGGAGCTTAATCAGCTCACCCACTCACTCTTTTTTTTTATGTAATGACTCTCGGTTCATTTGCAGCATGTTGTATATTGTGCTTAAGTACTATAAAAATGTTAATTTTAGGTTCCTACAATATTGAATTTTGCCTAAATGTAATATAATGCATATAAATACCTGATCTCCTCATCCTTATTTCAGGAACTTAACAGATACTCTCAAACTGTCTACCTCCTCCACGGCTTCTATGACATACTGAAAGCAGAGTGTGCACCCGCACCGACTCTGCAAACGCCTTTCCGATCCGGCCGCGGTACTCAGGATGATAGGCTGAGGAGGAGTTAGAGAACAGCGCTGCTGACTGGCGGCCTCGATGAGCGTGCTCTGGCGAAACAGAAAAGGCGAGGATATCATTACGCTCGAACCGAACTGAACGTAATAACATAATATGAATATATACATATGCATTAAAGGTAAGTACCTCATATTAGTGTCTAAATCCCAAGGGCTTGACTCCCCTAACTATTAAACTTAGACTGCAGCTTAACTAGTTACTTACTTGTTAAGTGATTGATGAACGGGCTTAACTGTGAGCTGAAACTATGCTTGTAAACTCTGTTATTATGGTACATTTGAAATCGTTTTGCTGTTTTTCAGACCCACACCCTTCTCTCAGTTAGGGTGCCAGTACCTCCTAGTGGAGGGGTCCTGCTCTCCTGTCCCGCTTCCTGCTGGGAGTAATCTCAGAGCAAAGTGGGGTGCTGTGAGTGCTGACAAACAAATCGCTCCATCCAGAGGCGTGATCCTGATGGGCCTCCCTGCACTGGGCTGGTTCATTCCCGTTTGTGATTTACTGCTAAGCCGGATAGACTCTGGAAAAAAAAGAAAAAAACAAAGAGACTTTTCTGGTACCTTTCCATTTTAGAATTGGATGCCCCCCTCGATTACTTGTGTGGCTCGGCCCATTTGAAACAGAGGAGGGTGTTTTTCTAGTGAATGGCAACAACTATACTTAGGTTATTGTTGGGATCTTTACTTAACTCACCTCTCTGGTGTTGCCCTGGGCGTCGCTTGCCCTGAGACGGGCTGGCATCCCTGCAGCGTGTCCCCTGTGCTTTCTGGGATAGTCTCCGGGCTCTCTGAGATGCTGCGTTGGGTCAGCCAAGTACGAAAGCCAATGTATGGATGGATGGAACAATTACTTGGCATCTGTTGGGTGTTTTGGCTTTAGGAGACTCATCATCATGTTTTTCTGCGAGACACAAGGTCACTAGGTACCGTGCTGCCCCCCTCCCCATGGCGTTTGCCCCCAGAAAATACCGGTCTGAGGAACGCAGATACTATAGCCAGTTTTAAAAGACACCCAGACACGCTATCATTAAACAAATTAACATTTCACGCTTGGCTGGTGATGAAAGAGGGATGCTGATCTGCCCGAACGTGCCATGCATTCTACAGCTGCCACTAGGGGGCAGGCTTGCACAACAGTCAGCTACAGCCATAGATGAGCGTGAAGACTACACCAAGTGGTGCAAAACGGCCCCTACCCAGCAGCCTAAAGCACATATCAGATGTGTTTCTGTGGTAGACAGAGATCCTAGTGCTGAGTGTCAGAGTCCCTTTAAAGTGTAAGCGCCAAACACACACAGCGCCCTCCTTAGCCATGCGACTGATATTACACAATGAGGCTTTTAATGCTGTCAAATTCACAAACTCGATTTTGACGAGAAGTGGCTTACCGAAACGGCGCTTAGGTGGACATGACTCGTATAATCATAGATAGCGTCTCCGCCGTTTACCAGCTTTCCGAAATGTGCTCGCATAACACGCCACCTGGTGCAGGTTCATTTACAGGAGAGGTTTTTGCTTTTTGGTACATTTTTTCCATCTCGACCGAAGCGTAAACACTATGTGAGACAGATTTCCCAGCATTCCCTTCTGCCGACGCTTAATGTCATGATGCTATCCGGCTGCCCACGCCGGCCCCCCAGTCAGGGCCGATTAATGCATTAAAGGCGGGTCCTGCAGCGGGACGGTATAATGAGGCTGGCGCCTGAGCCGTCTTCCGGAAGGAGGCCTCGGAATGTAAAACATATGCTAACGAGCCGCGCTAATGAACGAGTGGGCAGTGTCACGCTGCGTGATTCCTAACCCCCTCTAATGCCTGTGGCTGAGGCGGCAAGACCCCAGCCTGGCTAATGACCAGGTGCCGCCTTTTGATTGGCCAGCCTGCATCACATGACCTTTGCCACAGCCTCCTATTGCTACTTGTTCTGCTAGTGGTATATTTCCACCTTTGGTAAAAGAATCGACACATCCTAAATGAATATTTATGCATTCTGTACTGACAGCCATTGCAGAGTCCTAACAAAGCTAAAACGCGGTTAAACAGAGGTTTTCTAAAGGCCAGATAGCTGATTAGTTGGCCATGGTATCAGACCTGCTAAATCAATGACCTACCTGAAAGGTTGGTCTTCCCAAAAATACATCATCCACCCATCCATCCATCCATCCAGGCAGGTAGGCTGCACAAACTTTAAGGCCTGGGCACATCATGAATGGGGTGCCAGTCCATTGAAGTCAAAACGACTTGCTGGAAAATTCTGTATCTGCAGTTTTACTTGCATTTTCTCAGCAAGATTAAACCAACAATTTTCATCTGTTTTTGTGATCTTCTGGGCTGGGATTCACAATCCCGTGGAGTCAGTGGGAAATCCCCGCAAAGACAGAAATGTCTGTTTTTCCTCCGCTTGTCACGGCGCCTTCGCTTCGGAGAAGCTACACCGTGCCAATGCGCAGCGGCTATGGGACTTCCCAGGATCTATCCGGGAACAGTGCCACGCTGGAATCTCGCGGTCAACGGGGTGGCTTGGGAAAGCCCGGGTGGAGCGACGCAGGACTTGTTTTAAGAAATGTCGTGCTGGGTTCCTACAATCCAGCCCATTTGGGGATGAAAGTGCGCTAGATAAACGTGCAGGTGGAGCGGGTCTCTCTCTCTACACAGCCAGCCTCAGGTTCTGCATTCAACTGAGTCCCCCTTGTCTCGTCGGGTCTCTCTCACATTCTGAAAAGAAACGCAAATGTTCAGCTTCTCCCGCAGTGGCGAGGAATATTGAAAGGGGAACACTTCCCGAGCCGATTGCACGTACATTCCGGCTAAATTGAATTTATTAAGGACATCCCAGAAGGCCACATTTTTGAGTACAACGGAGAACAGAGTCGGCCCCGGCCTCGGACTCACTTAGGGACAGAAAGCAGGTCCAGTGGTGAGCAGGAGCTGACGCAAGCCTGGCTCTCGCCGTGCCTGAAAAACGAGTGAGCTCTGCTCATCGCCATATGGCTCAGGATGACACGGGTCCGCTTTATTCGTGTCACCACCACCCGGGCAAACCACCGGAGACAAGGAGGCCGGCTATATTTAGCCGGAGCGCTAATGTAACACAATGAGTTATTTAAACTCCAGCCGTGTGTCCCTAAAAAGAAAACAATTATACAGTCACCTTTTGCGGGAATGTTAATGAAGTCACTTGCTTATTCGCCGTGCAACTTGTGCGAGCCCTGAGCAAATCAATAGGTAAACCTCAGGTCCAACGGAGACCTGTCGAAGGAGCGCAAAAGACGATTCTGTGCAAACGGCTCATAAAAATCTCAGGAACAATCAAAGACAAACAGGAAAATAATTACCACTTCGAGAGAGTGGAATACGGTGTGAGTGACCATTCCTTTCATCTTTTTTAATAGGAATGCCTGCAGTGAAAGATAATGCCTCTTCAGCCTCCTGCAGGTGAAAGGCCAGTTGTCGCGGGGGATGTAACTCCATAGGCCACCAACCTCCAAAATTCCTGCGAGTTCCAGAACTATGATCTGCATCTTCTTGGGCCGGTAATCGACACAGTCCTCCATTTCCTTCATCTGTCCTTTCATTGGCAGAAACCCTGCTTTGCAAATACAGGCCCGACGACAAAGCTGTCGCTCGCACTGACATAATGTGACTCGAGTCCCCGGCTTTCCGGAGATTTCAAAGGGGTTTGGATGTCTGGGGAAAAGAAACACCATCAGATATGGGTTAATTACCCACGATTACTTTGGACTCAGACCTGACATTTCATTCAGATCCTGATTCTGGAATATTCTTTTTCATATGCAGTCATTAGGAGAGCAATTACTATTATGACATTTCAACCTCGAGTGCTGCATTTTAACTCCCCATGGTATAAAATTCTTCTTCACCAGCTTCTAGTAACCTCTCTCAGCTACAGGAGGTGAGATGCAGCGTGACAGATCGGTGACATCGCAGTCGCCTTTTTCCTCCAGTGGAAACTCGCGGGTGCCGCTGCAGCAAATTCCCGACCGACGGTGACAGGCAGACGCGGATATCCACCCGGAGATCGGCATTCCCACGGCTTAAGCTTCTGTCTCCCAGGTCTCATGCGTATGCTACGGACTTTTTTGCCTCTTTCACGCACCTGGGAACTGCATTTTTTTCTCCCAGATGGTTTTGCCTCAAATCATCCAAGCATTCTACTCATATTCCCTGCGTGCTCCCTGGAATCTGATTAGCCGACTGTGGCAGAAACCGGAAGTTTTTGGCTTGACTGATGAGTTTCTGTCATTTCGAAGTAATTTCATGAATTGACCCCATGTCCCAGGGTCAGAGTGGCTCGAAGTGAATCAAAGAGGTAGGCTTTGGTGGAGTCGGAGCAGAATTCTCCAGCTATAACCAGACTCAAAACTGTATGACTTTGTTCTGGGCATGAATGTTGTATGGATATAAATAAAACACAAAGCAAGACATAAATATTTAAAGTAACACACAATCATAAACACTCACACTATTATTTTCATGAATACATTTACTAAGTAAGAAACGGCAGACTTAGAAAAAGTTGTTTTGTGCATGGCGTGCATTGTTATCTATAATTTCGATGAGATATACAGGTATTTTATCAGCATGTGAATAATTTACGCTCTCCTGCAGAAAAGAGCACAGACGTGTGTGACTTTAAGGCTGCGGCTGGGTTCGGACGGGCTGGAGATCTTGCTCACCGGAATGCATTACCTCACTTAGCGCCTCGTCTCTCCAACAGCTTGTCCATTAGCGTTTATTTGGTTTTCATTTCTCAATTTTGGCGGCGACCCCGCGGGTCACAGCCGGGTCCGCTTTCGGCTCAAGAGGCTCTCATCCAGAAGAGGGCCCGTTTTTCACACCGGGTCTTTTTCAGCGTGTGGCGGGCATGAGGATGCGCCCTCGGCTTTGCTTGGTGCTGTGCCAGCTGATACTCTGCATTGAGATGAACCTTATTAACCTAGATAATGCCGGTGGGCCGATGCACCCTCTCAATGTTCCTCTTACCCAAAAAAAGCAGCTTAATTAAACATCCTTCATGTAACCCAGCCGCCTCGCTGACCTGCCATCAGCTGTCAGACCAGCTCCAGCCTCCGATCTCAATCTCTTCCTCTGTTTCGATACCTAAACATTAGATCAACACCCCCTCGAAGGGACCCCAAATTGAGGTACCTCCAGTTTCCGAGTTACCATCGTTCACACTCCTGTGCCTCAGCTATCACCGCTCACACTACTGTCCCCCGTTCCCAAGTCACCACTGCTCATACTACCAATTCCAAGTTACCATAATTCATGCTCCTATTCCCTAGTTAGCATCATTTATGCTCCCGTTCCTGCAAAAGGTCTAAAAACCCAATTATATATGCTTCATCCTCCAAGCAGTCCGCCTTAGCTTTGGAACCCTATGAGGTCATTCAACGCGAGATCCGGTCAGGAATCCTTCAAGTTCTATGCCTTGGTACTGTGGAGGAAGTGAGCAAGACAGCTGGGCTCACGTTAAGGTAACGCTGTATTTCATTACCCAAAAGTGCTACAGGATGCATCACTCCTATAGATGGAGTGTCAGCTAAGGCTTTTCAGGCTACACCTGACAGTTGGCTTCCTTCTGCTTCTTCCTCATGCTTCTGTCTTCTCCCTCTCTATCAGCTGCCCTCCCTCCTGCCATGCTGTCTTCTTCACGGCTGGGTTTGAGCCCCGGGGCGCCTCCAATCAAGGAACTCGCTGCAGTTACGGCATTCCGAGCCGTAATCGGAATTCAGCACCCCCCATGCCGGAATCATTAGGGGACTTCCGGGAGGGATTGTAATATCCCCCCCCCGCCCCACACTGAGACAAAGTTATTACACTTGTGGAGCCCGACAGAATCACACAGAATGCATAATATGCATAATCTCATTTTATTATTTTCTGGCTCTGTAGATGACCTTGAGTTTTATTATTCCAAAAATCCCGCTACGGCCTTCGGGGGAGTACAGGCAGCTGTCAGTGTCAACTGCACGCGCGTTAAGCCTCGCAATAAAACTCAGCTTACTTCCTGCGCAGGTGTTGGGCGACCCACACCCTGCACATACTGTCGGTGGGTGTGGGGCGGGGGCTCGTTCCCGTCGAGTCCATTGGGATCGGGGGGGGGGGGGGGGGGGGGGAAAGGACAACCCCGAAAAAAAAGGGAAGATAAATGGCGGACGTACCCCCCCCCTTTTTTT
>JAODKE010000028.1:22438505-22450665 GCA_026779605.1 Mormyrus hasselquistii | reverse complement strand
ATATATATACACACACCTTTAACTGGGACTTGAGGTGCAGAACCTGTCCAGTACAGTGTTAGGTTAATACCCTCAGAAGAACAAGCGTAGATGCCCCTGAGCTGTCTGAGGCCGCCCGGCTATGGTGTGATGGTGTGCTTGTTGACTGGCAGGATGGGTGGGGGTTCAGATTTTATTAAGTAAGGTTAGCTGGAGCCTCTAGGCTTCAGACTGGGTAAGCCCATGCATTACAGCACGCCCTCCAAGTAATGATTCAACAACCAGTCGCCGCTTAACTCAATGGCCCCCATCCACCTCCGGCACTGCTAATCACCCCCTTCACGTGCCCCATCCTTCATTTCTCATTGCCAGACCCGGGTTCCGGCCCGGAAGAGGCCATGAGGCTGGCTCGCTGGCCCGGCACTAACGTGTCATCAGGCTCGCGATGTGGGCGGGGCCGTTCTGACTCATCAGCTCCGGCGTTCCGGTCCTGCCCCTCCCTCAGCGCTGGCCTTAGTCTTCGGCCGCCGGCACGAGCCTGGCTCAGCCTCACCGGGCCTCTTGGGATTCTCCTGTCTGGCTCGATTTTCTTTTTTTCCTGGAAGGCGGCCCGACTTTTGCCGGATCCGGTCAGGAATCCTGGTCTCTGATTCAGTGGGGTTTATGTCTATGTCCTGAGATTGCAATACGGTTCGGAGGTTGGAAGCTGGGCAGGGGACTGATCAGCTGCCCATCGTCAGACCCGGAAAGCTGCTCCGCTGTGCTCTTCCATTCTTTGATTCCCTTTTTTCTAATTTCATGCACAATTTGAATATAAATAATATTAATATTAATATAATATTAGAAGTGGCACTTTACTGATCCCTCATGGGGAAATTCTCTTCTCAGCTACCCCATCTTAACCCCCCCAACACATTTGCAGGTGAGGGCAAACTCGGCAGTCAAGAGCAGCCCCCAGTTGGGGGCTAAGGACCTTGTTAAAGGGCCCCCAGTTCACTGATCTCCATCTGCGCACGCTTCTGACACGCGTGTAGCCGTCCTTTGTGACCGTCCTCTTTTGAGACGCCTGCTCTTATCAGCTGTACAAAAGCCTCTATCAGGATTAATCCATGTGCAGGAAATACTGAAAAATAAATGAGAAAACACCTCTTAAAACAGCGAATACATTATTGGCGCCTTGCATTAATGTCGAATCACTCTGCACCTTCCCATCTAACAGACTTACTCCAGTGTAGAAAAATGCAGTATGGTTATGAAAAACAAAACGATGGAAAATGAATCAGAACTCCCATGAGTCAGTCAGAGAAATACTAATCTATCTTGATTCCTCCCAAACAGAGTGAGGCAGGCTGGTCTTCGGTGAGAGCCCATCAGATCAGAGTGTTTTTGTGAGGCTACCCTAATGAACCTTGCGGTCATCGTAACCTTCCAGCTCCGCTTTTTATAGCAGAGTAAACGGCCTGAAGTGCATCCTCCCACCGCTTTAATGCTGAGTGCTGTGGCCAAGCGGTAAAGCAGCAATTCACTGGGTGCGCCAGTCTGGATAAGAGTACTGGCAATCTCCAAGACCACAACCAGACCACTCTGGCTATCGAGTTTCTCCAACACACTGAGACCACTCTCTCTGTAGAGCAGGGTTATTCAAATCACAGTCCTTGAGGTCCGAACACTGCTGAGCCTCTGACCAATCAAAATCAGTAATTATTGAACTAACTACCTGGGAGAACTGAAAACAAGGCCTGGATTTGGAATCGAGGCCCAGATTGGAAGAGCCCTGCTGTAGAGTTTGTTTGCACTGAGACCACTCAGAGAATTGTTCTTTTTTAGCAAAAGTTCAGTAGCATAAATATTTTCCAAAACAAAATCTCTGCTTGGTGATGGTTGCTTAAGGGAAGCAGAGCTTCCTGAAGCAGGAAGCTCCAAAACTTCACGTAAAAAAAAAACACATTCAATGAAGTTTCTATTTCTCAAAAAAAAGTACGTCTCACAAAAATTCTTTGTCTGTTCAGGGAGTATAGATTTTTGTAGGGTTTTCTTCCTCTTGTTCCGGGTGAACAGTATCTTAGCCAAGATGATTAATGAAATGCCCATGTAGTGTGATCCTTCTTCTCAGGTGATATAATGCTATAATAATCCCTCACTATATTGCGCTGCACTTTGGAGGCCATTAAAGTAATACTGTACAGGTCTGCAGAACACAAACAGCTCATTTAAAGTATATTGCGGCCTGCGCATTGGGGGACGTGCGCATGTGAGTGGGCCTCTGCGCTATCGTGAGCACGAACAGCAGGGTTTGAAGTCTCTGCTTTTTCATTCTCTTCTCATAACTATCCTGAAATTACACATTTAACGTCACGGCCCCAGCGATGGCCGTAAGAGGCTCATTCGGTAACGCTCGCTCTGACAGCGTCAGCCGTCTTTGTCGTATAACCTGAATGATTTCCTTGCACGGGTGAAAATTTAATTTGCACTGACCTCCCCCCCCCCCAGTACAAAATATTTAAAAATATAAAATGTGTGATAGAGATGGAAATGAAGAGGTTTCATTTTACTGTCAGAATACTGATTTCCAGAGAACTTTTTGCCATCAGCCAATGTGACCGCTAGCTTTTTCTTCTATGTTTTTGTGGTAATACAAATTGGCCGATCTCGTTTTCCGCGGCGTAATTGACTGGCAGTGGATTCTACCTCGGCCTCACAAACAGACACAGTGCCACGTGTAATCAACAGCAGCAATTCATCAAACCAGACCCGCATCTTTCCTTCACAAATAGCCATGTCTTCACACTTCTGTCATGGTACAGCTTCTACAGTAAGAGGCGTCCTTCGACCTTGGAGTTCAGGGCCTGCGCTTCGGAGGACAGAGCGAGGAGGAAGAGGAGAGATTTCACTTCCCCCTCCCCAAACTCCTCAATGACACACTCTGCATGATTAATGTTGGCTCACATGGACGTGTAACCGTGTAAGGTAAAGTGTGTAAGGTGTCACAGCCATGGCTACAAGCCGTTACCGTGGGCAGAGTGAGAGGCAGCCTTTACAGCTGATTAAGATGCTGGCATTTCAGAGGCACTGCTCATTACAGAGTCGCTCTGCTACCCGGCGCAGGCATGCAGCTCATAATATTCCGATATATTTATGTGGTTAATGAGAAATACAGGATCCCAGGCCCTGCGTGTCAATTATGGATGAACTAATTCTCTTTGTTTGAGTCGATTTTTTAAGCTTGCAAACAAAATATACTTTGTTTACACGACATTGTGCATCAGACTGTGCCTTTCTGACACGTCAGTCTGCCTTTCTGGAAGCTGTAAGACTCTATATCACAGGAAATGAAACACCAGCAAGATCCAGGTGGTAAATATCTGCGCTGACTCTGCACTTTGGTTGCCTCTAACTGTAATTAATGCATTAATGAATTATTAAGTAATACAATCATTACAGCCAGCTGAACAATTAACGCACGCTGACCACAGGTGTGACATCAGTGATTGCATACCCTACCTAATGTGTGTCTTCTATGTTTGTTTAGGGCAGCAGACAACAATATTCTGGTAACACATTTACTTTCGTATTTGGGGGGGCGGGGAGGGGGGGTCGGTTGCGTTGATAAGCTCATGCTCCCACACAGCGCGCCTGTGATGTAACCGTGTCGGATGCAGTCTTCTCAAGTCATGCCTGCGTCTCTCAGCGGGGGCTGCGTTTCAAATCGCACAGGTGATTTTGAGAGGCCGTGCGAGTGTTCTTACAGGTGTGGGGGGGGCTGCACTGCTCTAACAACGAGACTTAATTTAAAACCAGCCAGCAGGAATCATCTAGAAATGTGACACAGCGAGAACGTGGCACAGGGCACTGGAGGCGAGGATGGGGGGGGGGGTGGCTGTCTGAAATAATATATATGCTGTGGTTTTAAAAAAATCATCTATTTATTCATTCCTGCGGTGCACTGAACACCCCAGACAGAGGAAGAGTGGATTTTCTGCGGGATAATGCTGGAGCGTAATCGAGGTGGACACAGAAGGAGGAAGGTTCAGGATGTCGCCGTGGTTTCGGACGTACTCCGACGTGGCGGATGAAGGGGAATATTCAGTTCCGCTTCCTTAAAGATGCTCACCTCAGCCAGTGGGATGCAAGGGCACCTTTGCAAGGAGTGTGTGGCTGTGAGGGGAGCAGGAGGGCCTGCGGGCAAACGGAGCCAGGCCTCTGCATGAAAACCAAGGACCCTCTGTTATTTGTCATCCTGAGTGCGCTGCTCTGTCATTATTGTTTTTTTTTTTTTATTTTAATACTTAGCGACGTCCGACATCGTGCGGGCTACACTCGCTGAAGGTCGTCCGCAAATTTTTTTGAGATGACATTAGTGCTCATTAGCTTCTCCCGCTGATGGAAAGGCCGGGGAAAATGGGGCGCCAGGTGTCGTCCTCGGGAGCAGAGGCGTGTCTTGTGAGGACGCGGCTCGCTGCCAGGCTGCCACGCAAACTCCCAGGGTGATTTGTTGCTCGTATCCCACTGCCAGGATGCCGTTTATATGGCTGTCTCCAGGCCTCGCCCGGACGCATTCCGATTTTGATGCTTTCCTCTCGTTCTTTTTGTCCCATGATTTAGAAGATGGAACAAATAAGTGTGAGACCTCCAGGGGGGCGACCTGGAGATATAGATCATGGTAAATTCTAAATCGTTGGTTCTGATAGCAGTATGGCAACTTGGAGCTTCTGTGTGCGTCGTTTCTGTGTGTGTGTCTGGGATGGTGGTGTTTCCACCCGGGGGCGCCGCCGAGAGCCCTCAGCTAGAGGCGGCAGCCATTAAACAGGCATGCAGCTTCTCGATGTCTAAATGATCTTCCTGCTATCATTAAATGATGCAAAATCACCTCTCGCTCACCAACTCAGGCTTATCCAGAGCAATATGGCATTTATCTAGCCAAAGATAGGTCACAGTCACCCTATCCCAGAATGCACTGGGGCATCAAGCTGCGTATCACATTCCGCCTATTAATAAGCTATGATACGGGTCCGGGGGGGTTATGGAAGGGAGGTCAGAAGGAAATAAACGTCTGACATTCCTTTCATTATTGTTTGTTATATGTATCAGATCGATCGTCGTGTCATGTTACAGTAATGCCTTTTATATTTTAATCAGGACAGATTTCTGGTACAGTTTGCACGTTCCCAATATAACGTTCATGAAGAGCAAGGGTTGGGGCGGAGGCTGGGAAGGCCAGAGTGAGGTAGACAGTCTCCAGATCAGTGGCCAGTGGCTAAGAAGCGGAGCGTGACATTGGGGGCGGTGGGCAGGCAACAAGGGGATGGTGTGACGAGAGCCCGTTGCTGGGTGACAGATCATCAGGAAAACTTGCAAGTGCACTCTCTCGCACACACACACACACACACACACACACACACACTGCCAGATCTGCTCGTTCCAGTTCTGTCTGTTGTCCTGAATCCGTCCCCCTGACCTCCTCCGTGGCGACGCTGATAGGATCCTCTGCTAATGTGAGTTGAGTGTTTGAGAGTCTCTGCCCGGTCTCCTGCGACTGCGCCTGCCAGCCAGCCGTTAGTTCAGCCCTGATGGCTGTGTCTCTCCCAACGTCCATCTGCACGCTGCCTGGGATGACAGTAGCAAGTGGCTGAAGGGCTTCAACGTGACAGTTCTTTGTTTGAATCCTAGGGGCTGTGCGTTGGGGGGCTTTACTCCACAACACTTCAGAACAAAGTTCCCAACCTGATCTGCTCCACTAAAAACTCTCTGCAGTCCGAACGAGCGCTCGCTCGACATCCACTGCTGGTCATAACACTTTCACGTGAGAAGAGATCGAGGCGCGACGGCTTAGCCATCTATTGTTGAGTGAATATTTTTCAGACACAGATCTTTCCATCAGTTACTAAAAATCGGTCTAATTATGTATCTTCCACATAAGGAAAATGGATACGTCTCTCCTCCTGTGGGTCTCTTTCCCTGAACATGCGTCCTTGTCCATCCCCACACACGTGACTGGCATACAGAAATCCCTCGAAAGCCCTCTGATGGCCAACCTGTTCAGACCAGGGATCCCAGGACACACAAAGCATCAAGCTCTCATCGCCTTCAGTCTGTATGGGACATGTTTTTGAAAGATGAAAGGGGATATCTGAACAAAAAATTCAATCTCTGTCCTTTTTTACAAAATTAAAAATATGATGGTAGGTGGTACAGGATCATTTTTATATAAAGGAAAACAGCTGTGCTTTATAAAACCACAATAAAAGGTCCAGACGACATGTTAAATGCAAATGTTGGGCAAAGTTAACAATAAATAGTGCAGCGTGAGATGGGATTTTATTATACTGTATTACTTACTTACAATTAAATACAGTGTTGGAACCTATAGGGGGCAGTATGCGTCACACCAAGCGAAATGGCATTAAAGGACCAGAAGGGAACAAGTAACCAGGCCAGCTTCTCATTCAGCATTCCCATCAGTCACTGGGCACCGCGGCCGCAGGGACAGGGAAACCCCACGCTGCGCATCGCTGTCGTTCGCGGGTGGCTTGAGGACTAGCCGTCAAAGCTGACTCGGGAGTTTCACTTTTTTTATCAGAGCCGAAATATACAGAGAGGCTCTTAATGCCCCAAACAGATGGCACAGCGTTACATGAATAAGCCATTAAATAGCTGATATCCCAGAATTCCCTCGGTGCCGGTGTCAGCGAGGCCTGTGGCCACAGAGCAGCCTCCTGGACCTACTGATCAGAAAACTACTGATACAGCCTAATCTGTGCCCCTCCCTGCCCCTCCCCCCAGCGACTCGCTGCCTAGTAACCGTCCTTCACCCACCCCTGAAATCATTATTACTGCTCTGTTTTTTAGCTAAGGGCTGTGAAACACAATGAGAGCTCTATTTTCAGTCCAATGGCTGGCACATCTCACCAGGCTTACTCCATGCGAGAAGCCTCACTCTGAGTCACCATCCTTTATGCTCACAGACAGGTGCAACTGTTAATTCACCAGCCGCAACAATTAAATAATTAAGGGGAAAAAAAGCCTAATCAGTGTAAGCCACCGCTCTTAGATGAAGCTAACTAATGGGTGTTCAGCCCCCTTTCACTTCCCTTTAACAGCATTTCACAATTCCACAAAAACCGCTGATCTCGGTTAAGACGTTTTAAAGCGCTCGTCTTACGTGGAGAGGAATCCTTCAAAATGCCCATCTGCGCGGCGATTTACCGAACGAGGCGCTGAGGAATTAAGGCCGCAGCACCTCGAAGCTCCTTCTGGAAGCTCGCGCCACTTAAGTGCGATGCCCTATACCTTCCCCCCACAATATGTCACGTTTAAATGTCTCATGCTTTTACATTCTATATTTATTGCTGTTTCTTGTACTACGACCTACGAGAATGAGATCCATGGGTCAACACAGCTGACGATGACGATTAGAAATACTCTTGCTTGATTTTGAGGGCCAGGTGGCTCCGGGTTCGACGAGCACACAGTAGCACTGGTGACCTTACGCATTTGGAGACTGGAAGCTGACCCCATGCTGGTTTCTCGCACCTACCTTCCCCACGCTGCTTCTGTCACTTTGTATGATCCATCCCCATCCTGCCCTCCACCGTATCTCTCACCCTCCTGCCTTTATCTCTCTACTTCCTACCATCTCTCTCTCCACTCTCATGCTCTGATCATTTTTATCCCTCAACCCCACTCTCCCAAAGAAAATGACAGCCACAGCCCCACATGAATAAAGAATGCCGGCTCATTACTTAAAATATATAATAATTACTGGAAATAATTAAAAGATGCAGTTGACACAGCTGTTGATTTGTGGATGAGGGGCTTCATTATTGGCTATAACGCTCCAGACCTGCTGAGAGACTCTTAGCGTGGTGTGTTAACCGATTTATGTTGGCCACATGGCGGTGGTGGGGGGGCCTTGCTCCGCTACTTTGAGTAACAGCAAGAGGCAGGGAAGCACATTCGAGGTGCACCATCGTGAAGATCCCTCGGAGGGAGGGGGGTAGGTTCTACTTCCTGTTTTTTTTTTCTTCTGTGAATACATCAGTGCTGAGTCCTTGGTGTTGACGAGCAGCAAATAGCCTTCCTACTTGCTTGTCCCTCCCCCACCCCCACCATTCCCTCTCCCTCCAGTACCCCGGTTCTGTCGACTCGCCGCAAGATATAAATGAAGGATGGTCCTGACCGCCATCGTCGTGTTTGACTCATCTTCGGCGGCCGTGGAATCAGTTGATAACAGCCTGATTGGCAGATGGACACCACAGGGGAGTCATTCAGAGGTAACTGTGCTGGGAGAGTTTCCTCGTTGGCATCTTGGTCCAACCGCCCAGTAGCCCTTTCCAGATACAAGGTCATTTGTGTACTTCAAATAGAAGCAATTAGGTTTGAATTGAGATCAACATGCTCAAAATCAGTAAAGAGTACTCTCAGAGTTTGGGGCCTATGTTCTCAAATATAAGTGCAGAGTCCTTTTAAGGATGGGGCCAAGATTTTCTTGACTGGACGAGGTGGGTTTAAACTTTTCAGAATTACTCATGATAGAATTCTACACCAGTAGGGCTAAACAGATTCATTAGCTGATTTATATAAATTTAGCAGGTGCGTTCATTGTAGCAGGCAGAAACAGGCACCCGGACCAGTGGAACTTCTACGGTTATCTATTTCCTGTTAGCATGCTGTTGTTTGATGGCGGCCTTCACTCAGAGAAGGTTACTGATATCGCCTGATTCATTGCCCGTCCTGTCGGCCATGTGCCGCGTGCTTATCTGTGACGCCTCTAGTGACAAACATGGCCTCTCTTCCCTGTGGGCCGTCGAAGGACAGCGGGAGGCAGGAGAATTACAGGCTTGTAAATCTCTAGCGCTTGTTCCTTTCTTTGGCCCGGGCATGCCGGGAGGGCCAGAGCGGTTTAGAGTGCTGCCCTTCGGTCTCCACAAAGAATTGTGCACCCCCTATAGGCCGTCCAAGGAAAAGAGCGGTTCTCTTCCTCCTCCAACATGAAGAGTTGATCTACGGCTCTGGTTCTACCATCCGACATTCATCTGGGGATTAATGGAGCGGATTGAGGAAAACAGGCAGTTCATTCCATCCCTCCTGCCAAACAGATGTAGGTACCACAAGGTTCGGCTCTGCCCGCAGGATGGCTACACTCCCCACCCCCCTGCCTTGTACTATGACTTCATCTCCGAAAAACCCCATAGTGACAGCCACTGTGGATATGGTCATGTGACATTATCCTCAGGCACTAATTAAAAACAGAAGTGTGGCCCAAGAAATGCTGACGCTAATTAGCGGAAGGAGCCACAGGTCGTGTGGGATGTTTGGCGGCTTGCGGAAGGAGGCGGCAGCACGTGGTGTGAAGACTGTGGAGCGGTGGCGCAGGTTGGTGCGCATTTACCGCTGCGCTCCGATACAAATAATTAAAACACTAATGCCATTCTTAAGGGCCGGGATGAAAAATGAAGCTCAGCCTGGCTGTCGTAATTGGATTACGGACTGATACAGACACAGACATCACCGGTGAAGCGGAGAGGTGGCTGCTGGGAAGCCTGCGGAGGGTTGAGTCACAGTCAGACCCACCCTCATAGTCAGAATGAGCAGAGCACCACTGGAGGATTATGGGAAGGGCTGTGGGGGGGGGGGGGGGTGATAGCTGGGAGCTACTGACATCAGCCAGTCCTGCCCCCTGTCTACTGGGTTTTCTGGAAGCTTTTGTTCAGATGGCTGCTCTACGGGGGCCCCTAGGCACAATGCTGAGTTTCCCTTGCAACCCCCCCCCCCCCAGTGCCCCCTCATCGCCCCTTCACTGCTGATAAATCCTGGGATCCTATGCAGACCCAGCAGAGGGCGCCACATCGGCAGCACTGTGCATCGTGACTCTTCAGGGTCATGACCCCGCAGGTCAGTGACATCATCACTAGATGGTAAAAGAAAGTTAGTGGGAAGGGAAGCTGTTAATACCACTGCCTGGTTGCATGACGAGACAGTCGTCTAAATTACCAGTGGCAGGGTGCTATGGGCTTGCCGCCCACCCTCTGCATCGTATCTCTGCTGCACAGGGTCGATATGGAGATTCTCCCTTCACTCAAATCCATGAGCATCACTGGCACGTCCCCTCCACCCCCAGCAGATCTATGAGCCCAGACGGTGGTTTATTGAGTCTCACTCCTGTAGCCCCCCTCCCTCCAGCCTTTACAGCAGTAAAAACCACTGAAATAACAGCATCAGTGCCAGTGTGTGGCAAAGCCTCCCGGAGAAAGTGGCTCCTGAACGCGTTTCGGCACAGACCGCTTCTCGCGCGCCGCTGGTGACTGTACACAATACATCATACATCACCCCCCACCCGTTAGAAGGAGGGCGACAGACCGTACCTCTCCATCTGTGTACGTGTGTGTGCGTGCGAGCGCGAGCGAGTGTGGTTAGCATAACGTTACATCATCCCGCCTGGATGCTGTCTCCTCAGAGGTCTCTCCGGACACACAGGGAAGCTGGATCGGAATTTCTTTTCCACCAGAGCTGGGTAAGAGTGGAAAAACAGAGCAGGAACGGTGTCGTAATTTAAGCTTCCTGGCTGCTGCACTTCGGGAAGCCAGCTCATTGCTTTTCTACTGGCTTCAGGTGGGGAGTCTTTCTTCCTCTGCCTTCTGCATTTTTCATATAAAATGTTTAAATCTCGTAATGCGAGCCGTCTCTGGCCCAGCCATAACGGGAGATTTCAGGAGGCTATCTGTGAGGCCATGAGGATATCCTGTGCAAGCATGTCTGGGACGACTACGAAACAAACAAACACAAGCGAGCCCTTGGGGTGACGTCCCAGCAAAGTCACCCGAGTGCCGTTTGTGTTCCTCATGCTTCCCGCCTGCTCTGAAGCTCGTTTTTGCTTCCTATCCTCCTCTGTTCCTCTTCTTTCCTTTCTTCTTCTCCTCCATCTCTCCCACGCTCAGCCAGCAGACCCAGCTGTGGCATTAATTTCGATTCCGTATCAAAGGAGTGGAGCACAACAGGGAAGCGGATTCTATGAATTTTTACTGATTGATCAATGTCCTGGAGGGGAGGGGGAACTGACTGTGCTGCATGTGACTCCATACCTATATTAACCTTCCCGGGGGCCTGTGGGGGGGTTGGCGGACTTTCTGGCGCTGAGTAATCTCCCTCGGCCTGGAGAGTGTGTCGGGAACAGTGGAGATGTGCCTGTCGTGATGCCGGGGGCTGCTGCTGTGTTGCCATGGTGCCCAGAACCCCCAAAAGCGGCTGCGGTTCAGCCACCAAAACCCCACACTCTGTACTTCTGTGTATTTCATTTCAGTTCCCCACCATGGCTTGCAGTGACGGCCTCCGGCCTTTAGGGGGTGCATTAGTCAACCCCATCAGCTTTGTCAGCCTTGCCTGACTTGTCCCTCCCAGAGAATCTGGGGGTGTTTTCATAATGCTGACCTTAACCGTTACAAGCTAAAAAAATGAAACTGTCCCTTGATCATTATAATGCCCTGCAGTGACTGCTTACAAACATGCGTGTCCATTTCCTATCGCTGAATAGTGTGCCAGACACATGCTGATATGAGAGGTGTGAGTGTGGCGTCAGCCCTTTGCATGGGTTTTAAGACTCACCAAAGCGCTAAGGGTTCAAAAGAGGTCAATCAGTCCGCAGGGGCAAACGTGTGCATTGGCGCGGTAGCGAACGCCGGGGCTAAAGAAACCTGTCAGTCGCAGCTGAGAAGAGCTGGGCAGCACCAGGCCGACAAGGGTGTTTAGGACCACGGAGGGTTTATCCCTAGCAGGGAAGTGCTGCCGTTTTGGATGTGGGGGATGAAATCTGATCTACGGTAACGGTATGCCAAGGATTTAAAAGAAAGAAATAAAAACGGCAGGGCAGGAAAGAGAGTTGGGCTGGAGATGCCCCACCGGTGGGCGAAAAAGCTGCGACCCACCCAGTCGATTCCACCCTGACATTCGGGGGAAGTTCAAAGAAGTCACGTAAAATAACAAGCTTCCCAGAATTCTACAAAGATGGAGTGGTGCTGACGTTCATGCTTGCTCCTCTGCGAGCGGCAATTTCATTGTGGTTCAGTTCTAAGGCTTCCTGTCATGGTGGCGGGCACGGGAACAGGGCATGATGCAGAAGGAGGTGGACGACCCACTTGTGGCTCAGGGACAAAAGGGTTTATTAAATAGAACTAAAAATAAAAACATA
>JAODKE010000028.1:22423155-22433710 GCA_026779605.1 Mormyrus hasselquistii | reverse complement strand
AAGATGCAGCCGGGGTGCTCTTCCGATACAAAAAGATCCTGATGACATACCAGCGGTTAAAGGGGGGTTGGAGCAGACGTGCGTGGGTGAGGAGGGATTACCCCCTCTCTAGTGCGCCTCCCGTAACATCTTACACACACACCACCCCCCGGCACACCCCCCTGCTCCATCGTGAACTCGGGACAGTGCAAAGTGAGGTGGGGGATCACAAGGTTAGTCAGTCATGCCGATTTGTGTGCTGAGCTGACGTCATTTGGGGTGCCAGAGGGAACCGGAAGTTGGTGAGTGTGTTGGTGATGGATTCGGGAGGCAGCTGCGGTTTCATTACCATCTCTCAGCTGTGGCAGCTTTAATGAAAATGTGAAAAGTGATGGTGAGTCATGTGATCATCCCTCGATGTCGTTCCGGACACGGCAGGGATCCCCGATTACACCAAGCAGCACTGATCAGTCTGGATACTTAGCTGAACAAATTAACCAGAAAAAAAACTATATATATATACATATATATATATATATATATATATATATATAAAGTTATTTTTCTTCACTAGGGGTGTCGCTGATGACAGAATTAATAAAGTTTCAGTTCTCCCACCTCCTGTTTTCTGGGGGTGTTGATCTGATATGCTGAAAGTCTTCTAGTTTACAGTGCTAAAATCAATACGGGGACTTACAGGTCAGTTGAACTTTTTACAAATAATTTCCATCCTGTAATATGTTTATGCTACACAAATGTCTTCAAAACATTTCATGAATCAGAAAGGAGCCAAATATAAGTGAAATAGAGCAGGGGCATTCTGAGCTTAACATCCTACTGATGCCACCATACACCTCCATTACAGTAGGGCTGCCTTATTCCAGCTGGACTTGTGACTGACCTGTCTGTTCTTTATGAGGCTGTCGGTTCTTTATGCTGCAGTCAGTGTTATGCTCTTATGTTGTGCTTTTTTCCAAAGCAACATACAGATTTATCCTGCTGGATATTTTACCTGAGGTTGAACTGACAACCTGCTGGCTTTGTTTTGTATGGGCTGTGTGTGTTGCTCAAGGGCCCCCAGTTTTATGAATACTTTTCCAGTCCACGGGATTCAACCCCACACCCTTCCGGACATGAGAACAGATTGCAGACCCACTGAGCTGCTCACCGGCCCTCCATGCCCCATCGCTGCCCCTACATCAGTGCCCCCCCCTCCCTCCCACTCCATCCTGCCACTGAGGAACACTCACACCAGGTGAGTCTTGGTGAAGTCACAAAGAACGGGCTCTACCATGGTGGAAAATCTCCAAATCGATGATCGGCTCTGTGTTTCCAGTGGAGGGTGCCACAGTGTGTGTGTAGGGGGGGAGTTGGAGGCCGCTCCAGGGAATCGCACGGTGTAAATTGCACACCTCCATCTAAACATCGACCTCACTTCCCACAACACAGGGACTGAGGCGCCAGGAGCGCCCCCCCCCACCCCCCACCTACGCACCTCCCCCACTCCGCGATGGCTTTGCTCGCCGGCCATCCCATCTGTCTTCATTCATTAGGGCAGATACATTTCTTGGGTGTGTAACGCGCTCGTGTCACGCTGTGCTGCACTGTGTAATTAGACATCGTCTGCAAACCTGGTCCCCCATCCTGCCTTTGGGTTTATGCCGGAGTTTCTGTCATTATTATTTTGGAAGGAAAGATAGTGATAGTGATGAGATTCCCACACTGGTGAGGGAGCACACCTTTATTAAAATAGCGATTTCCACAGCTCAGGCGCATGGTGTGAGTGACCAAGCGAGCCTTTGTTAAGGATAAGGATATTACCCCAGAGTCTCACCTCTGACAATATCGACCAACACAGGAAAATATCACAGCCTTCCAAAATCCATGCCAAGCAGTCACGCTTCCAGAAGCTGGGCGATCCCGATTTCGTGGAAATCAGTGGACGTCTGCAGGCTTCTTCTCCATGACAACAAGCGGCCACATCTATCTGCCGTTATCCTCCAATGGTAATTCACGTGTCCCTTAAATCCGCATTCCGATAGGATGATAGTCATCCGTCCTAAAAACATTTATCCATCTTAAAAACAGCATCAAATATCTTGTCGTCTTTTATGCTGATTGTGGGAGTTTGTTCCATTCCTTTTTCGTCATTTCTTCACTAATTATCTTAATTAAACATCTTAATTTGCTTCAACAAATAACAGTGTGAAGGGGGAAAAATGTGTTTCATCTCAGAGCCAAAAAGCATCGCATCTCCAGACAGGACTGCAGCGGCTCGATTAATATTCGCAGCAGATGCAGGCGTGGAGCCTTGCGGACGACTTGGGAATGACGCGTGTTCTTCTGGGGGATGTGGAGTTTTTTCCACGCAGGGTTTTACGCTTGTCGCGGGGCAGGGATTGCATGGGGCCACCTCGTCCACACGCTCCTTTACGGGAGAACCAGACTGACTTACTCGAGCACTCCCAGACCAGAGAGACGGATTCTGGAATAACTGACAGCAGACACGCCGAAGAGATGTGAAAGCACAACATATGTGACCTTCAGTCATACCCTTTCTCTCTCTGCCGTCCCAGAGAGAAGCAGATTTCCAGTAAGTGAGAAACATATTTGCGGTCAGGCTCCTGGCATTGCCGGCCAACACTCCGGCGCCCCCTGGAGGAGAGGCAGATTGCGGCAGCAGGGGGGGCAGCCCGCCAAGCTGATGTCCTCCTCAGTGAGTGTCAGTCCTCCTGCCCAACACTAAGAGAGCGGGAACCCCACAACTAACTGATGCTCCAGTTTAGAGGCAACCTTCCCTGATTGGCTACCTCATGATTGTGATCCGTCATTATTGGGCATTCCGGAATGATTGTGAAGTCATTGGGGGGGGGGGTGGCATTTTATTTCATAACATTACATTGAGATCTGCAGGATCGCCCCCAACAGACCTGCCATGTCGAATGCGAGCCTTGCAGATTTATAGCTACGGTTTAATTCTGCTATAAAATTTCGCCATATAAATTGTCAGGATGAATTAATACAATGAATGCATTCACTGGTATACGAGCACATGTTCTGGTTTCGGCCTGCCGGTTGGGGGTCTCTGTTTAAGAGGAATGTCTTTGCTAAACAGCAGAGTTTTGGAGCTGATAATTAAACTTAATGACAGTCACCAGCAGCAGCCAGCAAACTGGCGCAAACATGCTGAGTGCTGTGATACAACGCAGGAACATTATCAGAGCTTGCAGTAGCTGTTTTCACTTACAAGGATTTAATCCTTTATCACATTTAAAAAAAAAAAAAACATTGAATGTTAGGAGCAAAAAAACATCCAAGATCTTTGAAGAATTATCCCCTGTGAATAGAACTTTGATTGTGTCATTTTTCTCTCAGCTATTTAAAAAAATTATGTTATAATACATATAATCCGTTCCTTTACATGTTCAATATCTCACAAATGCAGTGCTATGACAAATTAACGTCCCAAAATCTGGATCACCAGTCCTCACAAAAGGGGTGAAGTGCTTATTTCAGTGTTTGAACTGCCATTTATTTCAGGATTTGGCGAAAGGTTTCGCTGTTTTTTTGGAGATGTGCTCCTTTTCCGTCTCGATGACATATTTTCATCCAGCCGTCCTCTCCCTGGTGACAGTCCCCTGTTCAGGTTACCTCTCCGCAATGCTGCTGTAAGTGGCTTTGTAAAAAAACCCTCACGGATTACTAACCTACTTCCACAAGCTGAACTCTTTTGAGAATAACCCTAAACAATGCCAACCTACTTTTGTTTTTTACTTGAAAAGAAATCAGTTACTCGAAATGCAGGGCTACATCTTCATTGATAAGCATCGGCACACGCGTGCAGAGCTATGATAAGCTAATAATTAGCGTCTTGCAAAATTGGGTTAGTTCTTAGCCTTCGGAGCGGGTCTCGTGTGAAAAGATGGTTTTATGATGTACGGGATTCGCTGAACATTCTCAATCGATAGTAGGCTTTGCTCCCTCCATGCCTGCTGTTGCAAAAGGATGCAAAGGTCTACACTCCTCTAACAGTGGACTACCGTGCAATGACCGTGTGAAATGATCAAAGCCACCGTAGAGGTCATCACAAGTTGACACCCCTCCTTAAATGTAACACAGGAAAAACGTAGGGGGCGCTCATGGCAGACAGGGATAATGGAATGACAGGACAGCATATGGGATGTGGAATGGAAGCAGGGGCATGTTCATTTCGTTTCAGGATGCAGTCAAAAAGTCAACCCCCTTTACTAGCTGCCACCATTACCGATCTATGCAGTGGGACACTTCACAGACTTCCTGCTCTACTCTGATTGGTTGCTGCCATCAATGAAGGGTTAGACCAAAGGTGATGCCAAAAAAGCGTCTCACCTCTCCGTGCCCTCTTGGGAACCTATGAGCTTTCCTTGGCCTGCCCCCCCTCCCCCCCGCCCACAGACACCCTCCCCACTATCTCCTCTCATTGTTCCCCCCCTGGCTGTTGGTGACCCACCAGTCTCCACCCGTGTCTCATGCTCCTGTCAGGGACCTGATTCACACTAGTGTCACGCAAAGCAGCGTGCACTGTAGACATTCCAGTCCATTCATCCGTTTGTCCTCTAAGTGCTTCTCCTGGAAAGGGTCACAGGTACACAAAACATTTTCATAATATTATTCTGTCATAATGGACGACACTATATGGTTATGCCGCTATTTTCAAAGCACTTTTTCAATATATGAGAAACCTCTCTTAGATTTTGGCAGTTAAAAGTTCATGAATCAGGTTGATTTATGATGGAGATGACCCCCACAACTCGTACCAAATCTCACCTAACTGACAATGACTCTTAAATCACACGTAACCATTGGAGTCTGCTGTATGTACCTGTCCTGAGAAGTCCTGAAAGTACTCCACTTCTAGAACTTTCCGATGACCTTCGGTTGCAGTGGATAGTGTTAAATTAAATGCTCATCCTTGACTCTGGCTATTTTAGCATCAAAGGCTGTATTCCTTCCCCTCCCGCCAGCAGGAAACTGAAAACACGTGGCTCATTGACAGCAATGTCCAGGGCAGCGCCACCTTCCTGTCATGCACTGCACTGCAGGAGGTCTCTGGAGTAACGGGAAGTCCACGGAGTAAAAAGACGTTTGTGGTGTAACACGAAGTCTGTGGAGTAACAAGATGTCTGCAGCATAACAGGAAGTCCGAGGACTAACAGACATCTATGGAGTAACAGGACATCTGTGGATTAACAGGAAGTCCATGGAGTAACAGGAAATGAAATAGCTGTAGCCCTGCGAGGCAGACTTCCATGGCGGCTATAAGCCAGACCCCTGTTTACTGTGTACTGCTGTTTAATTGCAGACACACCTGTATTAAAAAGCCATTCTCACAGGCTTCCCCAAGGAGTTCCCTGTTCTTCACAGGAGCAGCAGTGAGAAACACCTCCCCTGGGCCAGACCATCCCACATCAGTACCGGCAGTGTAATAAGGTGATATGAAGCTCTGGATGACTATTACTGTGCTGCTCTATCTCTCCCCCAGCACAGCATAATGTATTGCCGCTTGTTTATGTTATAGTCTGCCCTTCTAAGAGCTATTGCTTTAGAATACCCTAATTTACTGTTATCCAATACAGTGCGCCGCCCCCCCCTCCCCCCCAGAAGTAATAAATCTGCAACAAGAAATGCCTCTTGCTCCGCCGGCCCTTATTAGCAAGCTCGTGGTGGCGGCAGCGGCGATACCTCACTGCGCAGGTGAGCCATTTACGCGTGATATGTGTACAAACGTGCCCTAACACGTTCTCATTAGCGCGAAGCGCACTGATCAGCACTAGCGGCCGCTGTGTAAAAAGCAGCGCCCCCCCACCACTAACACAAGTCCGCTGCTCTTTTTCTGATCTCTAGCGTCTTGGAACCACTGCCCCGAACTTTCCCGTTCATTTTGTTAAGCGCAAACTAACCGCAAATGACAATTAATGCCAACTCAGTCTGTAAGGAGCTAATTATTAATTTGACCTGTTCTGGAGTTTCCTACACCCAGTTAACATAAATGGAATCTATTATGTGACATATTTACCAACAATTTATTATTGTTAATACATACATGTGTATTATATGTGGTTTTATATTAATTAGCGTAATAGGCACTGATACGCCCCCCTGCTTTTATCGGTAAATATTACGTGCTTGGTATTCATACTGAGGTAAGTCCCTGTTATTCCTCTGGGAAGAACATTAAAGGAGTCAAACATGACAAAATTCATCCAGAATTTCAGCAATAAGACAGGTCGCTGAGCCAGGCAGCCTTGACGATGTAAACACCACCCTCTCTTTCTTTAATTTAATTTTCTGAAATAAAACAAGTGTTTTGTGCACTGGCAAGGGCAGGCAAAGCTGAGCGCCGCTCGGTCATTATTTCAACACGTCGCAGCCGCCGTCTTCTCGCTTTGATGTCCATCCAGGCGCCTTTTTTAAGGTGGCCTCCTCGCACCCTTTCTGTGACCCTCTCTGGGTTGTTTCTGGCCCAGACCCGCATCGCTGACTGGGAAATTATTTTGGTAAATATGGAGCGAAAGTTTTCCATCTAAGTACCAGGTTGAACAGCAGGTTCAACCCCCAGGTGCTATAATCAGAACTTTTCATAGATTCCATAAAAGTGTCACTGCCATCTCAATCCCACATTTTGCTATCCACTGCGCTACCTGAACACACACACAGGCACGCGTCTGCCTGCTGCCTTGTTACTCTCGGCTGACTTGCCTGGGCATAGACATTCTGCCGTCCATACCATACCATATGCTCCATAAGAGGGGCCATAATTCATAGAGAGGGGCCAACCTTATCGATAGCCAATGATATGTTAGAAATTGGTGAGTGACAGTGGAGGGAATGCTCTGGGAACCAATCAGCTTTCAGCTGGGGCCAGTGCCCCCATGGCCCCGCCCCCATGCTCTCCACACCATACGGGAAGAGTAGCTAGGAGTTGTTTGGGAGCCATGACGATGAGATTATCGTATTAGAATTGCAACCCACACCTCAGCTGAACCGATGAGACGCGCATGAATGATGAATGAATCCGTGGCAGAGTTTTGTTCTGCCCTCCACTCCTCGACGCACCGCAGAGAATTATTTAAGCATTTCATCGAGGCTGACAGGTCTGTGTGAGCGATATGGTACATCTCCGGCGGCATTCTGTCACGCCGAAGCGTGTGCCCCTCCTGTGCGTGTGCCGGTCAGGCTGGTATCGACTCCGTCGGACTCAGTTTGTAGACAGGGCAAATTTAACCCTTTGGGTACTTTACAATTGATTGTGTGACTTCAATGTGACTATGCAGGGCCTTGTTTGCTGAATTACACCAGGAAATGAGCTCGGCTGTTCCAGTTATTTTTCAGATCTGATTGCCACTCACTGTGCAGCACCTGCAATCCCATCCTGTTTTCTTTCAGATCTGATCAATGCTGAAGGTAGGCCATCCTTCCAGTGTGACGTCTTCTCGTCAGCGTCCTGTTCCGTCTGCTTCCAGTCTCATTTCAAATGCCAGTCAGATCCCAATCAGATTGCAGAGGAGGTGGGTCCAAGCAACTAGGGGAGACAGGACCAACCAATCAGATGTCCTGGTCCCGCCTCCTTCAGTTGTTGGACCCACCTCATCTACAATCTGATTGGTTATTTTTTGTTCTGCCCTTAGAACATTTTTGTGTAAGTAAAACTCCCGCGAGTCCTGGACCATCTTTGAGCATCTTTACAGACATCTCACACTTGCAGACAACAGTGTTTCCTGATTTTGTTTGTTTGAAAGAAAAGCTATTAAACAGAATAAGAAGCAACCTGGCCATGACAGGGACTCTGCTGCCAGTTTGACCCTTATTAGCCCTGAAGTGGTCCGTAACGAGTGCGGCTTGTCAGGAAGAGGAACCAATCAAGACCTTCACAGCCAATTGAGTGGGAGAGGTACGCCCACCGTAACACAGGAACAGGTGCCGGTGTCTAGCGGGGGCGGACAGGCCTTGCCGTGCTGTTGTGGCACGTCGATATTAAAATATGAAAGCGTGTGCGCTTTAAGAGAAGGTTAATGTCGCAGCAGGCACAAGAGAGGGATAAAAACAAACCGTTGGCCTCTGTCCAAATATTTTATTTGTCATGCTTGCCCTATTTAAGGACTGGTACAGCCAAACTCGTCAATACATTTTGGACCTAATTAGTACATTTTCTTTAGGATAAGGGGATATTTTACTATGTACAAAGTGCATAATTAATCAGCACAGAAGTTAAATGTGTTCTGGGTGTGAGGTATTAATTGCCTTTGCAAATTAAAATATCCAAGCGGTTCCCTCTCTGCCGGCCTGCCATGGAAACCATACCTCCAAGCCGGGAACAGTACATGTGCTCCGACGTGGAAAAGCGACGTGGAAAAGCGAACACCTGCTTTGTGCTCTGTGGCCAGGAAAATGACCGGGGGTTTGTTGGGTCTGTGACGGTGGATGACGACTGTGAGGAAATGCAGAGAAGCATGGTGGGGGGAGGGGTGAAATAAAACAGTCAGTGGACAAGGTAAGGTGTCAGAGAAAAGGGATGTTTTTGGTGGTGGGGGCGGGCTGTTCCAGCTATCCTCAGACACACCAAGCTGACCTTCTAATCTCGGCTGATAAGCATCTTGTCTTTTTTTCCGAACTGGAGTATGAATTAGAAGGTGTCTGCTGATAAGGGTCTCCGGTGCTATTTTCCGGTTCTACATTGTAAGCCAGCCTGCCTCTGTCTGTAAAGACGCTGGCCTTTAACCCCTGACCCAGTTTACTGCAGACTGGAACCAGCATGCGCTGTTTTGTAGGCTAATTACTCGCAGTCGCGTTCGCATTAATATTTATACCAGAGTGCGTGGCTTTGCTGCTTTGGAATTCACTAAGAAGGCCGCACTAATTACACTGCGCTGGGTTTTATGAAGGCGTTTTGGGGCAGCAGGTGGCCTGGCGGTTAAAGCCCACCTGTTTTTGTGGGTAAAACCTCAAGTTTTTAGAAAAAAAAGCATTGGCTGAATAACAACCATCAAGGCTGCCAGAAAACCACAGAGGACAATTAACTAAGAAAAACATACGTTAATGCATGAAAAAAGGAAAGGATATCTTTG
Organism: Mormyrus hasselquistii; assembly: GCA_026779605.1. Taxonomy (NCBI): domain Eukaryota; kingdom Metazoa; phylum Chordata; class Actinopteri; order Osteoglossiformes; family Mormyridae; genus Mormyrus; species Mormyrus hasselquistii. Next base: position 22,424,627 of record JAODKE010000028.1, on the reverse strand, counting down.
TCCGCAGCTATAACGAGCGTTGCAGTGTTTACGGTGCCTCAGTGGATAACACTGGTGTGTGACACTCTTGGAGTTAGGGGTCTGAATCTGTACCCCACACCCAGCAAATCCCTATATGCCTGACATTTGCAGAATGTGACGCTTGGTGGATTTTTTTGAAGGAAATCTCAGGATATTTATTAGTGCTTATGCTGACTGCTGTTTCTTTACTTAATCACCTATTGAGATTGACTTTGCCTGCTGCTGATCTGGGGCGCCCAGACTTTTAACCTTCTGTTTATAAGTTAATATCCTTAAACTAGCAACCAGCTTAAGTTAACATCCTTTAACAAGCATGCACAACATAAAACAACGGACTTGTTTGGGGAGACCTTAACTAATAGCTTAGTTGATAAAATCTTATCTAGCTCAGATTTAATGGAACCCAAGGTTTTAGCTTGCAATACACTAACAGGGAGACTATTCCATACTCTACATGCAGTGTGAAGGAGTGTTTTCTCAAATCCAGTTTAAAATGTTCTCCTGCTAATTTCCACCTATGGCCATGAGATCTTGTATTTGAACTAATATTGAAGTAACTATTTGGGCGAACAGCATTCCGACCTGATACAATCTTATATACCTGAATCATGACCCCCCTTAGTCTGCTTTGCACGAGGCAGAACAGAATCAGTTCAGCTAACCTCTCCTCATAAGACATGCTTGGTATCTCAGACCAGGAATCATTCTCGTAGCCCCACAGCATAGTGCATGAGAGCAATAAATCCCAATGGAAGCTCAGACTTTCCAGAACATTCTGCTTGTCTTCTAGTTTTGGGCCCCAGTAAGTCATCTGTGTGCAGCTGAGATGGTCATGCACTAGTCTAACTTCGTATTCAGCTGACGTTCAAATCATCAAATCATTTATCACTATGTGTTTGATTTTGGGCGTGTGGGTGGGAACAGGCTTCTGTGTTTATATACACGTGGGTGTAGGTGTGTGTGTCTTTTAATAGGGGTTTGTTGTCAGGGTTCAGAGTGCCACTGAATCTGGATGAACCAGGCTGGCTTTTCGGTGAAATCTGTGCGACAGCAGGCGCCCGTTGGGCTGAGAGACAGCAACGGGGCGGATGCAGCCCAGTGACCCAGAGGCGCCAATGGCCAGCCTCGCCATCTCTAAGGGCTCGGTTTCCACCCCCTGTGAAATTCCCGGGGCCCATCTGTCAGATCCCTGAGCTCGGAAGCTGCTAAGGCCCAGCTGATGCCCCAGCGATGGAGCCGTTGGAGGAAAACAGGATCGAAGATGAGTGTTAATAAGCTGTTAATAAGGTGCGATGGTCTCCAGCTTCTCTGCTGTTTGAGGCTCGGCCCGGAGCCTCCTAGAACATCACCCTGCAGCGTCCTAGAACATCAGCATACAGCCTCCTAGAACATCACCCGGCAGCCTCCTAGAACATCACCATGCAGCCTCCTAGAACATCAGCCTACAGCCT
>JAODKE010000028.1:22407704-22418086 GCA_026779605.1 Mormyrus hasselquistii | reverse complement strand
AAAGTGTACAATGCCACATCACATCCTCTACAAACTCCTGTCTTTGCAATATGCATAATTAGATTTTAATTATTTCTTCAGTCACTCTGCGTTATCATTTTTTCATCCTGCATCTCTGGACTGAAACTCTTTCCAGGAGCACAGGGGAATTTTGATCCAGGCCGAACGAAAGCGGAGGCGGGGCCCAATGAAAGCGGGGTTGGGGGCCAAGCGAAAGCGGGAGCAGGGGCCAAACAAAAGCGGGGGTGGGGACAGCAGCTTGTGTTGGTCATTTGACAATGGCACAGCAAGAAAAAAAAAGTTCCATATGATTCTGTATTTATACTCCGAATCTCAGCACAGGTGCGTCCTTTGAAAATAAGGGCGACGTTCGCTGCTAAATAAAGACCAAAGCTCTGAAGGTTATAAAAAAGGGATAAAAATAATTGACGGCCGCAATAATGGCAGATGACCCCCATTTCCTTTCACAGCCAGCATGTAGGTCTTCACATTGCTGCTCTGTCCTTGTATAAATTATTATTTCTTATTTTCCTAGAATAACGCACTGTTTGTCATAGCATATGTGGCTGACAGTTTGCACATCGTCACTTTAACCGGGTTTATACAGCCGGATCTGAGTAATAGAGGTTAGAAGCCCTCTGAAGATGCAATAACCACCGTCGGGATTTAAAGCCAGATGCCTTTGGCTGGTCCTCACGCCAGCCACGATCTGAAACACCAAGGCTCTCGTTCACCTCATTTGTGACCCTGGGCTGGGATGCGACGAAGAACACGGGCTTGGCGGTGTTTTTGATGGGACAGATTAAAGTCGCTTTTGTTCCCGGTGACGGGGGGGAGACAGTGGGTTATTTACATCTCAAGGCCGGACTCCCGGCTGTAGAAGACAATGTGTCAAACTCGCCACGGTGCGAGGCGGCCTGTGGCGACGGGCTGGCAAGCATGACGCGTGATGGGAGCGGGTGCCGCGGTGAGTAGAGTGCCGCTGTACTGTCAATACCACGGTGGAAGGCTCAGACTGGCTGTGAGGGGGACAGTTAGCCTAATGGACTGTCAGCAAGATGAAAGTGCTTGCAAAGCATTCTGGGATACTCTGCGGTCCTGCAGTTGCTGGGTTACCAAGAACTGTACCTTGCAACTCTTAATCAACACTGATGGATTAAACATCTCCCTGCTGTCATACTGCACATCAGCATAACGCCACCCGAAGGCCACCTGTAGTACTGTTTGACTGGAGGTAGCACGGAGGTAATAACATCACAATGTTTTATCTGATTTATCCATTTCCTTCCCACTCAGTTTCCTGGCACTAATCATCAACATGATCATTTGAGTCAATAATAATAAAAAAAACAGGATTACTTTGTTAATTAAAGTAAATAGTCTTGTAATTCCGCTAACTGCAATGAGTATTTTACAAAGGTCAATGAGAACACGTCTCCTCTGGTCGCCAGAAGTTTTGATTAAAGAAGCCCATTAATAATCCTGAATCAGTTTCAGTCATTTGGGTGCCAGAGCTACAGCAGACTGAGTTATTGCCATAGGGTTGAATAAACCATCATTTTTCTATTGTAAACTTATATTATAGGACTTCCCTGTCTGAGGTCCTGTATCCTTCATCACTAAAGCCTGAGAGTCACCTTACCAGCTGGCTCCCTTCTCTAGAACTTTTACTATAAACAATCTGTCTATAATCTATAACTACACAAACTATTATACGAAATGCTCCATATTGAAAGAGTTTTTCCATTTTTATTCTTTCGAATCACTAAAGAACAACGAAAATAAACAAAGCTAACCTCTTCATGTCCTCCAGTGCGGTGTGTTTGGATGTTTGCTCTTGTTCTTCTTGAGTTCGCCTTTTCACGCGACGTCTCCTGTCTCTCAGCAGACAGCGGCTCAGTCTCATCATATTCTTTTTTTTGAATAACCTGTGATTTATTCCCGGCTTTTTCGAGAGAGGGGCCCCCTTTTATCATTTCGGCCCAGACACGCCCCGCGAAATTCCGCACACATATTCGGAGTGAAGAGTAAAACACAAGAGGCCCTCCGACTGGAGGCCGCCACCCCCTGAGCTCGCTGAATGTTTAATAACCAATGTAAGCGGAATTTTATCCTTTGCTGACGAGAGAGGGCCTAATGGCACAAAGTGAGGGTTTATTCCAAACAGACTGGCCATCTTTGGTCGAAACTGGTCCCAGAGTTCAACAATCTGTGCCCTTAGAGTCATGCTAGCGTTAAATGAGTCTTTGTGATGGACTCTTTCTCTGGGGTCTTGGTACGCCTGAAGGATTTGGTCTTCATTTGAGATTAAGCAAATGCAGTGCCTTGTCCAGGCGCCCTTTCAGCTGGGGAATCAATCTCACTGCCTCCAGCTGAACTTGCTCTTATGTGGCGAAATCCTTTTCTGCGGTATGGTGACCGGAGGGTGACGCAGTTATTCCGCGTGAGGTCGCACCGATGCGTCCCAGAGACTCCGCATGCCTTCCCCGGACGGGCAAATCCCTCCTCTGAAGGGCTGTTAACTCGGAAAGCCACACCCGGTACCTGCTGCCCACGGTCCTCATCCCGTGTCCCGGCGTTCCATTTTCCCAGTGTCTGCACGTGTCATTGTTTCACTGGGATCTTCCTGTGAGCCTCTCACCCGCCTCGTCCCTCTCACTACTCCTCTTGCATTCACGTACTGTATAGTTGTGTGTAAATCTCACCAGCTTATTCACTTTCTCGGAATGTTTGCCACTTACATAATTGGAGTGACGTGTGATTGCAGCCCAAGCCCTGACCGCATCGACCTTACGTGAGGCTCCTCGTCCCGCATGATGCCGTGGATTAACGCAACTTGCACAGCCAAGTCACAGAACCTTCAGCCATGTTCACAGGACATCCAGGACCAGCCTTTGGCATGGAGCATGAAATGCCCTTTGAAAGTCATAAATAAATGTTGTGCTACGCTTTCCTACTAACAAGGGTTCTCAAGCAGAGTAATTCATACAGAGGATGTGACCTTATCATTAGCCAACGATATGTTTTGAATTGGTGAGAGACAGTGGAGTGGGCACTATGGGGGCAGCTTTCAGATACAGCCAGTTCTCCTGTGGGCCCGCCCTTGTAAATGTCCATTTTCAAGAACACCGATATGCATAAGATAACAGGGAGGGAGCATCTTATCAGAGAGCATTCCGTCTCTCTACATACTTTCAACCAGCGCTTCAGAACCCAGTTTGCGACAGACAAGATGGGACCCTGTCAGCTGATTCCGCTGTGCTCGGTGCTCGAGGATAAACAACAAACAATACGTTGGTAATTAGGCGAGATCTGCTTTCCTTAAATCCATCACATTCCTAAATCTACAAATGCTGGCATTTTTCTACGGGCAATCTGCTACTTCGCCGTGAATTAAGCCTCCAGAACTCCAACTGTAAAACATCTATTGCTGACTGATCAGTAATTGGCAGGATCAGCTACATCCCTTTAGTATAAAAAGGTCATTTCCCTGTCTGTGGGTACCGGTCCCATCTCTAATGGTTTCCGCCGTAAAATAACTAGCTTTGGTCTCCTTTGAAACTGCTGGGGAAATACCGACAACCCCCCCCCCCCCCCCGCGTTGATGCTTTTAAGATCTGTCGAAGCCAGTAGTCAATTAGCTCTGGATATACTGATATCACAGAAGGGGGGTGGCGATCTGCCGCATTGTTTTCGTCCTCTTCAGGGCCAGACGCTCTCCTCATTCATTTATTTTCCCTCTGCCGATTCCCAGCATCACACCTTTTGTTTAGCCGCCCAGGCGACTCCCCTGTTTAATGAGCTTTTTATTTTTACAGCAGCGGAGAGAAAGCTTCTAATCAAACGGTCCACTTGAAGCGTGACGCTTTGACCCCTGAAAATCCCACGTTGTCATTGGCTGCTATTTCTGGTACCCCGGGGGTAAAAAAAAAAGAAAGGGGGGCGGGGTTGGCCATTTGAAACTGGCAGGGAAGGGGGTGCAGGGGGGGGATGTAATTAAATGGTGACACAAAGACGCACATCATTTAAGAACCTTACAGAACGAAACCTTTTCATAAACAGCCAAGTGCATTCCTGCGTGAAATTAAGAAGTATTCCTCCTGGTAAATATTTATTTTATATCCAGAATTAGCATGCAAAGTGTAATTAAAAATAAGCAACTTTCGTGCAATCTGTGAAATGGCGTGCTCCGATTAGGCCGCCGTAAAGCGCAGTCTTTAATTAGTAATCCCCGATGTAACACAGATGACACGTTTAATGGCACAATCTGAGGTAATGTATCGAAATGAGATCCGTTACTGTGATGGAGGCGGAAAGCGCTGCTCTGACGTCCTGGGCACTCCGTTATTGTAGCACCCCTGTCTTGACTCATTCTGCTCCATTCTGGAACCTTCTGTTTGAACGGTGGGAGCGGTACCAAAAATGGACATTGATCAGCACTCCTCAAGGCCGACGTTCGTATCGAAAGAATGGGACCAGCTTCCTACTCGTTTCGCTGTCTGAAGATGAGTGATGTTCCATCAGTTATCATATATCTACACAAATGTTTAACTCAGATCCTAAAGACTTTAGCCGATCCTTCAAAGTGAACGAGACAATAGATAAAAAGTGTGGGGCGTTTCTGCCAGGAGAACATGCGCAAGGTGGCCTTGGCTGCAAGGTATCAGGCATACTGTATCTAGCACTTAGGGACTTTTGGACTTTGGACGGCCATCTTTACTGGCGAAAGGGGGGCGCGCGGTTGCTGGAGAGGCTGCTGATGGCCCCGAGTCCCAGGTAGCTATCTTTTTGGACGTCCGATGAACAGGATGGCAGAAAACAGGTCTGGTTTAATTGCACTAATGAACCTTTGGCGCCTGCTCTGATTCCGTCTCCCATAACCCACATGTCCCCGCACCGCCCCACCTGAAGCTCCATGTTCTCTTGTCGGAGGCTTGGATGAAGCTGACCTCTCATTCCTCTGGGGCCACTGGAAAGCCGGCACGCAGTACATTAAAGACGGGTGCTCCACGGACCGCGAATGAAGCTGCGGGGAAGGGTGTTAGACTTAAGCTCACTGTGCGTCCTTGAGCGTCTCTCAACTGGGGGTGTGTGGAAAAAATGGGTGGAAGGGTGATAGGGTGCACATGTAGGGCACATATAGAAGGTTCCGGAAGGTTCCAGGTGCAAAACCCACAAGGGGCCCTGCCGATGCGCTCTTCAGATATTTTATTGGTCAGTAATCTGTCAACTTCATTTTTATTTTTAGTACTTTATGCGGCACATAACATGTGCAGTGGAACAGTGTGCCCGGGCGCACGTGAGTGTGAGTGTGTGTGTGTGTGTGTGTGTATGTACTGTATGTGGATTAGGTTTAAATTACATTGTGGGGACCAAATGTGATCAGCACCCGTTATTTAGAAGTTGTGCAGGCCATTTTTCAGGTGCCCACAAAGATCTGTGAATGTAATCAGAAAAAAAAATTAAAATGAGTTTTGTATTTTCTTTGGTTAGTTATGGTTAAGGTTAGGGCTGGGGAGGGGTCAAGGCTGTCATGATGTGATTGGAGTTTTCCCTACAGAAATGAATGGGGAGTCTCTACAAAGACTTAATTACTAACCTGTGTGTGTATGTCTGTGTGTGTGTATTTGTGTGTGTGTGTGTGTATTTACTGGGCTTGTGTGGACCCAGCATTGCTGTTGGTATTGTCGTCACTTCATCAGGTGGTTGTAATTAGCCGAGAGGGACAGGCCACATTGCCTGTCGCCTCCAATGACGTCCCCGTACCTCTGGCCCCACCCCCCCCCCCCGACACATGCCACAGCTACTCTGAACACAGCAGGAAGTTTTCGTGTTTTTATGGGCCACAGTGGAGCCCCGGCCTGATGGGTGGAGGAGGGCAAGTCCGTGATGTACATGCTGTGCAGGAAGGGGCTGAAATGGGGCAGGAGTCCCCGCGGGGTCACACGGATGGTTCCTTTGTTTATGTGCAAAGTACGTTAATATGTTTACTCAGCGGCTTCTCTAACGAGGCACCAAATGAGCGTCTGACTGATAAATGAGCTACGAGATCAAAACCCCGAATCTCACCTTCACCCGCTCTATCGGAGTCTGTGTTCTGGCCGATCCTGATCCGCTCCAGGCGCAGTCGGTTATGTGGGCCTTTCCAACATCACCATGGAAACCACAGAGCCCCAAACCATGGAACTACGACCCCAGGGGGCGGGGTTTGCAGGTCGCGGACCTTTTCCCAGTTCCAGCCTTTGAAACTGCCTTGTTATCATGCGACGTCCATCACCGGTGGGTCTCTGGTGAAGAACCCCGTCCATAACAGGGCCGCGAGGACAGATGGCGCTCTGAAATAGGCCCACTGCGCTCTTCCCCCACCCCACCCAAGGGTCAAAATGACACAACCGCCCCGGACAGGAGAGACATCAGTCCAGACGCGGCGCATCCTAGACATCAGGGGTACGGATACATCTGGCAGCCAATCACTACCAAGGCCGACTGTCAGGATGTCAGAAAAGTGCAGCGGCCTCCATCCAGAAGGAGGAGATTAGGGTCTCAGACAAAATGTCACGGCGAGAAAGCACGGGCCCGTAGCCGAGAGATAAGACTCCTTTGTCTCCGCCGAACGGGCTGCAGACACGAGGGTGAGCCATTCTCCAGGATGACTCGGCAGAATGGGACAATGGGGGAAGTGTGCTGCTTCCCGCTTCCGGAAAAACACAGCAGCCTCCGGGCGACCTCGTCTACCTCCAGCTCTCAGCCAATGGGAGGAGAGCGGCGCTGGGCGATGCCTACATGCAGTGAACTAATTAGTCACATTCCTGCACATTCCTCAGAGTTTAGGGTGTCAGCGGCAGTAAAGTTCCCGTTATCTTACTTTTTGGTAATTACCAGGCTTGACATCCTGTGCAGTCGGTAGTCGGGTAAACAGGTAGCTGGGGCTGAGGCTGGGGGGACTGGGGGGTACCCACCAAAAGCATCCAGGGTTGGGGTTTCTCCGGGTCTGTTTGTGTTTATGCTAACAGGCACGTCTTATCTTAAGAGCGAAGTCTGTGTGACACGCATTCCCATTAATTAATGTGAACGAGCACCGCGTGCAAGCGCTTAAAAATTACCCACTGAAGTGGCTTGTGTTCTGAATATGTATCCTGTATGCTAATCAATTATGACGGTAACTAAAGGTGACCTTAATCAGATAAATGAGGCTTGAAGCCGCTTTACCCGTCAGATAAAGCTCACTATGGGTAGCTTTAGTGCCGTTTTGCTTCTTCTAAGTGTGTAAATTGTATTTGTAACACATCCGTTGATTTGGTGATTAGCAGATTTGATTATACTGGTTATTTTAATGGAAATTAAGTGTAGGACTGGGGGTAACAGGGGGCTCGTTATGGAGAGTCAGAACACGCCGGGACCCTCTGGGTACAAGCAAACACTGAGTCACCTTTCAGTCCAGGGTCCAGGGGTTCTGCTGGGGGGTTAATGACACTTGCTAAGGGGGATTGAAGATGGCAGCAAGCTTCCCCAAGCCCACTGTCTCCAAAATGCGGGGAAGAGGATGGGCGGGGGGGTGCATCTCCCTTGAGGCAGAACGTGTCGCGGAACCCATCGGCGGTGACATTGACAGGGCTGCTGTTTATTTTAAAAAAAAGAGTTTGGACAGGCTTGTCGTCAAACGCAGGCCGGCGTTATCACATGCTGATTGGTTGTTTATCTCGCCTCTTATTCATGCCATTGTAAATAAAGCATGCTAATCGGGGCTCACCACTCAGCCAGCCTGGGGGGGCACCGGCCCTGTGGTGCCCACGGCGCAGCGGCGCAGAAAATTGTCAATCACGGGTTTATTTGGATTGGGCAAGGGGGGTTAAAAAGGGGGAGGGAGTGGGAGGGAAATGAGGTGTTCCGTGATGAAGACACCTGTGTTCATACCCTCTAACTGTTCTCGCTGCCCCCTGCTGGCCATTTCCCCCCTGGCGTGCTGACACTGTGTTCATACCCCCTAACTGCTCTCGCCGCCCCCTGCTGGCCATTTACCCCCTGGCGTGCTGACACCGTGTTCCCACCTCCTAAGTGCCCTCACTGCACCCCGAACCCACTCAGGACCGGATGTCAGTTCATTTCCAGGTTTAGCCTAATAATTTCCTTCAGTATAGTGTGTATGAATATATATCTGCAGAAAATTGGCTATGGAAGCAAAAGCACAATGCAATTGTTTGGCAGAGTAGAAGAGGCCGTGCTGTTATAGCCTAAGGCAGGGGGGTGGGGGAGCCCATGCTCTTATAGCCTAAGGGGAGGGGGGGGGGGAGCGATCACTCCTCCGGGTTCCTCTGATCCAGCCCAATTGGACTGGTCCCCTGGGCCCTCATCAGAACTTGCAGGACATTCTAATGAAGATTTTCTTGACCAATCAGATCCCTCCTGGTCCAGGCATCTCAGCAGCTCACAGAGAGTCACTATATCAGTACTGTCACTGCACTTCAGGTCACACCCCAACTAATGCTCGATTTATTTTTAATAGTGACAAAACTGTTGGAATTTAAAAGACATTTGCATTTCATTTATTTAGCAAACAGTTTTATCCAAAGCAATATCTGCCTCTAAGGGGATAGATGGGAACTGGAGTAACAGAGGTTTAAAGGGTCCAATGACCGAAATACTCCACCAGCCGTGGGATTTAAACTGATGACCTTCTGATCAGGGGCACAGCGCCCTAACCCTCTGAGCCACACAGTGAGGGATGTTCATCAGAACTCTCCATGTTTTGGAAACAGGCAGATTAAGCTCCCCCCCACCATCTCTGTGAATTACGACATTGCCCTTGTTAGCCATCTGAGATAATTCTGCTGACGACGTGTAAGAGCTCTGCTCCTGACTTAATGGCTGTTTTTACCCCACCCACCTAATCTCCGCCCTGGTTAGTGATCTTTAAATAAAGCTATACTTCCAGCATGCATGTTAAGCACCATCTGCTGCTTCTGTGACACACCTCAGCTGGCTCTTTCATTCATGGCCACCATCCTCTCCTCATGTTTTAATAGTGCCAGTGATATAAAGTATTCACTTTTTTTCTGGGGAGCCTAAAACCACGCGAACATGTAGCTCTACTGGGGCGTTTGTAAATATTACATTTTTCACGTCTGTACTTTTTCCAAAACACTAAAATACGGAAGGGAGATTAGCAGCGCGTAGCAGAGAGGCACAGCCCTGGGCTTTTAAAGTGACCAAAATCAAGACATTTACTACAGTGTCTGCAAGCTCAGCTAGGACCTGCAGGTGGCAGGGTGTGCAGAGAGCGCAAAGGCCAAAGTTTCTGTTTTGTTTCTAATTTTAACGGCTAACTTTTAATTAGCATGAGCTGTACACCCTGAAATTGCAATCGATGATTGGAGAAGCGGGGCCACGAAACCTATGGTGGGCGGGATTATTGCTTGGTACCAATCAGCAAGCAATTTAATCCACTTCACTAGTTTCCATTGGTTAAATCTGTGATTGACAGCGTGGGATAATCCCATCCACTACGGGCTTCAAAGCTCCATCTCATCCACCACTTCAAATAAAGACTTTATCCAAACATTGAGAGGTATGAACGAAATTCCCCTGGAGGCCACCGATGACAGTGCCTATAACGGGGTGCGGTTCAAGCCTCCTCGCCTGGCGGCAGATTCCGCGGGCACCCGCCTGTGAATAAGTCATTATTTGGCTCGTCACGGCTGGGTGTGTTAACACCAAAGCGGCCGACTGCGGTGTGTACACAGCGGTGTGTATACAAGACTTTGCGTGCAGGGCAAACATTTACGGAAATATGCCATTGTCATTCTCCTAAAGAGTATTTTTCATGGCTACTGAACAGATTAAGAAAGAAAAAAAAAACACACTGAAGGGCGGGAGGATCTTTTTTCATGTTAATGCTCTTGTCCGATTGGAAGAAGAAGAGGAATTGATTAATATCTCTTGGCATAAAGAGGAAAAGCAATTTAGGGATGAATAAATTAGCCCCGAAACCTCGACGAAGGAGCAGATACATCTCACGGCCAGTTTGTTTCGTCGAGCTGAGTAATTATGGTCGGTGAGTACTGCCAGACACTAAAAGCCCTCAGAGAGTGTGGCATGTTGGGAGGAGACACATGTCACCGGCTTGGTCAACAGTCACACTCCATCATTTGGACAAGCAGCAGGGGCAAATGCAGGGGCGGGGCCACAGGGACTCTGGCCCAAGCTGAATGGTCCCCAGAGTGCCCCCTCCTTGGCCCCTCATGGATTCAAAATATATCATTGGTTAATGATAAGGTCACCTCATCTACATGAATTATACACCTTTTATGCCCCTCACCTTAAAAAGTCTTAAAATCGCCCCTGACAGGCAGGTTTGTCCACGACATCCACAGCACAGTGATTCA
>JAODKE010000028.1:22382375-22398689 GCA_026779605.1 Mormyrus hasselquistii | reverse complement strand
TTTCGCTTTCTGTTGTTTTATGTTGTTGTGGGGGCGGTGGGGCGGGGGGTGGTGGCGTGGGTTCTCGGTTTGCGCTTCATCATGCCAAGCTCACTGGAAAGCCTTGCCAATTCTAGGATTTTTTAGAAGGGGGGCATAAAAGGGGCCATGATCCATATAGAGGGGCCAACCTTATCATTAGCCAATGACATGTTTTGAATCAGTTGAATGACAGGGGCGGGGTCACTATAAGATCCAATCAGCTTTCAGCTGCCCCTGCGGCCCAGCACCTATGTTTAAATATACATGCCCCAAATATCGCTTCTCCTTTCCTCCCATGGAGTTATTTGCTCTGGCTCCTCCCCATTATTGTTGGTATGTTGTTAAGCCTTGGAGCCAGCTGGCCACTCTACTGATTCACATCCCTGGCAGTGGCGCAAAATCAGCTGGATGACTACTGTAGCATGCACCAGTGAATCTGTCACGGCCACCAGGGGGCGCCGGAGTCAGAAACTCAAATTAACATAAACCTCGGCACCCCCTGATCAGCCAGGCCATGGCATCAAAAGTGAGACCCAGAACTAGAGAATGCACACTGTAGTGGGGGCTCAGAAATTGCTTCTATCTTCTGGCATGTTCCCACATGCTCTTCTGTTGCTGTGGAGAGAGCTCCTCCAGATTCTCCGTTCTCATGTCTCTGTCACACTCGCTCGTGCCTCCAGGTCGATGACTTCCAGACGGTGAGGTCCTCTCCGACGGCGGGGTGACGCACCCTTCCCATCCACATCACAGGGATTGCTGCGGGAGAGCAGAGGTAGACCAGACGCACGCGACGTGAAGAATCATCACCAGCTTTGTGTTCATGGCTGGCCATTTCAGGGATAACAGTGGGAGCTGGGGGTGATGGTGGGACAACAGAAGACCAGCAGGCTTAGCCTGAAAAAAGCTGCCCTTTCAGCGCTGGGGGGTAAAAACCGCACGTGTAACTCTGTGCTGACGATCTGTGTCCAAGACAGCAGGAGGTTCTGGTCTGGATTTACTGCCAGAAAGCGAAAGCACACACAGCCATATAAACAGACAGCAGGAGTAGGGAACAGGTGGGGCGAATTACAGGGAAGGGGGACGGTCACCTGACTCACCCCCCAGAGATGGCTGACAACCCTCCCCCCCACCAGACTCATGTAAACACACCATCTGTCCTCAGTTGCCTTTTCTTATGTTTTCTTACATATCGATTGGCGCTCTATGGACAGGGAATACGCATAAAGTAAAAAACGCAAGACCAAAGTGGAAGGTCAGAATGTTGACTGGGATCCACCCTGATCTCCGAAAAAGCCCCGAAGCCCCACGAGGAGCATTACGCAGCCGCATTTGCCCGCTGTGATCCTCCGTATCGTTGTTCTTTGAAATGCTGAGGGTATAATGTACTCACACCTCAAAAAGGAGGGGGGAATTCTGTCCACAATAGATCTCACTCATAAAAATACATATTTATTGTTTATGGGGGGAGTGAAAAACAAAAGATTGCCGTAAGCTCCTTAACGTAATGAATATGGGAGAGCTTTTGTTGTTTTGATTTTATCACGCTTCATCAATAATGGAGAAGGGTAAAAATAACTGATGTTCTGTCTATGGAGATGGAGATCATTCTGGTAGCACACACACACACTCCAGTGTGATGCTAATGACTCCATTTTGTTTCTCTTTGTGTGTGTGTGTGTGTGTGTGTGTGTGTGTGTGCAGTGAGCCTGCGGTGTCAGTCATGCACAATATCCTCTCACCACCCCCCCTTTGCTGCTCCCGCCGCTCGGTCCCATAAGCGCCGGACTCGGTCACAGAACCGGAATTCAGTCCTCGGTTTTCCAGTGCTCATAGCTGACACGCCTCCGCCAGCACACACGGGATATGAAACAATGCTGACTTCATCAAAAATTAATAAATTTTCTAATCTAAAACTGTCTGCTAATAACACCGGCCATGACCCAATTAACATTGTGCCCTACACTTCTATTGCTTTTGTCTACTTATACCAAGGATTAAGTGTGATATACTGTTTAGCTTCAGCATTTGCTTTAAGACAGGATGAGGTTTTCACCGTTTTCATTCTATTTGTGAAGCCCTCTCATTTTAAAAAGCCTTCAGTTTGAGTAAAAGTTGATGTAAAAGAGAAACAGTCTCCATATTGCCCTGCAGATTATATATATTCCGCACGGCCCCTTGTCAGAATTCGCCTCGCTGAAATTGCAGGCGCTCCCTGTTCAGCGGGAGACTCGTCGGTTAAGATTTAGACATAAACTCCAATTTGGTCTTGAGAGCAATTACAGTGCTTTCTAATGGCAAAACAAATGGTGAAGGAAGGTTAATGGGAAGGGAATTAAAAGCGAGATTGCTCTGATTAGTCGATCATATGGCAGCACGGCACAGCGCTGATGGGGACTGGGGCTGTGTGTGCGTATGCAGAGCCGGCGATCGGGGTCTACAGCTTGGGATGGATCAAAGCAAGCATGAGGAGGGTCGCAGTGGGACCACTCTGCTCCCTTTGAAGACATTGGGAAGGGAAGGAGGGGGGGTCACGTCCAGGCAAACAGGCTGTCGGTGGCTTAGGGGCATCGGGGAGACCGAGTGGGAGGCAGGCCCATTCAAACAGGCCGGAGATGGGAAGGCAGCCCAAAGGAGGTGCCAAGTTGTTCTTCCTGTTGCAGGGACGTAGAGATCCGTAGGAACAAAACAAAGCCTGCTTTTTAATTAAGGGCTGACGGGCTTCACGGAATCCCCGTGATACCACGAGGGAACACGGGCACAGACAGATGTCCTGCCCACCACATCAACCGTGGGCTTAAATTCATGTTTTCTTATACATCGATAAATGATAATATAGGACTTCGAAATTTTTAGATTTCAGATGTTGAAATACTAGGGGGTACTTTGCACTTATGTTTTTCCTCAAGAGCTGTAAACTATCATCACACACAAACATATTATATAATATTATATATTATATATACAATTATGTGGGCGACGGTGCCTTTTTGGTTTGAATCTGAATTTGAATTGCTGCTGATTTTTTTTTTTTGATGGATCCTGAACGTTTTAGACGCCAACAGACCCCCGCTGACCCGCGAGACGGGTAAGGCGGGGGGCCAGCGAAGACACCGCCTGTTTGCCACGCGGTAATAAACTGGATGACCCATGAGTCACAGTTCCACTAAGGCGCTGAGTGGCAAGTCCTGCCATAGTGCACGCCTCATGCCCGTCGTGCTTTCTGATTGGACATACAGACTGCTCCCCCCCAGCTGGGTAGCAGGAAGGGGAGCAGTTTTTTTTAAACAGGTGCAGGCTCTTGGTTGGCGGAAAAACCGGACCTGCAAATCTGGCTGGGGGACATACGATCCAGCCAACCTCTGTTACCTTATCCTGTCCCTTAACCCCCCCATCCCCCAGCCCTCCAGCCACACACACGCACATCATCGACCGCCACTGTCCTTCGCTATCTCTCTTTTCCTTCTTATCTGCATTTCAGCTCAGTCTGTTTATTTCAGAACTGGCAAAACGCGATGGCGACAGCGAGAAGAGTGCCATTCCGAAAAGAAAAGTACAGGAGGAATGAGACAAACTTTAGTTAGAAAACAGTCCTGTCATTATATGCTCCCACAGTCCATTTCTGCTTATCGGCTAAATCACAATGCTGCGTGTCGGTGCTCTGTTTGGTGGGCGTGCTCTCTGCCTTTATTCCTGCATCACCACGGAAAATGAAATTACAAAGATGCAGATTTATGCAGAGACACATCAGGAACGGTTTTGTTTTGTGAGGACGGGACCGTTAAACAGGCATCAATAGCTTAGACGCCACCTCAGTGAGAGAGTGTGGGACTGAAAATGTCGGCCTGGGTATGAAAGCCTCAGCTTGAGTCTGTGGACCAACTCTGGAGAAAAATGTTCCTGAACCTGAATAACTAATAAAAATATAGTTTTACCAGAAAGGAAACCAGGACCATCGATATACTGCATGAATATTAATAACATCTTTATAGTATATTGACACGATGTTAAGAATAACCTTTAATGGCTGAAATCCCTCACCAGGTGACACCAGGACTACGGGAAGTGGTCAACCAGGCATGAGATTCCCCGGAAAGCCACCCTGGACGCGGCACTGCAGATGGACACGTTTACAGATCCAGAACCATCCCTCAGTGACATATCGGCCTGCGACCCCTCCAGCAACGAGGTACCAAATACGGGGAGTATCTGTCATGCAAACTGAGCCCGGCTGTGCTATTTCCATGACCCGTCTCCTGCCATGTCCTGTGGAGAGTGCCGGCGTGCAACCGCTCAGCTATTTACGGCCATATCGACACGGTAAGTACACAGGGCACAGCTCTGCAGCAGCGCCAGAGGCTTGGCTGCTAATTAATGTGCAAAGCCATGCTCGTTTTTAATGAAACTCGGACCGAAACAGCGATAAAATGCTGCCAGTAAGCAGAGAGGGACTCTCTACTGTCCTGAAGGCTCCAGCAGGAAATGAGATGGGAAAACACGCACGGCCGACACGGAGCACAAACACACACATTGCCACGCAGTCTCCAATGTGCCTGACCCTCAGATGTGACTGGGGGCTTCTACACCGCCAAACTCACACTGCCATCCACAATTAGTGTTAGAATCACACCTTAATTTCCATCAACACCAAGTTTACCTGTTCACCTACTGATACTAACCTGTTCAGTTCACCTACTGATACTAAGACCATGTGCTTCCTATCAAAGCACATCATCAGTATTTATAGTATAAAAAACTCTTCTATAATATCATTTCATATTAATAATGGAGGCCTTAAAATGTGATTATGCTGCATTATATAATATCAAATAAGTCAGGGTCAGGGTTCGCTTGATGCATTGTGTCAATGCCTTTTGTTGCTGTATAGTGTGGTATTGTCAAGTTTGTGATTTATGACATAACGAGGTATTATACTGTAAGGGCTAATTGCATCGCTGCATGGCCTCCTACCCTGCCTGCCATGCACCATTGCTGCTCTGTAAATGCAGGTTCGTAAAAATCGAGATCAGTACAGCAGCCACTCGTCAAAATCAGACCTGGTGGGGGCGTCATCCGTGCACACTCCCCAGGTGCTGAAGTTCCCCTCCCCCGCATCTTCACCCACCCTGCAGCGCTTCTGATGTGTTACTACGGTAACCCGCGCCACCCATGCAGCCCAGGAAACTCTGGGTTTCTGGCTGTGACACCGACGAGAGGTGACCGCTCCCGGTTTCTCCCCCTTCCGCACTCCTCCCAGGTCCCCCCCCCCCATCACAACATGGGTGGGACAGTAGTTATTCATCCATTTAGGCTTATTTACCTTGTTCGTTACGAGGGCTGAAAATGTCAACGAGGACGCAGGGCATTGGAGTGCTGCCTTGTTTGCGAATTCGCAAATGTAAAAGCGAGGTTAAGCCACTGCTTAAGAATAAGATCCACTTTTTTTTATCTCCTCCTGGCCTTTGGTGAGTTACAGTGAGAGCTGACATTTGAGAAGGCGTGAGAAAGGTTAACACCGACTGGAAAGAGGCTCTCTTCTGTCTCTCTGACAATTAAAGCAGGAGAGAGCGTTCTGCTAGCAGCCACAATACGAGCTTCCCTCTTCCTGGCATCATGTTAATAGGCCTCTTCTTCCTCTTCCTCGATTGTTAATAAATGATCAGAGAGGCAGGTTCCTGGTGGCAGTAAGGAGGAACACTGGTGGAAGGTGGATGAAACCCGGATGTGGAGTGTGGCAGAGATCCCTAGGGACCCCCTTTTGAGTCAGCGGCAGAGTCTTCTCGTTAGTGGTGTGCCGAGGTTTAAGCATCTCCGAAATCTGCCTCCCCTGCCTTGAAATATCAAAGGCAGACCGGGTGTAAACATGGCATACAAATCAGCTCAGGTGCTAATCAAAAATGCAGGAAATGATCACAGAGACGTTCACCTGGCTGCATTTCTATCTCATAGTTTTTTTTAATCATCACTTTATAATTTTTTTTTAAAGTTTTATAAGGTCCCATTTTGGCGATTCCTCCAAACTCATGGCTCTGCCTTAGAATTCAATACATGTAACTGTAGGCATTCCATCCCTCCATCCATCCATCCATCCCTCCATCCATCCATCCCTCCATCCATCCATCCATCCATCCACACAGGCAGCACAGGGGACACACGGCAGGGCTATACTGTGGACGGAACGCCAATCCATATTTATGTTATATTCATGAAGACTTTTCTGTCACCCGAAGCAGCTCTTTGTTATAATCTAGTTCGTTTCCACACCCTGCACCCACTTCCTGTCCCTCTCCCAGCTCCCAAATGCCACTTCCTCTCGCATCTCAGCGGGAAAATATTACTGACAGCCTGACATCTGCTGCTGCATCTCTCGCGGCTGAGACACGTGCGGGAATCGGGCGATTCAGAGCCTTCGCTGCGGCCCTCAAACCTGCGTGGCCAGCGCCGGGGGAGATACCCATACTTCACAAGGGATTACCCGTCTCACAAGAGTGAGCATTAAGCCCCAGTACAGGAAATGAGTGGAGAGCTCTTACTTCCTTCACTTTGCCCCATCGCTATCCGTCTACTAACTGAGTGAATCGGCTAGTTTATACTACTGTCCAATTACTGTGCGCTTTCCCTTAAAACTCCCCCGGAAAGTCGGGATTAGAAGAGCAGCAAGGATAATAACTCAGACAGTGGCCGCAAAAAAACAGACTTCATCAAAGCAAAAAACAAACTCACAGAATAATCAAAGCACAAAACTGCTGAACTGAGGTGTCAAGAAACCATCATAAATAAAAACAGAGAGGTGTGAGTACTCAGGTCGAGTCAGGAGGGTGAAATGTAATTACTGAGAAAATCTTATGCGTTGTCTTTCTGATGTTGTTTCTCCTGTAATGACTGCGGGTGAGTATCTTCATCGTGTTGGAGAAACCAACCTTTAATCCAGTATCTTTATCTACTGTGGTGCTTAATCAAAGTATCTTCATTAAAAAATAAAAAAACAAGAGTTTCATCCATGCTCCAGGGATTTTTCTGAGTGGAAATGTTTCTCCCTGAAAAGTGAAAACATGGCCACCATTTGCTGGGCGGCGTCCATCTTGGCTAAAGCTCATCGCTGCTTGTGATCTGTTTATAGCAAAAAACATCAGTGTACTTTTATGATGAAGCAGATTAAAAACTGATGAGCATTAATTATGCAGAACCCCTTATGTTCAGACTTCCTTCCCACAATAAACAATAAAATGTGGCGCCCGTATTTATTATTGATTATGTTTTTCATACAGCATTTCTCAGTGAGGTTTCTAGTAATTTCTAGGTGTGGTATATTATCCATCTAAATACATGGCTCTTATCCAGGACTGAGGGAAACCATGAAATGAAAACTGCTGTATCACAGGAAAAACATGCAAAGTCCACCTAAACAAGTGCTGTCAAAGGTATTGAAATTATCGATCATTTTTATACACTATCGTGTATAAAACGGATTCTCTCTCATGGTATGGACTGTATAACCTGCACGCCTTTTTGCCCTGACTGCCAAGGCGCTTAGCCTCCCAATGCACATGCCTCCGCCTGAGTGCAGTCTCACACGCGAGGTGTCACCAAAATGACTAGTTCAGAGGTGTCAAGGCTTCATCGATAGATGGATACAGTATGTTCGGCCACAATGGCGTCTGAAAATACTTGCTGTGCCAAATGACGATGGTAAATCACTGGATGTATGCAAGTTGGGTATAATACTGACTAAGTGGTGAAACATGGTTGGAGCAGAGAGTCAGATAAACATTTCCACGTTAAGACAACGTTCAGCAGTTATTTTACCTGTGGGTTGTGTTCCACTTTATACAATCTTGTGAGGTTGTGCTGAATAGTGTTATTTGGATACAACGTTTTACACTTAGAAGTGTTCATGTTTTGAGACAGAAGATAAAGAAGACATATAAAAGTAATGTACATCTGTTCTATTACGCATTGTAATAATGAAATAAAGTAGCATCTAATTTTTAATAGTGTTTATGTAGTTACTGCATGTGAATATCTGGACCTCGCTGGTGGAAAAAGACACCGACTAGATTTAGTTGGGCTCACCACAACACGTGGCTCATGCTCTGGAACCAGCCTTGGGGAGGGGTGCTGGGCTGGGCAGGGGTGCGTCTACTTATAGCCCTCCAGTTCGGGGCCAGTGTGTTGGAGTTTACTCCAGTGGACAAGAGGGTCACCTCCCTTTGACTTGAAGTGAGCGGAAGGGCTCTGACTGTTGTCTGTGTGCATGTGCCGAGCACCTGTCCAGAGTATCCAGTCTACTAGGAGACCTTGGAGGGGGCACTGGGAGGACTGGGGGACTTTAGCACTCATGTGGTTAATGACAGGGAAACCTGGAAAGATATTATTGGGAGGAATGCCCTGCCCGACTGGAATCTGAGCCGTGATCATTTATTGGACTTCTGTCCTAACCACAGGTTGTCCATAACGAACACTGTGTTCAAACTAAAGGTGTTTATAAGTGAACCTGGCATCAGAGAACACCCTAGGCCAGATTGTTTTTGTAATTGTATCATCGGATCTGCGTCCGCATGTTTCGGACACTCGGGTGAAGAGAGGCGCTGAGCTGTCGAGTGATAAACACCTGCTGGTGAGTTGGATCCAATGGCAGGGGGAGATGTTGGATGGACCTGGTAAACCCAAACATATAGTGAGATTGTGCTGGAAGTGACTGGTAGAGGCCCCTGTCTGGAAGACCTTCAACCTCTGGCAGAGCTTCTCTTCTCTCCCGAGGGAGTCAGGGGACGTTGAGCCTGAATGGGCCACGTTCCGCGACACCATTGCAGCGGCAGTTCCCGAACCCGGTGGTGGACACCATCAGTAAAGGGAGCTGTCAGGCTGAAGAAGGAGGCCTTCTGAACTTGGTTGGCTTGTGGGATTCCTGAGGTACCAGCAGGCTAAGCAGGAAGCGGGTTTGGCAGTTGCTGAATCAAAAACTGGTAGGAGTTTGGTGAAGCTATGGAGAAGGACTTTCGGTCAGATGTGTTACTATGGCAAACCATCAGGTGACTTGGGGAGGGCATGGCTTTACCCATGCTGGGGATGGAGAACTATTGACCTCAACTCAGGATATAGTCAGGTGGTGGAAAGAATATCAGGATCTCCTGAAACTCACTGATATGCCTTCCTTAGAGGAAGTACAGCTGGAGGATTCGGGGGGGGGGGCACTTCTCTAGGCCAAAGGTCACTGAAGTAGTCAAAAAACCGAGGTGGGTGTTGGGCTGCCCTTTTTCACTTCTTCTGTTCATATTTTTATGAACAGAATTTCTAGGCGTAGCCAAGGGGCTGAGGGGGTCTGGTTCAGGGGCCTTTGCTTTTTGTGGCGTCATCAGTCAGTGACCTGCAGTATGAACTGGGGCAGTTTGCAGCCGAGTGTGAGGCTGTCTGAGGTCATGGTTCTCGACCGGAAAAGGGTGGATTGCCCACTCCAGGTGGGGGATGAACTACTGACCCAAGCGGAGAAGTTTAAGTACCTCAGGGTCTCGATATTGAGTGAGGGGAGAAGGAGGCGGATTACTGCCGACGCTGTACCGTTCTGTCACGGAGAAGAGGGATCTGAGCTGGACGGCGAAGCTCTCAATTTACCACTCGATCTACGTCCTCCCCTCTCCTATGGTCATGAGCTCTGTGTAGTGACCGAAAGAATGAGGTCGCGGGTACAAGCAGCAGAAGTGAGTTTCCTCTGCAGGGTGTCTAGACTCAGCCTTAGAGATAGGGTGAGAAACTCATTCAGTAGGAGCTCAAAGTAGAGCCGCTGCTCCTCAGGTGAGGTGGTTCAAGCATCTATCTAGAGAGCCTCCTGTACAGCTCCCTGGGGAGGTGTTTCGGGCATGTCCAACTGGGAGGAGACCCCAAGGGAGACCCCAGGCACACTGGCCTGGGAACGCCTTGCTATTCCCCTGGAGGAGCTGGAGGAGGCCTGTCTATTTTGAGATAAAGTGACAAAGAGTTTACAAAGAGTTTTCACTCCAAACAAAATTACAGTTGAAATAGATTTTTAATTGAGTTACATTAAACCCTTAGTTTAGTATCGAAAATGGTATTGAATACTTTTTACAGTATCGTATCGAAGCTTAAAATTTTGGAATTGCGACATTACCACAGACACGCACAGAGAGAGGAAAAGCAATTAAACATGCAAACCAAGAGGTGTCAGATCTCTATACTTGCCTCCAGACGTTATATTAAACAGAACGCAGTAGCTGGTGTTTTAAATCACATTCTAAGGAGACATCTGTTTTAATATCTGCTTTAAAGCACTTTAAGAAAGTTTAGATATGATTTGAGTAGAAATGATAACTATCCAGACTTTGCTGTAACCTTCTATTACAGCTGAGTAAAGATGTGGTCAGCCCAAGTGTGATATGTATTCATTACAGACCCATTGCATCTGCATCAGTTTTTAAGGTGCTTGTTGGTGTATTTGATTCTGTCCCCATAAACCACGATGTTCTTTATCATAAAACATCAATAATTATCATCTTAGCCTTTGTTGTCAATGTGATGGATAGCACTGCACACTGCACTGATTTTTTTTTTCTTACACATTGGAAGTATTGCGATAATTGCATCTCATTATGGCGCCATAAGTAACAAGTGTTCTCCTTTACATCAGCGATTTTGTTAAAAGCCGTAGGTGTTAATTCCACCTAAGATTAATTAGTAATCAGGCCAGTCGTGACGAGAAGCGGCACACTTGCGGCATTGCAGGGAGCTGATTTTTCCCCGGAGAGGCTATTTGAGCTCAACACCTCCGAAATGAAAGCCCTTCCGCACTGATCGATGGCCTGCGTTTCGTCAGGGGACAGTTTCCTGAAGCACCGAACCCAGCGTCGATAAAACGGAGCCTCCCTTTCTCTCTGACCCCCAGCCTCATTGTGGGCACCTGGATCGAGCTTCTGCCCCTCCGTAGAATCGCCACACCAATCAGGATGGCCACCAGCCACTTTGAGAACAGTCTCTCTCCCTCCGCAAGGAGTAGCACTCCAATGGCTTAAAGGCACAGTAGACTTCAGTGGGCAGAGACACTGCCATCTGTCCTATTTCAGCCATTTCTCCTATTTATTTTTAATAATTTCATATTTTTATACTTCATATCAGTTGCTCCTCTAAAGTAGACGACTAACTACAAAACAATGCTCAGTAACACTTTACTTAAGGCCATGTTTTTAAAAATGTATAAACACGTTCGTAGCAAATAACGCATTCATAGAGCAATATAAAGACGGCTATAAATATTGTAAATATTTATCAAAAGGCATAACACATTATAGCCATTTATTATGCATTATGAATGCCTCCTTGGATTGCCACCTTATCGTGGTGGAGGGGTTTGCGTGCCTCAGTGACCATGGGGGCTGTGTTGTCGGGGGCAATAACCCCTGCAAAAAGGTCCCGGGGGGGAGCCAGACAAAGAGCAATCCAAAAGAATCCTATGACAAGTATGAATAGCAAAGTATCGTTTCCCTCGCTCGGATTAGGGTCACTAGGGCCCCAGCCTGGAGCCAGACCTGGGGGAGGGACCCATTGGCGAGCGCCTGGTGGACGGGCCTTGGCCCGTGGGGCCCGGCCGGGCATAGCCCGAAAGAGGCACGCGGGACTGTCCCCAGGTGGGCCCACCACCCGCAGGGGGAATGTCAGGGGTTTGGTGCTTTGTGGATCGGGTGGCGGCCAAGGGAGGCCCTAGCGGTCCGATCCCCGGCTGACAAAACTGGCTTTCGGGACATGGAATGTCACCTCTCTGGTGGGGAAGGAGCCTGAGCTTGTGCATGAGGTTGAGAGATACCGACTAGTCGGCTAGTCGGGCTCACCTCAACGCATAGCTTGGGAACCAATCTCCTGGAGAGCGGCTGGACGTTTTTTTCTCCTGGAGTTGCGGCGGGTGAGCGACACCGGGCTGGGGTGGGGGCTACTGGTGGCCCCACATTTCGGTGCATTAACATCGGAGTTTACCTCGGTGAATGAGAGGGCTGTTTCCCTGCGCCTTCGGATCAGGGATAGGTCTCTGACTGTCATCTGCGCTTTTGCGCCGAATGTCGGTTCAGAGTACCCAGCCTTCTTGGATTGCCTTAGTGGTATGCTAGTTGGCGTGCCACAAGGGGATTCCATCGTTCTGCTGGGGATCTTCAACGCTCACATAGGCAATGACTGTATGACCTGGAGGGGGGTGATTGGGAGGAATGGCCTCCCTGATCTGAACCCGAGTGGTGTTTTGTTATTGGACTTCTGTGCAATGCATGGTTTGTCGATAACTAACACCATGTTTGAGCATAAGGGTGTCCATAAGTGGACATGGAACGAACATGCCTGGGGCTACAGGTCAATGATCGATTTTATAATCGTGTCATCTGATCTGCGGTCTTCTATCTTGGACACTCAGGTAAAGAGAGGGGCAGAGCTGTCAACTGATCACCTGGTGGTGAGTTGGCTCAGGTGGCGGGGGAGGAGGCCGGTCAGACCTGGTAGGCCCAAGCGTATAGTGAGGGTCTGCTGGGATCGTCTGGCAGAGGCTCCTGTTCACCAGAACACCTCCGGCAGAAGTCTGAATGGACACTGTTCCGGTCCTCCATTGTGGAAGCGGCCGTACGGATCTGTCCCTGCAGGGTCGTCGGTGCGAGTCGTGGTAGTAACCCCCGTACCCGATGGTGGACACCAGAGGTGAGGGGGGCTGTCAAGCTGAAGAAGAAGGCTTACCAGGAATTATTAGCCCAGGGGTCTCTGGAAGCAGCTGACGGGCACCGGCAGGCCAAGTGGAACGCAGCCCGGGTGGTCGTAGAAGCAAAAACCCGGGTGTGGGAGGAGTTCAGTGAGGCCATGGAAAGTGACTTTCGATCGGCCTCAAAAAGGTTATGGCAAACCATCCGGAATATCAGGAGGTGGAAGCAGCTCCTAGTTCCTACTGTTTATAGTGGGGAGGGGGTGCTGTTGACCTCACCTGGGGACATCACCCGGAGGTGGAAGGAATACTTTGAGGACCTCCACAACCCTGCCTCAGATACATCTACGCACACTGCTTTTAAGACATCTGAGGGAACAGAGCCTCGGGATGCCAGGGGGGGCTTGCCCATCATTGGGGCTGAGGTGACCAGGGAAGTTCGTGAGCTGCGCAGTGACCGGGCCCCGGGGGTGGACGAGATCCGCCCGGAGTACCTGAAGGCTCTGGATATTGTGGGGCTGTCGTGGCTGACATGCCTTCTCAACAATGCGTGGAGGTCAGGGACAGTGCCACTGGCTTGGCAGACCGGGGTGGTGGTCCCCTTATTCAAAAAGGGGGACCGGAGGGTGTGTTCCAACTACAGGGGGATCATACTTCTCAGCCTACCTGGGAAAGTCTATTCCAGGGTACTGGAGAGGAGGTGAGATTGATAGTCAAATCTCAGATTCAGGAGGAGTAATACGGTTTTTGTCCTGGCCGTGGAACACTGGACCAGCTTTATACCCCTGCGAGGGTGCTGAAGGGGGCCTGGGAATTTGCCTATCCAGTCTACATGTGATTTGCAAAAGGCTTACGACCGGGTTCCCCGAGGTGCTCTGTAGGGGGTGCTTCGGGAGCATGGGGTCCGATTTGTGGGCGATTCAGTCCCTGTACGAACGGAGCAGAAGCTTGGTCCGCATTGCCGGTAATAAGTCAGACGTGTTCCCAGTGCGGGTTGGGCTCCGTCAGGGTTGCCCTTTGTCATCGGTTCTGTTTATAATATTTATGGACAGGATTTCTAGGCGCAGCCAGGGCGTTGAGGGTGTCCAGTTTGGTGGCCTCAGGATTGCCTCGCTGCTTTTTGCAGATGATGTCGTCCTGTTGGCTTCATCTGCTGGGGATCTCCAGCGTGCTCTGGGGCGGTTTGCAGCCGAGTGCGAAGCGGCAGGGATGAGAATTAGCACCTCCAAGTCTGAGACCATAGTTCTCAGCCGGAAACGGGTGGATTGCCCTTTTCGGGTCAGGGAAGACGTACAGCCTCAAGTGGAGAAGTTCAAGTATCTCGGAGTCTTGTTCACGAGTGAGGGTAGGCAAGATTGGGAGCTGGATAGACGAATCGGAGTGGAGGAATCTTTTGCAGGTGCTTAACCGGTTCGTCATGGCAAAGCTCTCGATCTATTAGTCCATCTTTGTCCCTACCCTCACCTATGGTCATGAGCTATGGGTAATGACCAAAAGAATGAGATCGCAAATACAGGTGGCCGAAATGAGATTTCTCTGCAGGGTGTCTGGGCTCTCCCTTAGGGATAGAGTGAGAAGTTCGGATATCGGGGAAGACCTCAGAGTAGAACCGCTGCTTCTTCACGTTGAAAGGAGCCAGTTGAGGTGGTTTGGACACCTGGTGTGGATGCCTTCTGGGTGGCTACCCGGAGAGGTTTTCCGTGCAAGTCCTAAAGGGAGGAGTCCACGGGGCAGACCCAGGACTCGCTGGTCGGATTATATCTCTCGGCTGGCCTGAGAACGCCTTGGTGTCCCCCCCCCCAAGGAGCTGGTAGAGTTAGCTGGGGAGAAGGAGGTCTGGGTACTTCTCCTGAAGCTACTACCCCCGCGACCCAAACCCCGGACAACGGAAGATGATGGATGGATGGATGGATGGATGGATGGATGGAATGCTCTATGAAGCTCTCATCTATAATACACCATAGATACCTTTATAATGCAGTAACAATGGCCGGTATAAATATTAAGGATGCTTTGTACTGCATTATGAAGGTATCT
Organism: Mormyrus hasselquistii; assembly: GCA_026779605.1. Taxonomy (NCBI): domain Eukaryota; kingdom Metazoa; phylum Chordata; class Actinopteri; order Osteoglossiformes; family Mormyridae; genus Mormyrus; species Mormyrus hasselquistii. The sequence continues at coordinate 22,383,952 of JAODKE010000028.1, read as the reverse complement.
ATAGTGTATTATAGATAAGAGCTTCATAGAGCATTCATAATGCATTATAAACATGGCTATAATGTGTTATGCCTTTTTTAATAAATATTTATAGGCGTGTTTAAAATGCTTTATGAATGCATTACAATGCATTATGAATCTGTTTATAAATTACTAAAAACAATGCCTTAAGTAAAGTGTCACCCAATGCTTTTATAGAACAGCTTCCCCCTTAGCAGCATCAGACTTGTTTATTTTGCCATCAGCACAGACCCCTGACCATCTGTGTGCACAATACAATTGCACATCGCACGTGTTGTTTATTTACTATATATAGATGCATGTTGTCTGTATTGTACCTGTGTCGACATCCACTGCTGCCATATTTAAACTCGCACAAGCCAGTGTTTATCTCCTACGTCTCATTTACTCCTCCCTGCTGTATATCTCGTCTTGCACTTTCACTGTCTGTCTACGCCCTGCAGACCCTCGTTATACGTCTACTTTGGTGTCTGGTGAGTGGCATTGTTTTTTTTTGTGCTGTCTAATTGTATTACATGTTGTTGTCTGGATTGTGTGAGGATTCCTATGCACTGATGTTCAAAAGGCAAATAAAGAGTCCGGAATGTTGAACTTGGCTTCCTTCAAAGACCTTAATGCTCCTTGTGTGAAGGTCCACCATTCACCCATCGCAACTGCGGCATGTCTGAGCTCCTCTGCATCTCCATCCCATGTATCTGCGAAGGTAATCCAGTCTCTGTGTTACACATGCGGGCCACACATTTCCCACGTTTAGGCCTCCGGTGAGTATTACACTTTTCCAGTTCATTAGAAAAGTGATTTTTAGAGGGCTATGAATTAAAGATTTCTTTTTCATCTTTTCAGTCCTCCGCAAGGATTCAGCCATGGCCGTGACTGAATTCCTTGGCTCCTGATATGGTTCAGTCCAGGGGCATCGCAGAGTGCTTATGGATTTAGCTGAAGAATCCGACCGCTTCATTCTGTGGCCTTGACAAAATTTCAAAAAGAGGAGAATCTGGCTTCCAGGGAACCTGTGACCCCCTAACTGGGTAACACGCTGCTTTAAACACTAGTTTAATCTCATTGCTCTTTGTGCTTTGGACATGGCTGCCTGTGTTGCGGGGGACAGACCTAAAGGTGCTTTCACTTAGAAAGAATAGAATCCCAAAAAAGAAAGAGACAGACAAAAGATATTCACAAACCCACTGCTCTTGTGTCTATTGTTTTTTGGGGTGTGTGGGCGGGGGGCACAGATAGCCAGACCACAGATGTGAGATGGTTACCTCTCCTTTCAGATGTCGAACCTGTCTATCTTCCTGGTGCAGCCCTTCATCTCCCTAGGCAACGCCTCACTTCCTGTGAGCTCCCCCCTCCCACACCCTCCTCAAGCCCAAGGCCACCAGCGCCCATTCCACTGTTCTGCTTCTCCCAGGACTGCACTCTCTGTTGACAGAATGGGAGACATGAACCTTCATACAGTTCCATTGCTAACCATTCTGTGCTCACACTGACCTCTTATTCTTTTGCTCTCTAAGGGGACATTATATAATATAATAACATGGGGCTATACATACATG
>JAODKE010000028.1:22327143-22340987 GCA_026779605.1 Mormyrus hasselquistii | reverse complement strand
TCTTTGCAGAGGGCACCGTGCCACCTGGCCGCACCTGGAAAATGGACACACGACCACAGTGGGCGACACAGCCCGATCCATCATGCTGTAATTAGGTCCTCCGCAGCAGAAGTGAATAAGGATGATTAACAGGGATGGAAAAAGCTAGGGGTCACTCATAAAGGTCATGATGAAGTGAACGAGCAATGAGGGAGGTGTGGGAGCGGGAACGGGACGCAGGAGAGGAGAGTGGGAGTGGAGAGCAGGAGCAGGATGCAGGGACCAGAGGGCAGGAGGGGGGCGTTGGAGTGGGGAGCGGAGAGGGAGAGCAGGGTGCAGGAGCGGAAAGCAGGAGCAGAGAGGGGGGAGTGGCACCCGGACACGGGGTGGAGCACAGGGTCACGCAGCCTTTCACTGCCATGCTATGTGATTAATTAGCGCCACCGTGATGCAAAATATGGGCTGAATGCCATATACAAGCAGACAAACACTGAGAGAAGAACACTCACGTACCTCTGACGATGAGGTTCACTGTCCTCTTGGCCGGGTTCCCTACTTTGTTATAGGCGGCACAGTTGTAGAAGCCAGAGTCGGAAGCAACGACAGAGCGCAGGGTGAGCGTGCCGCCATTGATGACCGCTCGCTGCGGGACGGACCCTGGTGTGCGTGACCATGTCACCGTGGGGGTGGGGTTTCCTGCTGTCACCTCACAGGACATCATCACGTCCTTCCCGGGGTCCAGCACCAGGGTCTCGTTGACGGAGAGGCGCAGGGCCGGTGGGGCTGTGACAAACACACACACGTGCACAGACACACACATGCATGATGAGGACGCAGAAGCCCAAACATGACGCCCTCCAGTGCCCAATGCAGGAATGGCGTGAGCTCAGAAATCGCCATGGAGATCATGAATCGCTCCGAAGCTTTCCGCGTCACCTTGGTAACGCCTCAGGTGACAACAAATATTGCAGGCTGTCTGACCTAAATGAATATCCAGATGCATGATGGGAAGGTTTTAAAAATGACAAGATGCATCCCCGATGACATGTTGGACGAGGATAATATTAATTCTCCTCCCCTCCTATTTACAGCATGTCTGTAGCCCTCGCATGTAATTCAATTTAATACCTCAGGGATGTTTGTCAGATGAACCCCGCAGCTGTTTGCCGGTGACCTGCATGTATGTCCGACTGGCGACGTGCAGAGTAAGAGTGGGGTGAGAGCGGGGTGCCGCCCTCGTGCAGCATACCAGGCAGCTAGGGCCCGGGGCCATTCGCTCTGCACAGGTGGACGAGAGCACCTCAGAGGTAGCATAAAGGAAGAGGCACCAATTGTGGGGGTGATGTGATTGGCTGAAGTCGCCCGTCCTTGGTCTCGGTAGTGAGTCTTCGTTTTGTCTGATATCGACTGTTCCAGAAAACAATTCACCTAATAACAGCAGCAGCTTTTTGTTTCATCTTTTCTTTTTCAATGGGGCGCAGAATAATCCAGCAAGGCCAGTGTGATGGCGGAAAATTCTGGAAAGTGAATCACGGGACAGGTGGGCAGCCGATGCCCCCCCACGCCAACCCACCAGCAGATCAGCAAGCAGGATCTGGGACGGAAAACCTGTGATCGAACCCCCCGGCTGTCAGTCCAATTCATTACTCTTTGCGTCACCTTGGCAACGGCCCAGTGCCTGGACTTTGCTTACCATGTGATAATCCCATCCCAGGACCCAAAAAATAAGCCCTGATTCATTCAGGCCCCTCGTCTGAGGCTGCATAATCTTCATTTTGGCATGTTTCAATCACTCTGATGCACAGAGCCCCATTCTGCCTGCTCCATCCCCCCCACCCACACCCACACCCTCCACCTGTTCCCAGCCCTCCACCGTACACAGTCACACAGGAAGTGTCTCTGGAACATTCCATTCTAATGATTATTAGATAACGTCATGCACGAGAAGAAACAAACCACATCATGTGAGGAGGAGGGACAGACTCCCATGCCGTGGCTACATTGTAGAGCTTTGGATCTCCACCTTCCCATAGAAAATTCTAGAAAGACTGACCTACCCCAACCCGCATTGGCGAGTCATCAGCTCTTCCCGTTCTGTCAAAGTCAAGCGCTCTGCCAGCCCGAAATCGGCTGGCGCTGCGGCTATTAAGGGAACCTTTCTCCCATCATGTCGCGGGCCGATAGCATCTTGCCGAAAGCCAGCATCCCAGAATTCAGGGCCCCGTCTGTGGGGGCCGCAGCCGGCCGGCAGGCCACTTTGGGAAATAACGAGGGAGGCGGCGGGGACAGACGAGTGAAAGGGCGAATGAGAATTCAATTTCTTCCCGTGGGAACCAGGGACGCTTGCACCGGTTGGAGTCCGGCATAGAAAAATGGGTAAAAGTGTGAAGGAGCTGCACACACAATGGGGGAGCTCTGCACATGCCCCCCTGCCCGGACTGGACCGGACCGGACCAGACTTTCCATCTGCACCCTGGTTAATCAGCTCAGCACTGAAATGTTGGACACACAAAAATGGCAGCTTTTCCAGGACATAGATTAGTGCGCATTCAGCTGTCCCTTCACATCTTTCAGTAAATAAACCGATATTCTGCACATTCACTTCCTAACCTCCGTTGCTCTGACTGTAATAGAATAGATAATGAAATACCAAAGGGTGTAAGGACAGGAGGACCCCGGAGCTGATCTGTTCGGACAATAATCAGATGAAGAAACGTCATTAGAGACACTAGTGGCCTAATGAGAGGATTCGACTGCCGCTGCAGCCGTATAGCACAGGGGAGAAAAAAACACAGCCATCTCAATTAAACAAGTACAACACCCAAAAAACAAATCTAGTTATTGCAAATGAAAGCGGCTACAGGCTCTGTGAGTGCGCGTGACTGCGACACGGAGACGAGGATTACTAATGATTCACTCCTGACTTTCAGACTGTCTGGTGTTCATTTTTATTTATATGCTTTACTTAATACTACACAGTCTCAGCAGCCCCCCCCTCCTGGGAGAGGGTCGTAATGCGAGGATCAGCACGCAATTCCTGCACCGTGGCCAGTTTGGGTGCTGAAGCCTCGCGGGGTGCTGGACCCCACTGCGTCGCGCCGAAGCAAGCCTACGCCCGGGACAGCAGCCCGCAACGATTATGTCAGCCAATTAGGGCCGAGCGATCGCTCAGGGAACGCCAACGGGGAGGAGGGTGCAGATTAGTGCCAGCAAATGGTGCGTTTAGATGGCTTCTTAAGCAGCCGTTTATTAGTCGGGCTCTCGCGAGCGCCATTAACCCCGGGATAAGTCGCCGGCATCGCGCAGAACAATCCTGCAGACAAGTCAGTCCCGTTTCTGGATCCGCGATTCTATACTGGCAAATCATTACATAGGAGCCGTCAGCACCGCTCAAGAAACAGGGGGGCATAAATTCCGCTCCCCCATCCCATCAGGATTATACCTGGCCCTGCTGATGGACCTGCCCCCCCATGACATTATAAACAGAGGCTGTTATCGCCATGCTGAAATGACATTAAAATAACATGCCTGCTCTACGATAACCGCTATCTGACTAACCGCCTTGTAAATTTTAACAAACAAATCGTCACATTTTCTCCCTTGTTTGTGGTCTTTTCATGGCCAGGCTGGTGGGGGGGGGCGAGTGTAATGGGGGCACATTGCAGATTTATCGAGAATTTCAGCAGGACGGCAACGCGCCGGCACTTTCCAATCCCGCACGCGTATTACAGTACAAGATCAATCTCTCTCTATTGTCCAAACTGTCTAAATCACATTTCTCTGGCCGCCGCACCGCAAGGAGGCTAATCTGACAGACTCACAATGCGGTTAGCAGGGAATTACAAATATACCGCAAGGACGGATCAGCGAGTGGGGGACCCCGGGGGCCACGCTTGCTTAGTGCTAGCATTAGCGTGCTAACAGGGCCCCTAAGGTCGCGGAAATGGCCCCGGGGCCCACCACACAACTACAGATCTGCCTCCTTCCTGTCTGCCGGTCGGTATGGTCAGGATGGGGAGGGGGGGAAGGCTCAGGCCTAAAATCGATGGCCTTCATCAGCAACGTGCGTCTCCATAACAACCCAGATGTGCGGCAACAACGGAGTCATGCTAGCAGGTTCTGCGGGCCCAGACGAGTCCTCCAGACCTGCGGTACCAGCAGGGAGAATCGACCTGGACAGAAAGGCGGCCTTTATTGATGGTGTGTAATACCAGCGTGAATCGATCGCTGGTAATGGGCAGGGGGGTGTGTTACTGCCCCGCCATGCTCTCCTTCCTTTTCCCACTCACATCCCTCCTTGTTCTCCCCCCTGATCTTCCCAGGAAGTGATGTCATTATCACCTAATCCATATTCTCTTAGAGATGTGCTTCACACGTACCAGGTGGTCCCGCAAACTGAGATTTGGGATACAGGAGAGTCTAAAAACCAGGACTCTGGGATGGGAGAGATGGAAAACAGGTGTAGTGCATGTGGAACGTCCAGGTCCTCATTATGTAGGACCTTCAGTGGGTCAGGCAGACGGACACGCCACACGCCTACAGCCGGTGACGTGGCCACTTAAGCATGTTTGCTTCTCGTCTTGTTTATACGAGCGAATCTTTTCATTTGGGGCCACTCGCAAATTCCAGCATCTCCACAGCTTCGTGTCTTTCTTGCAGATGGGGTTTTTGGTTTTGGGGAGGGGGGGGGGGGGGTTAGAGCTTCTCAAGGGTACGTCCGCAGCCTCCTCTCAAAGCAGCATGCGCTCTCCGAGGTCAGGCGACCGTTTTTTACCGACATAATGCGGCCTGTTCACTTCCTAAGGGAAAATAAAAGATGGATTCTGGTAGACCAGGCTTTTGTGGACGTCCGTCTCACATAAACGGAGCTGAAGCTCTCCAGATGCTCCTCCTGGCCGGATTCATTAGCGCAATCCCAGCATCCCTCAAAGACGACGAACATCCCCCCCTCCTCCCGTTTACTCCCTAATATACTGCCGCCTGCGGTGATGAATTATGCATGAGTGTGACCCCTGACCCCCACAGAACAGTCAGAAAGCTTTCAAAGCTGGCATTTATCTCAATTTGTACCATTAATCACGCCGCGCCAAGTCCGTGGGAAATATCGAGACGTAAAATGGATTAATAGAGTAATCCTGCAAAAGTGGCTTGCAAAACGGCCTCGTTGGAGTTCTGTGGTTGCGTGCAAATCCCAGAGGCGTCATTTCACCAGGGTGGGGTGGGGGGGGAGGCGGCATGTGTGCATTCTACATGACCTGACAGGTTTGTCAACGGCGGCAAAAGAGACACAGCGACTGAGAGACATTAACAAGAAGGGGGGGGCAGAAAACACCATGGAGGAGTAAGACTGGGGAGGGATTGAGGGAGAAGGGTATTTAGGGTTAGGGAAGCGTGTGAGGGGTAGGACTGGGAGACAGAAATGAAAAGCAGGATCCCCAGGACAACTCACAGGTGGCGTTGGTGAGCTGGAAGGTGACGAAGGTGTCGGGGATCTCGCAGACGTTGCGGACGGACACCTGGCAGGTGTAATTAGCAAAGTCCTGCGGCCTCAGGTTCTTCAGCTTCAGTACCTTGGTCTCGCCCTACAGAGTGGGGGGGGGGCATGTCATGCAACTGCAAAACAGGCGTTTGTCCCAATTCTGGAGGCTGCAAGGAGAGCTTCTCACAGCACAGGAAAGGGGGCGCGAGAGCGAACAACCGAGAGAAAGAGGCGAAGAGCCAAACTCGAGGCTGCGACCCACAATGCAGTGCATGGCGGCTGCTGGCTGATTGGTGGAGATTTCAGACAGTGATACCGAAGCCATTTCATCATTAAAGAGCAGATGAATGGATTTCATGTATGAAAATGGCTTTGGGTACGGGCATCAGTGAAATGAATAATCATCATTATTCTAATAAATTATAACATCACCGGTCGTCTCCCTCTGCGACTGGACAGGACTGTAATAATGGCTTCTGGATTATGGATTCATATTTCAGCTCTCTGCATACCTGCCTCCCCGCATTACTGACTGACTTTCGTCGCTAATTCTTCAATCAGCCGTGACTCGTCAGAGCAGCACTCGTGTTAATTGAACCCAGGGAGGGGCACTCTATACACAGAGGGGGGGGGGGGGGGGGATCCTCATTGGCCAGCAAACACTGAAAGATGATTTCCCAGCACTCCCCAAACACATGAATGCACACTCCCCAAACACACACACACACACACACACACACCTGTCCATACTTTAATACAGTCAAATATGTGTTTCATATTGAAAAGGAAACAATTTCCGAAACTGCGATGGAGACAGAATTTGCGAGTTAGTTGATACGTAGGACGTGACTCACACTGTTTAGTTTCTGGGTTGGTGGTGATCAGATGTGAATCAAGCGCCTGCAAAGGCTGCTCCTTATTGAAGCATGAGATGCGGATCTTAATGCTGGGACATGGCAAGTGCTATCGGCATGTCATCCATTAGTGAAAATACAATTTAACTTTGTTGACTCTGTCGAAAATTCACTTAGAATTTGCTCAAAGCTTTAATGGAAGGAAGGCTAATTTTTCCTAACTACGTAGAGAATGGGTGTGAGGGGCCGTGGACAGGGTACCTGCGTGTAGAGCGGCTCGTAGATGTCCACGCCGTTGTCCTTGCTCTGCTCAATGGGCTGGCTGCCCCTCTTCCAGATGAAGCGCGCCGGCGGGTTAGAGTTGACCGTGCAACGTAGGAACACGGTCTTCTCCTGGTAGTAGCTACCGCGCACGTCGCTAATGGTCTGGTGCACGGTCAGCACGGGCTGGTCCAGGTCTGAAACACACACACACGTGGTCAGCATGGGCCGGTCCAGGTCTGGATCACACACACACGGTCAGTACGTGCTGGTTCAGGTCTGAATCACGCACACACACACACACACACACACACACACACAAACACACAAGTCAGTTTCTGCTGGTCCAGGTCTGAATCACACACACACGGTCAGCGTGGGCTGATTCAGGTCTGAATCACACACATAAATGCACTCATGCTGGTGTGATTTCGGGTGGCTGAGAGTTTCCAGTTCTGGGGTGGAGCACCAGGGATCATATCCCCACCTGAAAAGCACGCTATGGACAGGCGTCTTTCACCTGTAGGCCAATAGGGGGCAGCCTTCAGTAGGAGGACACAGCACCCCTTGCTGATCTGAGAACGCCCAGCGGGGCAGAGGGAGGGGGAATGGCTGTCCGTGTGTGTGTGTGTGTGTGTCTAAAGGTGCCTGAAGGGATGCCTCTGAGCAATGGACATTCCAGCGGAGTCTTGCTCCCAACTCTCAGAAGCTGGGCTAAGCAGGGCCTCCCTCATTCTACGAAGGCAGTGTGGATTCGGTGAAGAGACAATGAAAGTTTCATATATGTGTGTGTGTGTGTGTGTGTGTGTGTGTGTGTGTGTGTGTGTGTGTGTGTGTGAAGGACACAGCAAAATCGATGGGGGAGAGGGGTAACAATTCTGGAGGCTGTCTGAATTTCTGAGTTCAAAACAAAAACAGTCACCCCAAACAAAACCACATGTGGCGATGACCCAGAATTCTATATCTTACCCCCCCCCCCACCCCCACCCATGGGCTATATGTGTCATGTCAATCAGGAGGGCAAGAAGGGCACGGCGTGCCTACAAACCAATTAACGGAAGTATAGGAGGACCAGATAATGGACAGATCCCGGATGGACAGCTGGGGCTGACCAGTGCCTCCCCCTGAAATCCAGACTCGAGACCAACATTTCAGGGACTGTCCCCTGCCTCAACCCCCCCGCTGCAAAGTGCCCCCCCCCACAGTGCTCTATATGGCCAGGCCTAATTAGCTGATGACCAGGAGTGGGCCACGGCACAGGAATCGGCGGTCTTGTATAACACGTCGTGACCTTTGATGCGTCTAATCCCAGATGGAGGAAGCTTAGCTTCCAAATCCCCTTTGATTTCCAATAAACAAGCAATCTCTAATAGCTCTGTGAGAATAGAGCACCACTGCACTGGGCTGAGAAGGGGGGGGGGGGGCGCAGGAGGAAGTGAGGACACGTGAGACAGGAAGTGGGGGAGGGGGACAGGAAGTGCTCAGGCCAGAGCTGTGCCCCAAAAAGGTCTCTGTTGTGAAGATGTCAAATTAGGACCGGTTACATATACTTGTTATTTTTTCACTGTTTTACAGCATGCAGTATCCACACATCAAGAACTTCCACTGTACCGCAGATGTTTTTAAAAAAAAATTAAATAGCCTGTTAATAAGTGTTACCACACAAAGCTGTTTCATTCCCACTGCAATTTACACAATCCAGAAGTGCATTATGGAAGGACAAAAAGGACAGGAAACGGAGCAAAAAGCTGCTCTCTGATTGGGGGGCAATGTGGATGTGGCATTGAGGGTGAGGGGGATTGGGAGGCTGGAGGAAGACAAGGAGTAGGGTACGGGGACTTGGAGGCAGGGACCTGGACAGGACACGGTGATTTCCTGATGCTATGGGACTTTCAAGCCGCGAACCCCAGAGAACAGCAACACGGCCATACTGCCGCCCCCCGCTCCAGAGTATGTGACTAGCTTGGTCACACTGTCGTGATCCAGAAGTAGAAGTGAATCAAAGCGAGTCAAGACAGAGAAATGGACAGAAAGCATAACAGAGAATGTGTGTTAGACAGAGAGAGAGAATGAGTGAGACAGAGAACAGGATAGTCATGAAGGGCTCTGATAAAACAGAAAGGAGGAGTTATACACAATAAGTTAAACACTGGAGAGAGGCGGGGGGCACGACACAGGGAGATAAGCCCGGGGGGCACACGCATCACTCCTGCTGGGGGGGGGGGGTCCCCAAGGGGATTTACTGTGTAGGTCTGTTCACACTCAGAGCCCTTTCTGTGGGCTGTGGGACCATTAATCTGGAGAAAAACACATTGATCGGACCAAGATGAAGAGTAGAGCTGGACATGTGTGAGTGTGACACAAACAGGGGTCCCGCTAGATAGAGAGATGGAGAGAGAGAGAGAAATAAAGAGAGAGACAGAGCGAGAGAGAGAACAATGAGAGAAAGAGAGGAGATGTTCCAGGATTCACACAATAACAGAAGGAGTCTCTTTTTGATCCAAGCGGAGCTTCATTAATTATTGAAGACGCCGCACAGCTTTAAGGAGGCAGAACGCACACATGGCGGCCATCCCGTCATAATGAGGGCGCCCTCCGAACTCTAAACAAGCGTGGGCTGGGGAGGCGCGGAGTCGAGGAGGCCCTAAGCCAGGGAGACGAGAAAGTGTGGAGCCGGGGAGGCACGAAGCCCAGGAGATGAGGAAGCTCAGAGCTGGGGAGGTGCCAAGCCAAGGAGATGAGAAGGAGCGGCACCAGGAGCCAAGGAGGTGCTGAGCCATGGAACTAAAGAGGTGTGGAGCTGGGGAGGCACTGAGCCGGGGAGACAAAGAGGAATTGCAATAGGGAGACCAGTAGGCGCGGAGCCGGGGAAGTGCCATGCGAGGGAAACAGAGGCGTGAGCTGGGGAGGCATGCAGCCGAGGAGGAGCGTAGCAGGGGAGGCGCCGAGCCAGGGAGACGAGGAGGCGGGCAAACGGATGAGGCACAGAGCCAAGGGGGCAGGATCGGGGGCTCGCCTTCTACTGTCTGCAGCCCTCTTAAATAAAAGACACAAAATAGCTGCTTGTTTGGGGGGAGAGCAGGGAGGGGACATGGAGGACGGTGTGGGGGTGTGGGGGAGTCTGGGAGCCGGACGAGGCGAGGGAGACAGACGGCACCTTGATCAACGGTTTAAGGAGCCACTGACAGACCTGGATCTGACCACGCAAGATATTCAGAGCCACCAATTTATGTGAGTACGCTCACGCTGCGTTCAGAGCCCCTGCCGGGGGGGCAGACTTCCTGCGAGTCCTCATAAGCCGCTCCTGCTGCCACTTGGGCCGCAGGAACCAAGCCGAGTTCCTCCACTTCCAGGAGGTCAAACCTCAGAGGCGCTGAGCAGCAACACCGATTCCACAGTTCACTGACTCTTCACTGCCTCTAGTGGTGTGAAGTTGTAAAAATGAGCTGAAGGCTCTTGCTTTATTAGCTGGGGAGGCTCCACAGCATCCCCAGGCCAGCTGGCACTTCAGGGTCCTCCGTACATGGTGTGGCTACATATTCATGCGCACGCAGGCAGACACGGGTGTGCCCCAGTTGGCAGCTGCCTTTAATTGCAGGCATAGACACTGAAACACCACTAAGGAGATTCCCAGGTGAATCCCAGGAGTCCCGTAAGCTCGCCATTAGACGCCCTCTGTAGCAGCCCGGCCTAGTCCGGAACCTTCTGGAACATTTCTTACCTGGGACCCCACCCATGCTGTAATACAGCCACATTTAATAATGCATGGAGCCTTCCCGTGTGCTGGCGTGTATGTGGTAGTATCGGGGTCAGAACACGCCATGCCCCCCTCCCTTACCCACATGTGGGCCCCTACCTTCAACCTCTGGGATGTTGCCATGTTTAAAAAAAAAAAAAAATTGTAGCTATCGATTAGCACTGCGTTGCCAGGGAAAGCGCTGAGTAAGCCACTAGCCTGGGATGCCATTTAAAGCCCCCACCCCCACACCCACACCTGTTTATTATCATTTTTCATTGACTTATTTATTTATCCCCCTGCCCCTGCATTTAATGATCCCAAGTTAGCATCCAGCAGGGCAGCAGTTTATAACTCCCCCCTACTCCATCTCCACACCCCCCACTCCTCCACAGCTCCTTCCCAGGCACCAGGGCAGAGCTGAATTCCCCAGCAAAATGACGGCAGCCACCACCCAGCCAAGGCGCTAATGCCATTAGAAGCCGGAAGAGACGCATCAGCCTGCTCATTAACACAGACGGGAGTCACGCGCACTAAGGGGCCGCCCTGCTCCAGGGAACATTCCGGGCCTCGGCCTGCTCCCTGTGTCGCCACAGCGCCCGAAGAGCGAGATGAATTGTGTCCCCGGATGGTACCGATCACACCACACTTAAGATTCCTGACCTGGGAGACACATTTTTCAGGAATGGTCGAACAATATCACAGGGCCGGGGAGGCTGGGCTATAGGAACACCCCCCCCCATATCATCCCTACGTGATTTATGGTCTTCTGTAGTATAGAGAATGCAGTGTTCCCAAAGTGAAAAACCCGGAGAACCAGTAGTCATTGATCTCCAAGCCCTTGAGGGCAACCCTACCGCCCCCCAAGGATCCCTGCTGGCAAAAGAATACATGTACAGTTAAAAAGATCTCCTGAGGCCCCCTGCTGGTCACAGCATGCGTATGCAGGTCCCCAGGTGGCATCTGCTGCTCGTCTCTCTGGCGACCGTGTTGTGTGACTCGCATGGCCTGAAACGAGTCTCCCCTCACTCGTCTGCTGCAGTCGTCCCCTGTGAGTCCAGAGAGGCGGAAAGGGGGCCGGTCCATGGAGAGGAGGAGGGGGGAGGACCCGGCACGCCTTGGGGAGGCAGCAGCCACGCTCTGACCGTGCTAGCAGATGGTGTCCACCATCAAAACATCTGCTCTGCTCTCCAAAAAACTCAGGGGGGGGCACCTATAACACGGGACTGGCGAGTGGTGAGCAGAATGCGTACGTGGTCCCAGCCAACATCCCTGGGAGGAACGGGAAGGCAGGGAGGGCGCTTTGGGCCAATCAATGCCCAGGAGAACGGTCTCACTCTACTCCTTCACAAGAGGCCTTGTGGCAGGCAGCCGCCGTTCCGGGCCCTGGAGCACAGAATGAGGCCCCTGGGATGGAGGGGAGGGCCACTGGGGATGATCAGGAACGGGGAGGGAGCTTGCAGGCAGCTAATTAGGACCCAGAGCGGCAGGAACTCATCTTTGTGGTCCCGAGTTTCTCTCTCTTCACAGATCGGAGCCGATGACAGGGTCCGGTACGAGCTAGTCGGTGGTGGGGGGGGGGGGGGGCACCTGCCCCCCCCCCAGGGTAGGGCAGCTTCCCCAGAAGGGATCCAGCCCTCTGAATGGTGCCGAGTAAAAATGGCCACATGGGAAACAAAAGTGCCTCCGGGGTGGGTTAGGGAGCCTCCATGGCTCCGTTCTGAAAGGTCTGACACATCCTTCGTACATCAAACAGGGCTTGAAGGCCATTCTTTCCCAAGTAAAAAAACTATTCGTACAGTGTGGAGGAGTCAGGAGTCAGTGATCTCCAAGTCCTGGGGATCCTGCCCCCCCCCCCGACGCCCTCTGCTGGTGGGTATGTCCGGGTAAACCAGCCCTTCCCATTCTGCTGCATTCCCCCCCCCTCCCGATAAACCAAAAGCTGGCACATTGGTGTGAGAAAAGCCAGGCCAATCTGTCCATCCATCCAACTTCAGCCCAGGTGTGCTGGCGTCTGCTCATCACCAAGTGGGACATGCAGCTGTGTCACCCTGTGGCCGTCTCGGGGGCCAATGACGTTCGGCACTAACCTGCACGCCCAGCAAACTCGCTGCTTAGTAAGCTGGCATTCCCCCCCGCGCCCCCCCCCCCCCCCCACCCCCAGGCTGTGCCAGGGTCCCAGAATCATTCCGGGTTTCCACCCACTATAAATACTAGAAATTTCCCCATATACTCCAAAAACTACTATACGTCTACAGCAATTTCACTGAAAAGGATTTAAATCAGTAGCATCAACAAGACAGGAAACCCTTTACCAGAACTCATGTGCTTCTACAGTCTTCATTTGTAGGTAGATTTCTATTTTCTAACCCAAGGGCTGAAACACGCAGCTACAATCACAATTATCCTGCAATAATTATAGAGTTTAACAAGCACCTTCTGATAATCACATTCAGAGAAGATAAATAGTCTGAATACATTTTTATAATGACATGGAGTAGGTTTGATTCCACCCCCCAGCCCCCAACCGCAGGAGATGAAGATGTATTCTTTCCCGAGTTAATAATGTGGGAGGATGCTGTGGTTGTCAGACTGTAGAGTTGTGCAAATGCCGATTTCTTGAATCCTCGGATAAAAGACCATTTCACACACCTTTGAAACGACGGACGGTGTGATAAATCGAAGGTCACCCGCCTTCATTAGGACTTTGGAAATTAATAATGCATCTGGCAGTGGAAGAGCTGATTGATTACAGAGCAGAGCAGGAAGTGTTCCCACGTTGTCTCAGCTGGGGCTCTAGTCTGGGGAAGCTTCCGTGAAACACCTGCAAACGCAGCTCAAAAGTCAGGAGACAGCGATCGCAGGGTGACTGGAAGTTCCCTGGATGCCAACAGGGGCCGAGGGGGGGGTCACGCTCGCTTCGTTAAGTATAATGTCTCAGAATTCCATCCAGAAGCAGTGGATTCCAGTGCGAGTGATTACAATGGAAGAATGTTTCTGCTTCTTTTTTCAAGCAAAGCAATTAAAAAGCGTGTAACATTATGTTCAGCGGCACTCATATGCCGAGAAAATTACAAGAAAAAATCTATGTGGCTGATGTTCACTGGTTAAACCCATGAATAAGTGAACTGCTTAAATGTTTTATACGGAACAAACATTCAGGCTGAACTCCCTCCGCATCGCACAATCCCCCCCCCCCCCCCACCCGCAGTGTTACTACTGCACACTTTCAGACTCCGCCCACGACACATGTTTTTAGATTCAACCTGCGCTGTCTTCAGCTGGCAAGGTCACTGTAAGAGCCGCTCCGGGCAGCACCATGTGACGGGGGGGGGCAACCGATGGGGAAATGGGGCTTTTATTTGGGGATGGGTCTAAGGAAACCACAGGGGAGGCACAAAACAAAAGATAGCTATTTCAGAATCGGCACAAGGGGAGATAACCACCCCCCCCCCCCCCCCCCCCCAAAAAAAAAAAAAAAACCAAAAGCAAACGAAGAAAACGCATACGGAGGGGCGGGAGGACCGGCGAGGAA
>JAODKE010000028.1:22306930-22321005 GCA_026779605.1 Mormyrus hasselquistii | reverse complement strand
GGCCGGTGGTTCCCCCCCTCCCGGTCGGGGGGGGGGGGGGGGGGGGGGGGGCAGCTCTAATTACTCCAGCGCCGAAGTTGACCAGGGAGCACGCTCGGAGTGAGCGGCAGAGAAAATTGAACAAGCCGTTCCCGTCAGTATCGTTTAGGCTCAAGCTGCGTCTTGCTTGTCCACTACACGGTTTCTGGGAGGGGGGGCTGGGGGAGCATGGTCTGGATACAGCTGCCCCCCCCCCCCGCTGATCCAGAGCCACCAGGTGCAGCAGCCCTGTCTCCTCCTCCCATGCAGTGTTGCCGGAACATTCCGGATGGACCTGCGACCCCCCCCCCCGCACCCCAGCCTCTGCTAATTATCGCCCAAAGTGACTTTCAGGCAAGGCATCGCGCTTGCTATTATCTTACACCCCTGCGCGGTTCTTGGGGTTCGATACCGCAGTCAGAAGGCCACTGGCTCAGCCGGGCGGGGTACGGAACGGACGCGGCGTGAGGGGAGGCCATTTCAGTGTCCCCCATTGGCTACAGTTGCCTGTCCCTGTCCTTTACAAAACTGAAGCAATTAGCACTGATGACGTGTGCTCCTCCCCAGTTAAAAACACCGGCGCTGGCCTGCATACTGCTTAGTCACGTGCCGAGATGGGGGGGGGGGGGGGGTGTTTAGGCTTAAACCGAGTTCACACCCTCTCCAAACAAAGGTGGTGTTTAACCTCTCAGTACCCAGACAATACGAGGTTTGCATCTGCCTACGGGTCAACAGAAAACCCCCGGGGCCCCCCGCTCTGTGTCGCCGCCCTGGGTAGGCTAAAGGCTAATCTCTCTTTTGTCTCTGTGCCACAGAAACAAGGTAGATGACCGTGCCAAGGACAGCTCATTAACAGCTACATGTTTGCAGAGTGATGTAGCCTGGAGTGTTTATACAGTGGGGGTGGGGGAATGGGGGGGCAGCTGAGACCCCAGAGGCCTGGCCCCCAGCTCCCTGGGACAGTGGGGCAGTGGGACAATGGTGGTGGACAGCACACAGGGCCACCCGGGCCTACCCTCCCGCTTCCGATCCACCCACTTCCTGGCCCGTCCTCCCCAGGAGTATCCGTCAACCCCCCAGCCCACGCCCGGTATCCCGGAGGACCGTGAGAGAACATAGATCCTGAAACACCAGGGGCACAGATACTCCTGGGAAGTTCGTGGTCTCGTGTCATTTTCACAGAGCATTTCAGAATGTCGGGAAGTGGGGGGGGCGGTGGGAGTGCGACTTACACTGCACATCTACGCGGATGGACTTGATGGCAGCCACACCGACCCCGTTCTCGGCCTTGCAGTAATATCGTCCGCCCTGCACCCTCTGGATCCGCTGGATCCTCAGCGTCTCGTTGAAGATGGACGTCTCCTGGAACTTGTCCGAGGCGCTGCCTGCTGTCTTGGTCCATCGTACCTGTGGGGGGGGGCAGAATATGCCATTGGATACCTGTGACACCGGCGAGCACCAGCAGGAGGCGCTGTCCGAACATGCAAAGGCCGATCGACAGGGTCGAGACATTAATGCTGGATGTCAGGATCCTTTGCGGCGCGGCTGCGGCTGATTGGCCGGGAATAAAGTTAGCGTCTAGGCACCGGCGCTAATGAAGACTCGTTACCCTGTCACAAGTGAACCCCTGGAAGTGATGAAGTGTGTTTCATTAAGGGAAGGTCAGTGCTAATAAAGGCGTCGGCCGGGCTAGCGAGCTTCGTTATCCGTGCTGGCCGGCGTGGGGGCGGGTGAGGGAGGGCTGTATTTTCCAGGATTATTGGATTACCTGGTTTGTGTAACTGGTGCCTGATTCAGTCGAGTTTGTTTGCTGCCGGATTTAGGACCAGCTGCCTCAAATCGATCCGCCCAGGCAGGGGGGGTGGGGGGAATTAAGTGCTGCTTGTCAATTGTTCCTGACTCCCGCCTGAGAGGGTCGAGAATGGGGGGGGGGGGCGGCAGCAGCCGCAAAGAGAGGACCCTCGGGCCGACGTGGAAACACCGTGGTGCTACGGGACTGGAGGTTGGGGCGGGATAAACACCAATGCAGAACACCAGCACTCAGTTGTCACTGAGTTCAGCCATAACTGGTATGCTGTTGGTTTGAATCCCCGGACTGCTGCAAAATCAACCTTAGCCGTGACTAGTATGGCTACTGGTTTGAATCCCCAGACTGCCGCTACACCCAACTCAGCCATGACCCATACGCTGCTGGTTTGAATCCCGGGGTTGCCGTTACACTCAGTACAGCTGTGTCTGGTACCAGACTCATACGCTGCTGCTTGCTGTAATTAAAATGAAGTGCTTCGGTGAATATGGGGTATGCACGAGCAATGTCCTGCTGGTGCCGCTCCAAAAGTGGGTGGTTTCCATAACAACATCAATAACAGAAGTAAATGAAAACATCTGGAAAACAGCTAAATGAAAACATCTGGCTCTGTCACAGCACTGGGTTTCAGGAGTATTCCAGTTCGACTCCGGGAGAATCTAGCAGCACTCAAAGTCTGCATGAAAGACGCAGTGATTTCACTGCCTCAATGAGGAGCATTACTAACTCACACCTCAGTGGTGGGGGGTTTGAATCCCACCTCTGCTCTGTGATGTTGCGGATAGAATTAGCAGGTGTCCTCCTGTGTGTGTGGATTGTGTCTATATTACACCAGCGGAACTAAATGTCCCCCACAATGTGATTAAACTGCCAATAGTCTTGTATTTTCTTTGGTTACTTATCATTAAGATTAGAGCTGGGTAGGGGTTAAGGCTGTCATCGCAAAGATTAGGGTTATGCCCATAGAAGTGAATGGAGAGTCCCCACTAAACATGGAATACACATGCTGAGTGGGACTGACCTCAAGCAGCAGACACAATAAACATTTCTCCAGATCGCATTGGGGCAGACATGGGCATCGATTGAGAAGCTTTCGGCAGCCTGAGTCTCAGAGCTGATGAGAAGAAACCCGCAGGAATTCCCGGGTCAGGCACGACGAGCAGAAACCCGCACGAATCCCCGGCTCAGGCCCAACAAGCAGAAACCCGCATGAATCCCCGGCTCAGGCCCGGCGAGCAGAAACCCGCAGGAATCCCCAGCTCAGGCCCAATGAGCAGAAACCCGCATGAATCCCCGGCTCAGGCCCGACGAGCAGAAACCCACACGAATCCCCAACTCAGGCCCGACGAGCAGAAACCCGCACGAATCCCCGCCTCAGGCTCGGCGAGCAGAAACCCGCAGGAATGCCCGGCTCAGGCCCGGCGAGCAGAAACCCACAGGAATGCCCGGCTCAGGCCCGGCGAGCAGAAACCCGCACGAATCCCCGGCTCAGGCCCAACAAGCAGAAACCCACATGAATCCCCGGCTCAGGCCCGACGAGCAGAAACCCGCATGAATCCCCAACTCAGGCCCGACGAGCAGAAACCCACACGAATCCCCGACTCAGGTTCGATGAGCAGAAACCCACATGAATCCCCGCCTCAGGCTCGGCGAGCAGAAATCCGCAGGAATGCCCGGCTCAGGCCCGGCGAGCAGAAACCCGCAGGAATGCCCGGCTCAGGCCCGGCGAGCAGAAACCCGCAGGAATGCCCGGCTCAGGCCCGGTGAGCAGAAACCCGCACGAATCCCCGGCTCAGGCCCAACAAGCAGAAACCCGCATGAATCCCCGGCTCAGGCCCGGCGAGCAGAAACCCGCACGAATCCCCAACTCAGGCCCGACGAGCAGAAACCCGCACGAATCCCCGACTCAGGCCCGGCGAGCAGAAACCCGCACAGAAACCTGCACAGACCTCTGCTCCAGCAGCGAGAAGGTAGAATCGGGGCTGGGGTGTCCTTCCATAGCTGCAGTGCCAGACTCCCTCATTAACGCCCTCATGGCCTGCGGGCTCATTCTGGGAACAGCTCACCCCGACACCCCAGCTCTCTCCGCCACGGACGGGATTACGGCAAGCGGCTGGGTTGGATTTATGCTCTGCTAATTAATAATTGATGATTTGCTGCATATTTACTCACAGAAACACCTACTCCCTGTCGGTGGATCCTGGAGAAAGACGCCCTGTCACTCACACACACGCGCACATGTGTGCCGCTAATTACCCATTCGCTCATGCATATATTCTATCGCTGCATATTTCATCACATTAATACTTTATTTACTAGCGCATGTTTGGCCCCGTAATTCAACCTATACTCGGGGGAGGGGGCTTGGGGGGGCCTATGATCACATTTTTTACAGGATTCGGGGGGGATGAGCCAAAACGGGCCCCGCTCTGATGCCTGCTATTACATCCCTAGGATGCATGCTGTCCCCACGGTTACCTCAGCCGAGTTCCTGCCATGATGTCTAGGGTCAGACAGAGAAACAGGGGTGAGAGCCAAGTCAGAGGTGGAATGAGGTGAGGATGCAGGTGAGACTTGGGGGGGGGGGTGGCAGCAAGGAACGTAGTCAGGGCAGCAGGAGCTCCGCCAAGCTACATTCAGGTGCTCACCCCCGGGGACGGGAGGTGAGGTCCCCTTCATCTGAAGCCAAGCCCCCAGCAAACCGCCGCTCTTGCAAATCGCGGAATATATGGAATCACATGGTGCAGGATCCAGAGAAACACCTTAAAGTGTGGCGTCCGTTACAGACACACTCTCTGATCTACGTATCTGTACAAATGTGACTATATCCCACATGCAGTGTTTTCTGTGTCAAAACAACAAAGGTAGAGGAATGTGGAGGAGAGACAGTCTTCCCCAGGAGTCCAACCGCAGCAGATGCGTCCCGGACGGCTGCATTGCTGCGTGTCATGTGCACACGCTGCCACGTGATCCATCAGCGTGTCATTATTTCACCACCCCTATGGTAGGGGTCTGGGGGGAGGTGGGGTATTTTTAGAGCATTTGCCATTTTTGGTTGTTTTTTAATCCCCTCCTGAGAACATGTGGCAACGTGCTGGAAACCTGCTATAAGATGTAAGATCAGTGCACTCAGTCTCTCTATCTATCTATGTAATCAGAGCCTATCTATTTATCTATCTATCTATCTATCTATCTATCTATCTATATATCTATCTATCTGAATCTCTGCAATCTCAGACTTCTTTATCCTACATGCGATAATCTATGAGACATTATTATTATTATTTTTTTGCAGTGATAGGATTTCGTGCTTGCAGTGGCACCACATCTTCATGATAGCAGCACCCAGTGTGTCACCGTGGCAATGCCTGCCATGCGTTTCAGGCCGGACAGCACCTTCGGGGGCTGACGAATTGCACCGACCGGTGAGAAGAGAATCAGTAGAGGGGAGCCTTTTGTCGAGACAGGGGTTTTCCACTGAGTCACCGACAGGGGTTCGAGGCCTCGCATGTATGATGGCAAGCGGGGGGGGGATTCTCCATGTAGATCATCATCCCTGACCGTCATCCTGGGCGAAGCTAAAATGAACTCACTGCAGCAATAACCATTTTCATTAACAGTCTGTGGAAAAAGTATCACCCCAGAATTACAGTGAAGGAGACAGACATTAAGTTAGTAATGGCCACCTCCCAGGCTCTGGGATGATGTGATTTATAAGAGCAGTTACAAGGAGGAGCGGCTGACCGAGGTCCAAACCAGCTTAAGGTTTAAGGTAACAGTCTGTATCTCAGTCAGGAAAGCCAGAGGTGGTCAAAGACCCGCCCCCCCCCATCGTGAAAGACTCGGCTGACTGCAGTTATGCGGCAGCAAACCCGCTTGGGGCTGAAGTGCGATAAGCAAAGGGGACTGAGGGTGATGTCAGCGGCGGCAGAGTGAGACCCCCCCAGGAAGACGGGCTTTGTTTACGCTGCTGCAGGAGCAGCTTAGCCTCCAGGCTAACGGGCTTTTTAGCTGCACTATAGCTAATCCGATTTACGTTACTCCTCTACAATATGATGTGATTGTAAACTGAGTGCCGACCACTTGACCATTTTAGACTTTTTATAGTAACAGGCTGGGAAAATTAGGTGTTTCATGTAGAAACGGCAGAAGAATTTTCTAGTCACTACAGAGGGATCAGCTGGAAGCAGCGTTGCCACGGCAGCACGCCGGCAAGGGCAGGCTGGGGGTCAGGCGGGAGCCGGGACCAGCCTTACGCCCCCCTCACCCAGTCAGCTCCTTCCCTGCCCCCTCACCTCACTCTGTACTAAAATAAAATAAAATAAATAAATAAATAAAGCTTTGCGGTTCACTAGCAAGAGTCCCAAGCAGCGGAGAGCAGGACATGGCCAGGGAGGGGGGCCAGCCGGTCTGTTTTGGGTGGATGTGTCCCAGCGGATGCCTGGCTGACGATCTGGCTTTTACCGTGCCCCCCCCCCCCCAGTGCAGTGAGGTGGCTCGCTGTCATTTTAATTCTCTCTCACATATGCTCACCTTCCTCAGCCATCGCCCCCCCACCCCATCTGAAACATTAGGCTTTATCTCTGCAATTTTACAGGTCATCGCACCCCCACCCCCCCAATTCAGCTTTTTATTAATCTCACACAGGCTCAGCAGATCTCCATCCCTCATCCTAGGCCACTGTGAGGGGTCACACGCTGACCTTGTTTACGTCTCAACCCGGGGCTGTCCTCACTTCTCCGAGATCATGCTCGCCATCCGATCTGCCCCCCTCCACCCCAGATCCATCGATTCACATCCACTGACCCCTCAAGGATGGTAACCCGACCGCCCCCCCCCCTCCTCCCCATTACCACTGACACTGATATCACCTCAACACCCCTGACTTTCTTCCCTGTACCATCCAAACAAGCCAGGCCTCAAGGTTAAATCGACCGGGGCCATGAATTAGTAATGGGGGGCTGGGAGATCGCTTTCTGAAAAGCCATTTAGTGTCGTATTGTGTTACCGAGGGCCCAAGCGGCAGACGGCAGCAATCTGGCAGTACAGCTATCGGACAGCGTGATTCGGCGCATTCCGGCTGCGGCCGCCCTTCATGCGCAATGCCAGCGCACCCTTCATCCTGACTTCAACCACTCTACTTTCTGCACTTGCCCCTGCCCCCCCCTCCCCAATTCAGCGGTCGTGCGCTGGTTCACGGTCAAGTCGGAAGGTCACCGGGCGCTGGCGGACAGAGAGCGTTCCGGTCTGTCTGACGTTCCGGGCCCCCCAAGTTTATTTCCATGACGGGAGTAAACACAGCCGCGCGATCGAAGGCAGCCGGATTCCTGCCGTCCACCGCAGTCCCCTCCAGAGCCGGCGCACGGCGCTACAGAGCCACTTTGGACAAAGGAATGTGTTACATGGGCAGTTTAGGCTCAAACATCATTCTGCAGAAGTAAGTTAATAAGTAGCTATCAGTATGGACCGAGGGGCGTGAGGGGGGGGGGCATGCTGGAAATCACATGATGCCCATGCTTTTGGGGATGGGACACCATCCCAAAATGAATCTTGTAAATGTTGCAGGTTACCCAGAGCTATTCATTTAGCCAGATATTCCACCTGTGGTTCAGGGATGGTCAGGAATTTAATAGACACCAAAAAACCCCTGGAAGAGACAGTAGAACACGGTGAAATAGTGGAACATTCTGGAGCATTCTCTCTCAGTCTGTTTTCCATCGCCCCCACTACAGTTACAGCCACACGCAGGGACTGGGCCGTCCTGCTCACTTTGGGTGAATTAAACCGCTTTTGACTTGATATACGAGTTTTGCACTTTGTCCCAGAATGGGGGGGGAAAAAAAAAAAGCAATGATTCGATTCTGCTCTCTTCTGTATGGATTACTGCGGGAGACCCGTTTCAATCCAATCTGCTAGAGCCAAGGTAAACAATCACTCTTGATAAAGGGCCGCATAAATCCTCAATCAGCCTCATTCTCTGTAAAGCACCTTTGATTACGGAGGCTCACACCACCGGATTGGATCCTCCTGAAGAATGGGGCAAGGGATCAGCATCCAGGGTGTCGTTACAAGGCTGTCCGGGTCGCGGGTCATACCGACCTCCAGAGGGCGCCACTTCTTGCTCGCTACACAGCATGCTGACTTAACCAAGGTGATAAGTGACAGAGCGGATGGGTCCAACTGGATTACAGAGCAGCCGCACACAGAGGTGATGGTAAACAGCAGCTGGAAGGTGCGCTATGCTTACAGTGTGCAGCTAGGGGGCGCCCACTGTGTGGCATCAACCTGCACGTGTGTCTGCACATCTGTCAGCACGTCTCACCATCTTTCCAGAAACCGCAGGAGGTCGATGGGAAAGGTGCAGCGCTGCGATCGGACGGGTCCGGGAGGACTGAGGTATCAGAGACCCGCTTTCTTGGATGGCCGCATAGCAACACTGCAGGTGCAGGGGGTGGGGGGGGCGGTAGAGGGGGTTGGGCGCCCCGGCCAGGTTTTGGGGGGACGGGAAGAGCTGGCTGCTCACCCTTCGGGAGGTACGAGGGCCTGCAGGCTCTATGAATATGGCAAAAGCCTCCTTTGAGGAGACTTACACTGGGGACTCTGTGTTCTGGGTCCTGGGGGGGCGATGTGTAATGTCAGCCATACCTCACCGGTCCAATTAGTCACTAACGGTCTGTATCATGACCATACATTTACATTACAGTCACACGTTCCTGTGATATCACAGGCAGATGGGAAACAATTGCCTGTTTAAATATGACATATCAAATGCACGGTATAATTAAAAAACACGTAAAAAGAACATTAACAGGGATGCCCCCCCCACAAGACCACTCGAACACTAGTGCCCCTCAATGTGCCCAATAGTACCCTAGTAATGCCAGAGAGCCACATCGAGTGAAACATACTGGCTGTCAGAACCAGATTTAGTGCATCTGAAGTCCTTTTTGTTGGTGTTAAGATGTGTCATGTGCAGTGGAGAGAGACCTGCTACACCCACCCACACCCTAAATCCAGCCCAAAAGTCCTGGTCCATCATCTAAGACGGATGGATGATAATTCACCTCAAACAGCCATGGAGGACTCACACACAGCCTCATACTGTACGAACACAGCATCCGCGGATCCTTCCGGCACTGTCCGGACGCCTATATTTAGCAGCCCAGAAAGCACAGCCCTGTATATTTCATAAGACGGACGTCCAGGTGGAATGCATCATCTTCAGGCTGGAGCACACAGTCTTCCTCAAGGTATCCCTGGGTGCTGAATTAAAGGGGCCCTTAACAGCTGAAAGCTAGTCCCCCCCCCATTATCAGAGAATGTGACCAACTTCTAGAGGATGGGCATCAAGGGCGTTCAGCACTGGGGCTGCAA
This sequence comes from Mormyrus hasselquistii, assembly GCA_026779605.1. Classification (NCBI taxonomy): domain Eukaryota; kingdom Metazoa; phylum Chordata; class Actinopteri; order Osteoglossiformes; family Mormyridae; genus Mormyrus; species Mormyrus hasselquistii. The sequence goes on along the minus strand of JAODKE010000028.1, from coordinate 22,311,806 downwards.
CCCAATCAGTTCTTAGTTCAGTAGCCCCCGCCCCCTCCCCTTTTATACATTTATAATTTTAACAAGACAAAAGGAGATAGCAGAACACAAAGAAAGGCAGAAAATGGGAACGGTGACGACCTGTGATAGTGCCCAGCAGGGCGACGCTAGCACATTTACAGAGACAGCTTGGCCTGCGTAGGAGATGCGAGGTGATATACTATGAAAAGGGTCACATTCCCATTAAGTTCTCTGGGTTTGAATAGTGTCCAGGCTGGATATGGAGGTCACAAAAGGAGCTCTGGTTATACAGTAACAGGTTGACTAGAAACCACAAGATAAATGAAACTATTGTCTGCCTTTATGGTCATTTAAACAGTGCCCTCTGTTGTACAGTTGGACAGTCAAATGGCAGCTAACCTTTTATTGATGGCCTCTAACCTCAGGACAAGATGCTTGAGGATCTACTTATCACATTCAAAGAGGGAGGAAGTATAGGCTGCATTATAACAAGCCATCGTCAAGGCCGCTGAAATATCTTCATGGCTCGTCGGCATCGACCAATCCTGGTAAAGAATAGGTCTTAAAGTCCCAGTACACTTATTTGCAAGAATTTACTAATAATCTTCTGGGCTTCTGTGCACCGAAAAGGTGATCCTTGATGTGCTCACGTCTCCTGAAGCAAAAAATGGACTGGTAGGAGGAACACCGAGAGCGTTTGGGGACAGAGCTCCCAAGGTCTGCCGAAACCGGGCCACGGTGGCCCAGGACATCAAGTCGATTTCTGCTCCAAATGCTCAATCCAGAAGACACATTCCTCAAACTCAGAAATGCCTTTTGAAGTAACTCTGACACGCAGCAAATTCCTCAGGGGATGCCAGCGGCTATAAGGCTCCTGCATCCTTTCAAATATTGCATCATTTAATAACAGGATTCCGGCATCTTTTCAGGACAGTGTCATTCACTGGTAATCAAAATCTCAGCCCCAACACAAAAATGACAAATTGACTGCAGTGGTTAATGATTAAGGAAATCACAAAATCCATCTTTCCAGCTTCTGGCAGGCTCAGCAGATTGCTGAAGAATTTTGACGGAATCGGTGACATAAGTGTAATTACTGCATAAAAGCCCTAATACCCAAAAAAGCCCTTTAATTTAGTAATTAGTGATTTTAGGTTTGAAACTGTCATTTCACAGTCCTGGCTGCATGAGCTTCACGCCCTGTCAATCAGTGCTGACAGTCCTTACACAGTCCTGTAAACCGTCAGACTCACCGGCAAAATCACCGGGCCCCGTTTGGGTGCGGCTGGTGCGGTCCAAGACCACAGACAGACCGGAGTCGCTCTCCACAGACGTCGATCTGGTTAATCGCTCATCCCGTCAGATGCAGAGGGAATGTTCGTCTTTTACCTTCTTGGAGGTTGCAGTTGCTTGTTTCCCACTAGGGGCTTCGGACAGCGTGTGTAACGAGGATGGATGATGTGCACATTAATAAGGACACAGCGGTATGGGTGATGGTATGACATAGATATAGTGTACAGGTGTAACGCTTTTTTCAATACCTGCATTCAAGATGTAATATATTATGTACAATGTGTTCTATATTCTATATACACTGACTTTAATAAATCCATCCCTCCATCCATCCATACATCCATCCATCTTATAAATGCTTAAATCCTAAATCCTAGTCAAGTTCTAAAGGAGAGCACAGGCAGCAGAGGGCACAAGGCGGGGCAGACCCTGGATGGGATGCCAGTCTGGTATAGTAACTATAACTATAGAAAAATTCCCATTATGAATGATTACATGTACAGTTTCAGAGTAAACATGAAGGCAGCTGAACTTTCTATGGCTGCCAGTAAATATTAGCTAGATGTCGTGAGCTTCAGTGAAATGCAGATCGCCACACTGTTTCTGTAATTCTGTTCCCACAGAAAACATAATTATATGAACTAGTATTTTGATTTGTCCGCGCTCGTCCGTGAGGGTGGCTTGGAGATTTAGCAAAGATGATGTGGATTCGGAGCTAGACAAGGCATGTGAAAGTCACCAACCACCTGACATGATCAGGCATCGTGGAGGACGCCTAAGAAGGGCCTGTCACTGGGTTTGAGAAAACTATCATGCCCTGAGTACATGCTGGCCCAAGACCATCCTCTGGGGGAAAACGTGTGGCTGGTTTACACAACAACTGAAGCTCCCACACGTTCCAGGACATCTCAGGCTCTGGAGCAATGAAAATGGTTACAAACGACTCTGTTCCATGGAACAAAGCATACAGACTTTCAGCCAGACCTACACAATCAATTCCTACACAGAAACTTTTCCCCAAGATAACAAAGTCACGCTAGAAATTCCCTGAAGGGACTGCGGAGAGCTTTGCCGCATTCGTTAGTGCCACCATCCCGCTTAAAGCCACTGAACACAGACGTCTCCACAGCAAAACATCCAATGCTGAACCCTGTTAGCCAACATCAAGTCTGTCCGAGCGCAAACTCATCCGGGTTGTCCCCTTGAGTACAGACGGACTTCTGAGTCCCGTTCAGAGAAAAGAACCAAACCTGAACGATCGGGCTGATGAGCAATAGTAGAGGCTCCCGCGGGGGGGGCCAAACTCACCCCCCGGGAGAGAAGCTGCGAGGTGCTGGGGATGCGGGATCCGCCTGGATGCTGCCGCAGCTCAGGGAAGCAGGCGGGCAGAAGAAGAAATGAAATGAGAAGACAGAGGGAGCGAGAGGGAAAGAGAGGGAGCAAGAGGGAAAGAGAGGGAAAGAGAGCACCAGCACAGCCCGCCTCCAGCCTCTGACTCCTCTCTAGACAGGATGAGCTCTCTGCCCAGCTCCACACCAGAAGATGAGCCTTGACAAGTAAGATGGGATGCGTGCGGTCCGCCTTCTGCAGGCGTCTGGGGCAGGATGTCTTACGGAGCAACAAACCACAGCAAGACCCTGCCTGAGAGCCCAAAGAGGGAGTCGGGCTTTTATACGGCAAGGTTCACCTGATGATGCAATCGCTGCATTATTCATATTCCATAAAAGCCATTGCTTTAGAACTGAGCCATGTTTTTTTTTATTGAAGGGTGGGGGGGGGGTGGGCTCATCCCAGGATAGTTACTGCCTTTCCTTTAGCTACTTTTTAACCAGAAGCTGTCACAGGGATCGGCATTGCGGTTACAAGCTGGAAAATATTTTAATACAGTGGTGATACTCGTATCTGCGGCCCTGCGTATTTCTAGAACACAAACTTACAATTCAAATAACCATGTCACCTGACACGCGTAACAAGCTGGCGGCCCGAGGCTGGCACCCTGGGCACCATTTCACGCCCCACGGCTGCCAGATCCCTCTCTGGCGTGTCTGAGATGAAGATTGGCTCTGGGGGGGTTCGGCTCACAGCCGGCCGTGCCGTCTGTCACCCTTGAGCCACGGCCCAATCGCAAAGCCTCCGGAGACACCCTGACTCCCATTCCGGCACTTTGCCTGTTTGCTTCAGTGGGATTATATGAATATGGCTGGAGGTGTCTGAGGTCCTGAGCCGGGCAAACAAAAAAGGAGAAGATGGAACGGCACATAGGTATCCTCACTTAATGGGAACACCAAGACCCCAGCAGGATCAGAACCAGTATCCCAGAGGGGAAGGAAATCTCTGACCAGCATGTCCATAGAGGCCCCAGCTCATCCCAGGACTGTGACAGCAGTGTCACCTAGTGTCTCTTGGACATCAGTTATGAGTACATTCAAATCCAAACTAGCATTTGAGAGTCAATCCGGTTTGCCTAAGAACATAAGCTCAGTAACATAAAATACGATAAAATTACATCATCAACTAAGTGTTCAGCTCAAAAGGGTCAGTGTGTGGCTCAGTGGGCTAAGCCTGTGTGCCTGTAATCAGAAGATTGCTGGTTCAAACCCAGCCTTAGCATGTCTGTGAGTCCTTGACCCCCAGCTCCCTGGGCGCCCCGACTCTACAAAGAGCAAGTTGAGGGAGACAAAAAGACAATTTCCCCATGGAGATCAGTAAAGTATCAATTATTATTATGAATACTGATAACAACAAAACCATGTGGAATCTACCATGAGACAACCATCAAAAACCAGCCATGTGTATGCTCAGTTATCAGTACACAACCTACCATCATTTTGCCCTGGGGGGTACAGAGCCAGACACCAGCCAGTAGACCAGACGTTCTGTGCTTATGAGGAAGGAGGCTCCATCCGCCTAGATCCACTTACAGTAGGCTTCCATGGCTACGGTTCCCGCGGAGACCACAGAAGAACCATGGAAGCGATGCCAGGTTGACTGTTGCCTAGCATTTGGTGCACCCAAGGAGTAATTAAGCCCCCATTTGTACACAGCTGCTTAGAGGGGTGTGTTCAGAGATGTGCTCAGTGTAATTCCAGCTCTCCCATGGAAGTCTGCCTGCCCACTGCCGTTGTCCAGCAAAGTTTTAATTAATTATCTAATTAATTAAACAAGCCAGTATTGTCTTAAATAGGCCTTACCATAAATCTAATTGTTTTCTGTATTTAGATAAAAAAGTATGGATGTTTAGATGGTTAGTAAATGTTTCTGTGACTTCTGAGTCCAATCAGGCAGCATCATTACAAACTTGAGCCTGGTTCTAGAATCTTCCAGCCCTTGCGATAGTTTCTGCTTTTCTGCATCTGATGGAGGTGGCATAGGGGGTGAGTATGCACATCTCAGGAGAGGGATGTCCTTCCTGCAGACAGGAAACAGGGCAGCTTCCAGGCAAGCTGCGGGGTGTGTACCTGGTGGTGGTGGTGGGGGGGGGGGGAAAAAAAATTTCTGAAGGTTGAAAGTGGGAAGTGGGAGAAAGGTTCAGAGAGGGCCTGTCTGGCTTTCGGGAGGGAGCGTCCCGGAGCTTCGCGGACGG
>JAODKE010000028.1:22281275-22302003 GCA_026779605.1 Mormyrus hasselquistii | reverse complement strand
GTGGGGGGGGTTCGGGTGGACCTGGGGGAGGGTCAGCATGTAGCCCGGGGAGTGCTCTGGGGCCTCAGAGGGGGGGGGGGGTGGGAAAAGCAAGCTAATCCGGGCCTGAGAGCAACCGTGACTCATTAACGGGTACAAACCTGCCCCCTTCTTCCAGGAGGTGTCTGGCACAGTGTCTGTCTCACACCATCACAGTGCAGCATCGAGACAGTGGTAAAGGGGGGGGGGGCTGGGGGGCAGAGAGACACGCCCTTCTCTGTCCTGGTCACTCGGGGGTTAAACTCTTCTAAAATATTCCGGATGTAACAACAAGGGACAGTGACCCGGCGGAGAGCAGCGGCTCCCCAGCGACATTTACATTTCTGTCTCCCTCACCTCCCCATCATGCCCCCCCCCCACCCCTACTCTGCACCGCATGTGTGTCTCCGAATTTTAAACAGTGAACAGAATAAAATGACATTTTTTTTTTTTGAAAAGTCGTGCTTCAAAAACTGGGAGAAAGATGACAGAAGATGGGTGAGTGACATCGAGCATCAGAGGCAGGTGGAGGGGATTTGACCCTCTGAGCCCCTCCCTTTAAGAGCGGCGGCGTTGGAATCAACGGCAGGTTCCATTAACACACTCATCTTTGACAGACCCTCTGGGCTCAAAACCCCCACCTCAGCCTGTTGGGAGACAAACAGCTGACAGCCTAGATGGCATTACATGCCCCCCCCCCCACAATGGAGGCGCGCACGGCAGGTGTCGCCCTCTAGAGGTGAGTCAGCCACTCTGTTCATTAACCAGCTGTCATCTTTCGTTAATGTGGTCGCTGATCCAAATCAGTGGTTTCCATAGAGTTTGCACGTGCTGGATGTGCAGCATCCCAGATACACTGCATCGTAAACACACTGCATCACAGATACACTGCATCGAAAACACACTGCATCACAGATACACTGCATCGAAAACACACTGCATTCCAGATACACTGCATCGAAAACATACTGCATTTCAGTATGCTGCGTCGCAAATACACTGCATCGCAAACACACTGCATCCCAGACAAGCTTCTGCAGCTGACACTGGCACACTGACATGCTAACGATTTCAGCAGACTGTGTAATTAACCCATTTTCCCATGGGTAGCCATATAATGTGAGCGTGAGTGGCCGGCAGGAATGATGCCAGGCGTTGGTGAGAACGAACACGCAGCTCGAAGGACCACTGTGCCACCATGTCACTGTGCCACCATGTCACTGTGTCACCTGCTCGAGCCACAGGGATGCACATCAATCATGTGACCAGTGCAGAAGAAGCGTAATTAATGGCACGTCCCTAGAATCAGTCATGGGATGTGGCCCCCCTGTCCCTCTGGTGAGGTGTTGGGGTGTTGGGGTGGAGGGGTTCAGTCAGCAAGGTCACCTGGAGAGAATCTGAACTTGCGATCTGAAGTTGGCGACAGCTTTTCCCAGTTCTGCCATCACTGTCCGAAGTCATCCAAAGCTCAGCAATACAGCCCGCCCTCCAGCCCCCGCATGCCCGCAACCTCCAGCCCCCGCATGCCCGCAACCTCCACTGCTACCCGCCACGGAAGACAAAAAAACAGGACCAGGAGGGCACCCCCAGCTAGCCCCTGTGCCCCCAACACAGGGGCCCTGCCTAGAAATCTTGGAAGCTGAAAGCGACAGGGCCTATAAAGAAAACATCGGGGGGGGGGGCATATGGAAGATTCCAGAATCTTTGGACCTGGCTAACCGGGGTATAACAGATCACTGCCACCTTCCAGCAGTCCCGGCGTCCCCAGCTTCGCAGCCGCTTCCCAGGTTACAGGACACATCCCTTGGAATATGGTGACCCGGGCTTCCCCAGTGCCCACAAACCGCATCCTCCGCTAATCCTTAACGAGGAAAGCCTTTAAATTAATATCCATCGTTTGATCCGCTTCCTGAAGAGCGGGGATTACAGTGTCGTATGACGGGGCACTCGCGGTCTTACCGTACACACAGATGGGTCTGGCTGGGGCTTTGGTCAGCCAGATTTGGAACACACGCAGCCGTAGCGCATTTGCCGTCTATCAGGCCCGGTCATTCGCATCCTGGGGTGTTCAGTACCCCCTTCCTTAGGGCGGTCATGCCTCACATCCTCTCATTTTTAAGCATGTTTCAGCTCACAGATGCACATTCATGCGAAATGACCTTTGTAAGAATTGAAGTGGGAGAGATTACCGTGTTTAATCTCGTTTCCTATCGGCTACCTTGGTCCATCTGTCTGGATTGACGGCACGTTAGCCCCACCCACTGTACACGTCAAAGCCTCAATTCACCAATAGCCGTGAACGTCCAAAAATGCCACATTCTGCAGCGAAACGGGTTCAAGTAACATGCGAGAGATAGGCGGCCTCAGTCTTCTCTTCCTGACAAGGCATTCTGGGGCAGACAAAGTGGTAAGACCTTGTCGGGAGAGAGCAAGGTAGAATTTTAAAAATGGAGTGAAATTAACGGAAGACTGGGGAATGAAAGGAGGAGGGGGAACGACACCAGGACGAGACAGGAGCCCAGGGGGCGACAGGCGACTGTTTGATTGTATTTAAGATCACAGCTGTAATCTGACTGAGCAAATCCTGCCCACGCCTCCCCTCCCACCCCGGTTCATCCGTGGGGGTGGGGGACAACAGTCAGAGCACCGGTGTAGAGACAGGCAGCAGAAGCAGAAGGGGGGGGGGGTCACCCTGGAGTGTGTCTCGGAGTGTCTGAACATGCTGGCACGTGTGTGCATGCGCATGCATGTGCGTGTTTGCGTGGCGTGTGTATGTTATGTATATATACCATTTTGGAGACTAAATGTTATTGTGACATTGCAGGGACCATTTTTTCGATCCCCAAAAGAGGAAATTTCATTTTAGAAAAATTTGGCATCTTTAGTCTTGTTCGGTAACTTGTGGTAACCAAAGGTTAGGATAGAGGGTCTCATTTTAGGGATCAGGGTTTTTCCCCAAAGTAATGAAGGGACGGTCCCCAAAAAGACATGAGTACAGATCTGTGTGTGTGCGTGCGTGTGTGCGTGCGTGTGTGTGCGTGTGTGTGCGTGTGTGTGGATGACTGAGTAAATATCAGTACTGACATTCTCTCAGATAACCCCCTATAAACAAACACACACCTCACTGCTGTACATAGCTGGGGTTCCTCCTGGTGACAGATGGCAGAGGAGCAGTGTCGCTTCGGTGGTGAAGCATTCAGGGGAATGGCAGTGCAGCAGCCCCCAGACACAGAGGCGAAAACCCCTCACATGGGGAATACTGGTCACACACAAACACCAGTGGGACCTGCAGGCTGCACCAGTCTGGGGATAATGACAAAGCTGACCCAGTAAGTGAGCTCCCAGTAAACATTCAAACCCCTGCTCAGGGGCGTCTCCCGTGTACGACCATTTTACTAATTGATATATAATATAAAAGCATTATTAATGTCATATTTAATTTATTATAACTCGTCTTAATATTTATAATGCATTAATAAAATACTCGCCGGACTCCAATAAAGTGGACTGGGGCCCTTTGCTTGGGGGAGGGTCACTGGTGGACTCGGGGGCGGGGGGGAGCTTTCGGGAGCCTGCTGTCACCACACACACAGACACACACACACACACACACACACACACACACACACACAGACACACACAGGGGAGCGAATGCATACAAATATTCCGAGATAGCGTGGGGGAAAGGTCTCGTCTGTGACACTAGAACACAGCTCGTAATTGGGAGGGGGAGGGGGAGGGGGGGGGCAGATTAAATTGCAGCTGAAGGCTAAAGTGGCTGAAAGCATGGGGCAGTGTCTGCAGAAGTATAAGTCAAGCAGATGCAATTCACACCCTCCTTCCCATCACACACAGTTAGTCAAACAGACCCGCAGGAGCCGGGACACAAGGTACAGCAGCCTGTCCCCTGGCGGGACTCCGGCCCGGTCTCTGTCCCCTGGCGGGACTCTCCTGGTTGAGAGCGCGTGCTGATATTCCAGCTTCCATCGAAGGGGTAGCTTAAAAGGAGGAAAGCCGCCTCCCACAGCCCCCCCATGCATCTCCCTGATGGATCCTGACAGCGGCGCGTGTCTGTCCCGGGCGTGCGTGCCGCCGCCGGCGCTCTCGTAATAACGCGCTCTGGAGTGCGTTCGTGAGGAGTGCATATTAACAAGCAATAAAATACGTGGGTCAGAGCCCAATTCCTGGCAATTACCGGCGGGAAAATGGAGCCGGGAGTCGGAATACATTACGGCAATAATGCTCGCTGAGGTTTGGCCGCTCAGAGCTCCCCCCCCCCCCAGTTGGCACAGTGATTCACAAGCCACACCCCCCCTTCGTTTTAATCATACTTATAGACACGCGTTTCTGCTGCCTGTCCCTTGTGTGTTTTGGGTCTCTGACTTGCTGGCCAAGTCTTGGCAGGCCTCCTCTGTCCGTGCTTTAACTTTCGGCATTAGTGTTCTTCCGAACAGGGCACTCGCATGCAATCCCACCCCCCCACACCTCGCCCCTGTCCCCCACAGAGCAGAGTGATTAGACGCGGATGTGAGATCACCGCGGGGGCGAGATATGTGGCTCCTCGTTACGTTAAGTTATTATTGCGGAAGCTCACATTTACGCAGCTAATACACGGCGCTATGAGGTGGCAGAGCTTCATTCTGAGGGGGGCAGGGAATCATGTGACCCCTGGGGCTCGCCGGCCATCACCCCGGTTGCTGCGTTCAGCTCTCGGCGCTCCGGCGTGTTAAGTGGCTTTGCTCAGAGTGCTGAGTCTTCGCTGACTGCGCCCCTGACCTCCTCTCCATCTCCCTCTCGCCCCATCCCTGTCGCCTGCAGTATCTGTGTTGTCACCCTGGCTGTTTCATATCTTCCCGTCCCATGGTCTCCCCCTTCTGGAAATGCTATTCCACGTATGGATGGAATATCTATGTTTGGAGGGGTTGGGGGGGGAATGCCACGCTGGGGCCGACCTCGTTAATGCTGGAAGTAAAAGTTTGTGCTCAAAGTCTTTTTGAAAAAACTGAACCTCCGTTCGGCAGCAGATGTCCTCTCAGTCTGCTCGTACATCGTGTTTGGATCTGAAGGGTCCGGCGTGACGTTGCGTGTCCGAAAGTCTGCCACGTCGTCTGCACAAAGAGGTCCAGACGACAGGGAGGGTGAGGCAGGCGGGCTCCATGGCGCCATCTCTGTTCAGTCCTCCCATCACAACTCAAGTTGCCACAGCAACAGGCTTCCCAGGAAATAACTAGCGATGCGTCACGGTGTCTTGTCCTCGCCGCGGCTATCTCTGGCCACTGTACCGCTGTATTGAAAAGTGTGGGGGGGGGGGGGGGCACCTTTCACACAAGCCGCCGTGTCTCTCAGAGAATCTAATGACCACACGGGTCATGCATGATTAAACGGGCACTGATTACTCTGCGCTACACTAACCGCTAACAGTTGTGGTGACCAGTCCTCATGGTAAAATTTTGCCCAACACCCTAAAAGGGTTCAGCCTCCGTAATGGATTTTCAGGGCTGTATGTGTCGTTGGACATGGGCATTATGCATTCAGCTCTCCTGCATGGGGCCAGGCAATAACTTCCTCTGTTTTTCTCCGGGGACTCAATCTCCCCCCCCGCCTTCCACTAGAGTACACAGTACAGTGCTGTGCAGCAGCTCAATTGGAAAAACGTGAGGTGCCAAATCAAACTTGACCCGATCGATGGATGGATGGAACTCAAATGCGCTCCAATGTAAACCCCTAGCTTTGTGGGTTTAATGGCGGGGAAGACCCTCCTCATCTAGGATTGTGAGGGGGAGGGGGGCTGGGGGGGGTGGGACAGAGCCATACCCGCTGTGTGTGAGCACAGCCTGAAATGACACCTACTCTGTCATATATTAATTACACAAGAACAGCACCTAAATAATTAAATACGCCCAATTAACTACGCTGAATGATTTACCAGTGGCGCGTGTTTGTGTGCGTAACATGATCGATAAGTACAGAGTTTAGCTAATGAAAGAACGAATCAAAGACTTTGGCCCAATCCCTGAGTGCAGAGGGTACAGAGAGAGAGAGTGAGTGTGTGTGTGCAAGAACCCATTTATGGCGACATCGACCACAAATCTGTGAAACGCGCTAACCATGTGGTCATTAATGCGTCCAAAGCAGTATTTTAAAGTTTATTGCCAGGCATGTGCAGGTCAGGCGACACCTGCCTGTTTTGCCCAAACTATTCACTGTGAACTTGCGTGTGAGCTGTAACGGTACAGAGTGCCTCTTTCCTAACCTCTGAGCACCTGCCCCGCCAAAGGCCCCCGCGCAGCCCCTGCTTTGAGCCGCGTCTCACACACTGCATCCGCCCGCATCACGCACGTCTTTTCAAAGACTCCTGAGCACAAACCTTCACTTCCAGGCTTGAAGGAGGACGGCCACAGCGCTGGGCCTCCCCTGCCGAAAAATAACAAAGACAGTGGCGGGAAAGTGGAGCATTCCGAGGGAAATATAAGGTCCGATGGGGGGGAATTAATCAGTATTCCTCCCCCACCAGTGAACCACTGGAAGCCACATTAGAGAAGTCAATTCATAAAGAAATCAAATAATAAATAACAGCATCTGTGACGACAACAGGTAGGAGGAAACGAGATTTGCGCTGAACATTCTGGAAAAGGTGAATAGACATAACAGCCAGAGCGATAACATTGATGTAGGAAAAAGGAATGGAGAGAGAGAAAGAGATGGAGAGGAGGTTAGGGGCGCAGTCAGCGAAGACTCAGCACTCTGAGCAAAGCCACTTAACACGCCGGAGCGCCGAGAGCTGAACGCAGCAACTGGGGTGATGGCCGGCGGGCCGCAGGGGTCACATGACTCCCTGCCCCCCCAGAATGAATCTCTGCCACCACATAGCGCTGTGTATTAGCTGCGTAAATGTGAGCTTTCGCTATAATAACTTAACATAACGAGGAGCCACATAGCTTGCCCCTAGGGCAGACCCAGGATGGGGGGGTGGGATTGCATGCAAGTACCCTGTTTCTCAGAACACTAAGGCTGACAGTCTGGTTTCTCCCCCCCACTTCTCCACCAAAACTAGCATTACTCTCTTCAACGTCTAATCACAGAAAAACCATGAAACACACGCAACACACATACTACACAGGCTGAGAACAGGCATGCTTGCAATTATTGTTTTATGCCATTCCCTGCTGGGGACAGGAAGTCACGTGACCCCTGGGCCCCTCCCATTCTTAGCACGGCTTTGCGTCTGATACTACCCTGCCCCCACCCGCCAACAACTGTTCTTTTTTGGACACAGGTGTCCTTGTTTTGAGAGTCATGCCACTGGTCATCCTACCAGCACGTCAGACCCCCCCCCCCCCCACACCCCATGTCATGAGTCGGTGGGGATGGAGGTCAGGAGTGAGTCTATGACACGAGACACTTTCCCTCCCTCAAGCACCACAAGGACCGAAACGATAAACTATGAAAAAGCGGTTCTCTGTAAACACACAGCAGAAATAGGCATGTATAAATACCCTCGCCAGCACCAGGGGGGTGGGGGGAGGGTGGTTTGTTTGTGAAACCAGGCCTCGAGGCCCCCCTGAAGCACTCACTCAAGTGACCCGGTCAGGTGACCAAGTAAAGAAAAATAAATCATGGGAGTTGCCCCTGTTCCTAGTGGGACCGTCCCACAGCGCCTGTGCCAACCACCTACAACGGCTCCTTACGCCTTTCCCTTGCCATTCTTGGGTCCGACTAGCGAGCGCCAGGGCACCAGAAGCCAGAGACCCCTTCTAAAGTGAAACGCGTCGGCCAGACACCTGTGCCGACGTCTTGGGGCAGCCGGCCCCCCGGCAAGGCAACCCGCGGGCTCTCCGGCTCTCAGAAAGGGCTCACGGTCTGGAATCAGCCTCATTACCGCTGAAACGGGACCGATATCCCAGGCACTGGGCAACATCGGGGCCCCCCTATCACCCCCACTGTTCTGTGGCAGTGTGTGACAGAGACGCTTCACACCGGGCGAGAAATCGAGAGGAATAAACATCAGGGAGGCTGCCAAGCTAATCTAGTGAAGGGGAAATAGAGGCAGTAAGGGGAACTGGAGCGACCGGTGGCTAATTATATGGCGGAATCGCTATTAAACGCACGCTAAGTGAAAGTCATGCGAAAGCAGCCCATGTTTGAGACTAACACACACACACGCTGTGACGCAGTTCAATTACCCAGCATTCCTTGCAGGGCCTTCTGAGGATACTGCTTAACTAGCCAAGTAACCCACCTATTGGCTATGAGAGGGACTGCTCTGAGCTGCAAAGCCAAACTGGGATAGGCCTCTGTGAGTGTATATCAAATTCAGCCACTCAGTACCCAGAATCCACTGGGACCAATCAGAATACTCAGAGTGTCAATTCCCATGAGGAAATTCTCTCTTTGTCTACCACATCTTGCTCTCCGTGAGACACACATGCAGGGGCGAGTGATCGCGGGGGGGGGGGGGTGTAGCACCCATGGAACTGGAAGTTAAGAACTTTACTCAGGGGCCCACATACATGTGACTATTCCGCTCAGGTTGCGGTTCGAACCAGCAACCTTTCCATCAGAGATGCAGGTTTAGCCCAGTGAGCCAGACACAGCCCCCATGCGCGAGTTCCATTCCAGGCTACTGATCTGGTTCAGCAACATCACCATGTCGGCCATTTTAGACGACGGCCCCACCCTCAACCGAAACAGCAGCGTGTGGCAGGGGCGCGTTATTCCCACGTGATCGGCGTGTTCGCGAAACCGGGCTGCAGACCCGCTGCACAAAAAACACACACAACAATATTTAATCAAAGAAGGACTCTGCGCTGATCAATAGCAAGTGCTGCCAGCCTCTAGCCAAGCAGGCGAGGAGGAAAAAAACCACGCACACGCGCGTGGCATCCCCACATCAATGGCCCAATCAAGACAAGGACGCCCTCAAACTCCGCCTTTGTCTCCTGACTTTCCAAGAAAGCTTCTTGAAGGTTTGCATCCCCGAGTCGCGTGATGAGAGGCCCATCGTAAAAGCTGAGCTTGAGAAGGACGTGGGACACACTGGCCATAAATCAGACTGTGAAACCAGCCGTAATAATGTAACAGAAAGGGGGGTGAAGTCTAAACAGGTAACGGGCTGGGGGGTGATTTATGGCTTCTGGGGTGTGGTGGACACTACCCCACCCTCCCCATCTCCAGGCCCAGGTACCACATCACTTTATTTATGAAACCGCTCTGTCATACCTGCAGGGGGCACTAAGGTTACATGTGAGTATGCATAGGGTCAGACGGACACATTTTCATTTGGCCAAAGAATGATGCACTAATAATAATTATAATTATTAATAACACAAACCCCCTATGCTTCTACTCTAGTACTGGTCACTGTAAACATACCAGCCTATTTCCCTGCCCCACCCAGCCCCACTCTTGTGAACATGACCTCCAGTCACATGACTTGCAGACCCCCCCTGCCCGCCTCGAATCTGAGGGCCTTTGGACAAGCAGCAGAGGGAGGCATCTCAAAGGGAACGGGTGCCACCCCCCCCCCCCCCCCCCCACACACACACACACACACACACGGCATCCCGGTTTCATGAGGGGTGGGGTGGAGGGGGTTGACGAGGAGCATAAATTATTCAGCTACCTTCAGAAACAGGTTGTGTTTACACTGCCGAGCTGCTGCAGGCGTTTCGGCAGGAGAAAGAGGCAAAAAAGGAGGAGGGAAGGAATGAGAGAGAGAGAGATGAGAGCAGCAAGGATGACAGAGGGAAGACCAGAGACCGGAACAGAGGGGCGGCTGGGGGGTGAGCGAGGACAAGCCTGCACGCCAAGCACCGCGACACCAACAAAAAGGCAGAGTAACTGCGGCGGCGCCCCCAGTCTCTACTCTCCTGAGTCACAGGAGGCACGGCTGAGTCACAGGAGGCACGGCTGAGTCACCCATCACCCATGGACGGGACGTCAGCTCGCATCCACATACAAGCTTTGCCAATCGAAACTGGTGACAGCTAAGCAACAGCTGTAATATAACAGTATGTTAAGATTATTGCACACACACAGACACACAGCACGACTGTCACCCCACAGGGTTCATCTACTCCACTCATACCTCCATTTTCACTTGGGCAGAAAAGCCAGCACTCCTGATTTAACCGTAAATCTCAGCCCGTTAAGCACAGCCGGGACTCCAAGGCACAGGGGCGAGCCCAGCGTAAACCTATCCCGTGAGCCCGGGAACATTAAAAGGGCACCGGAGTCACCCAAGCAGGAGAGGGGAAGCTGGAAGGGCCCGCCCCCTTTGCTGCCGTCACCCGCGTCACATGGCCGCGTCACGTGATTGCCCGCTGTAAAGAGTCCGCTTCCCAGAATCCCACAGATCACAGCTCGTAGGGGGATACAGGTCTGTCTGTGCAGCTACATGGTGAGAAGAGTTTTTGGGCCAGTGGTGGTTTGTGCGGAAGTTTCTGAGGTAAGATATCGCACCCCAGGCCAGAGACCAATATGCCAGGCCTAACTGATCCAACTGCTGATCCAAAGACAAGGTCTGCATCAACCAGGCAACAGGAAGTCTGAGCCCCCCACTTCCCCTCCCAGGGTCAAAGGTCACCTTGGGAACCTGCTTCATTCTATCCTCTACCCAGCTGCTTCACAAATGCATCGACCGACACCTGGAATACCTCACACAATGTTGACATCCTGACCATCAGGTTTCCCCTCCCCCTCCCTCTCCCTCTCCCCCTCCCTTGCATAAACTCAGACACCCCAGCTGAGAGCTCCGGGACAGCATGCGATCACCACATTCTACTGCGTCGCATGGCCTGGGGCCAGGTGCTCGCCGAAATAAATGCCGGTCAGCCAAAAACCGTTCACTCTGACCCGTGGGTTAATGGGCTTTCCGTATACTGTTATACAGCCCCAGGAGGGAAGGTTAAATAAACCTGACTTGGGGAGGGGGGGCAGGACAACAGGGGGCGACAGAGTGCTGGGGTGGGGGAATCATGGGGAAGTTGCCTGAACATCCTGGAAAATATCCACGGCAGCGGGTCCTGGATGGCGACCGAGTCACCATTAAAGTACTGACAACAAGGGAGAGGCACTAAAAAGATATCACTGGTGAAATAACATTTAACTGCCGAGCGCAGGACAGGGAATATAACCTTTCATCCGCAGTATTTTCACAGTTCATCCAGTGCAGCGGCTCGGGACTGCAGCGCAATAAAGAGCCGGGCCGGGCGCCCGCCTGCAAGCAGCGCCGCGGCCCTCGGAGATGACGGCCCCTAATCATACCTGAATGAGCCATTTGGAAACTGCAAAGGATGCCGCTTGTTTTGGCCTCAAATCATTCCCGTTTCAGCCACCGGAGGGGAGAGTGGGGCCGAGTGCCGATAGCACTCATTTCACGATAAATAAAAGCTTGACATGCGGCTCCATTTCCTGGGGAATGTAAAAGTACAACTAAAAACCGCCCTCGTTTGTGGGCGTCCGGTAGCTGGCGGGTACAGACGGGGGCGCACGCTCGCGCGCCCTGCTCCGCGCTCTGCTTTATTCAGCTCTAACCGACGCTGATTTAAAATAAGGACAAATCATTTCCTAAAGTAATTATTAAAACACTGGCTTAAAACAGCCCGATGCCCAAGATACAATCCTTGAGACTGTTGGTCTTTCCAGAAGGAGAGGGGGGGTTCTAACTTTGTGAAGGTAGCTGTTTTCTCCACTGAGCAGACTGTGCCAAGGAGTACCGGAGACTCCTAGAGAGCGAAACCGCAGGCGATAATGGGTGAAGGAAAGGATCACGACAGCCTGCTTAGAAAAAAGAGGGGAAAACTACATCCGCTGTTATGCCGGTGAGCACCGGCTCTCCGGTTAGCGGCGCCCGGCGGCGCAGCGGGGGACGCACTCCTGCCGGCTGCAGACACAGTTAAACCAGCGCCGGTGTGCAGATGCGACGTGTGTGTGTGTTTAGGAGAAAGGGCACCGGGAGATTTCCATTACTGACACCCCCGCCCCCCACAGCTTGCGATGAATTATGAATGCTATTAAAAAAGGGCAATATGCAGCATTGGAAATAAACTCACTGACAGTACACGGAAAGAAAACAAACAAAAATGCTGACTTACACAGTAAACGCCACCGGGGTCTGGGCTGGCCGCACTAAGGGGATCCCACATCCCACACTAATATAGATACACGTTTTACCGCCTTATGAAAGTTAACAATGATGAGCGCGTTTTCCCTTCTCTAGTACAAGTGACAGCTTCATTGCTGTCCTGTTTTTCCCCTATAATAATATAATAGCGCTACCAGGATCTTGTCCAACCTTGCTCATCAGTTCTCACTTATAGGAAGCTCCAGGACCACGCCGGACAGGACCACATATACCATCATCCCAAACCAGTGGAAGAGAGAAGCGTGTCCCGTTCCCGGGTTCAGCTTGGGGGGGGGGGATCAGACGTCCCCCATGGATCCCATCGCCCGCAGGTTACATCTGTTCGCTCGTTAATGATTTCCGGGGGTCCTGGGGGTGTAAGCGTGCTTTCTGCCTGCCAGCTGTCTGCGATGAACCTGCCCGGCAGTAAGAGGCTCTCTGACGGTACACCGGCGTAGCAGGGCGGCGGACCCCCAACAGACCACACTCTGCGCACATCTGGCCCCGCCACGACCGCACCGGCATCGGGCCCGCTTGATTCCCTGTCTCAGTCCTGATTGGCACGATAGGGGGACTCTGATGGATCATGAAGTGGACTTTTAACTGGATCTGCGCGGACGTGAAGCCAGAAGCACCCTTGAGTGAGACACTTTTACATAAACGTGTCTGAACAGACGGTTAACGTGTAAAGCTGCGAGCCGTGTGATGGAGGTCATATGCATCTGGATAAAGCGATAGCGATGATAGCTGAGGACGATTCACAGATCCAGGGGACATTAATGCCACCTTCAAGCACGGATTTCTAACGCTTGATCTTTCCATCGCATAACAAGATGCATTATTATTATTACTATTATTATATTAATATTATATTATTATTATTATTATTATTATGCCTTGGCGTCAGGTGGCTTCAACAGCAGAGGGGGAAACAGGGGAGAAGGTAAAACCCAAACCGGCATCGCCTCACCAAGACAGACACTAATCCGCCGGGGGGGGGGCGTCAGCCAAATTAAATTTAAAGTAGCAAATTATGTAGACAAATTGCACGACACACTACGCACCCTGGTGCCGCCATTGCGGGGTGTAGCCTGACTGTGGCCTGGACGAAGAGGATTTTTGTAAAGACTAAAGCGAAAGTGCTGAAAAGGTCACTCGTCTGGACACATTTAGGACGTACATTTCCGTGGCAGATTGTGACAAAGGAGGGGAGGGAGTGCTGTTTTTATATATTTTAGGCGATATTACACCTGGCTCCCGTACAGAAACACCGCTATCACTGCGTCGCCCTGGTCGTTTAGAGCACTTAATGAAATGGCTCTATGGAGACTTTTATCACCGTAAGTGTTTCACATTGCCGTTTCACAGATGTTCAATCATTACCTGTTTAAAAACGATGATCTGAGAAGAGAAGCCCATCCACAACAGAAAATCAAAGCTGGTGTATAAAGATGATTTTAGCTCCCTGCATTTAACAGTGAATTTATATTTTTCGCACTTGAAAATGACTCGTTTATAGTAGGGAATTTCTATCCGAAATGTCCCAGAGACATATTACCATCACAGATAGGAAGACATGAACTGTGCCTTTGCGTACCGCTGCATTCAGCTGTTTGCCTCTATGGGGTTCTGCACGATCTAAAAGTCTCTGGTAAATGCTTCAAGCATAAATGCACGATTTTCTAGTCTCGTTTAATTCAATATACCCGCTTTAAAAATTAGCTATGGCAATTTGTTGCTTTGTTTGATTTCTCGCTCCAATCAAACCGAGAGGTTAACAGCAGAATAATCTAATAAAATCGAAATTACGCACCAATTATTTAGACCCTCTTAAGGTTTAATCACCCTCGTCAGCATATAGCTAATTAAAGTAAAGCGTGTGTTTCTGTAGGTACAAATTCGTGGGAAAGTGGTAGACATTTAACTTTATGTTGCAGAAAGAGTTTCACAGAATCCAAATATCACAATTACTATTATACAAACAATAAGAATTGGTAGTTGTTGTTCCGGCGGTGTAATTCGTGTTGTTTTAATTAACTATGATATTGTAAATCTAAGTATCGAAGTGGACAAAATACACCTTTTTTCTGAACAGACGTGCCGTTCAGCCAACGATAACTCGTAATAACGAAGACACGCATAACCTTTTAAAAACAACACAATTCTGCGTTTTAGCAAGTAAAACACCATGCGACTTATTCTAACTGCTAAATCACATGCACTCCCTTAAAAGACACCAGGTGGCATGTGATGCACAAACTCAAACAAAATAAGCCGTATGAAATAACAATTTTTCAAATTCCTTACCGTAGACTCCTTGCCCTCGTACGTAGGGATGAATGACAGAAAATAATAATATCCAGAAAATCTCCATCTTCAGCTCAAATCCGTCATAACCTGCAAAAAGAGCCAAGACGAAAACAGCGCTCAGTCCTCGTTTATTTCCAGGAGACGTTTTGGGGACAGAGCGCGGGTTCGGGATGTATGCTGGCTCTCGCGCACTACGCCGCGAGCCGGACTATCCTGGAAAACACGTGCGCCGGGGATCCTTTCCGGGAATAAACCGTGCGGTGTGTCAGCCCAGGAGGCAGGCAGCAATCAATTCGGAAACTTTGGATTTTATCGAAATGTTGCCTGTCTGGTGGTCGTACTACTCTTAAATTAATTAATCTTATCAGTGGCAGCCACTGCATTGAGGTAACACACGCTTAATTTTTCATTAAATGAGTTAAGTATTTCAGGACAATAAACTACGTAACGTTTGGATATCTTCTATTAATATATGCAAAACGATATGATTTGTACAATTCGTTCATTACCGCCATTCCCACCGTTATAATTCACAGTAATAAAATAAGAAACAAATGTTTAAACACGTCCCATTAGACATAAACTAATTGAATCACTAGATACGTCAGTTATCCTTGGTGTAAACAATAGGGACACGTCACAAAATCCTTTCAAAAAGTATTACTACAGGCAACACCTGTAAGCGAAATCTGAAATTTTTAAGTGCGTAAAATGGTGAAAACAGGTGCGCGCAGTCCTTGGGTGAGCGTCAGCAAAGTGTGCATTGATGTGAGCGGCGCTCAGTACGACAGTACAGCCTGTCACCTACCCTCGTCGGCACCAAAGGCGCGATCTAACCTTTCTTCTCAGCGATCCATGACCTTTATGTGGCTGACTGAACGTCACCACTTCTCCATATGAATTTGCGAAACTTTCCACCTTCTCTAGGCTTATTTAACGCCTGCTAAGGAAATCAGATTGATCAGAGGTCGGGGTGATGAACTCCGGATTGACGTGCTCTTATTCGTCGGTCCAACCCCATTTATAAGAAATACGTAGATTCTGCAGAGAACTTCTAAGAAAAAATATTTATGGCTGTTGGCTCCAGTTCCGTGCGAATAATCGAATTGTAACAAGTATTAATATCCTGGTACACGGGGATTCGTTAATTTCACAGGTTAATACTAAATGCTTGGACAATTCTCAGCCCCTGTGTCTGTGCTTGCGCATCGGCGTACTTATTCATATGGCAAATTATACTTATGTGACAAGGATTTAATCTTTTCCCATTTTTGTCCATCGAAGCTGCTGAGTAAAAGTATGCCGGCAGTCGCTCCATTTACCTTGCCCCGGGGTAAAGCCGAACACCTCCCTCGGTCACCCCACGCCGTAGCGGTCCGTCCCCGCTAGCCGCTCCTGTCGTGGTGTCGCTGCTTAATCCCTCCAGAAGCCCTCCTCGCAAACCGCACAACGCGGGCGCATGAAAACTTGTGTATTTTTTCCCCGCCCTTATTTATCCTGCCTTGATTGTAGTGGTCTTTAGCGATCGGCCATAAAAAAGGACAGTAATAATCCACCGCGGCTGCAGCCCGTAAAGAGGACCGCAACTTTCACAGCGCCGAAGCTGCTCCTTAATCCCATAAAGCGGCATCCACTCCACGGGGCAATCCTAATTACTGTTTCCCTTCTCCGGCGCCAATGACAAACACGTAGGCGCAGTTGCGTTTAAAATACCTTCCTATTCGCTGCACTGGTTATTTCGTGCGATATCCGTAAAATGTGCCTGCGTGCCAAGCAAATGGCAAAACTAAGAAAAAAAGAAAAAGACCAAAAAATGATGTGAAAACAGAGTGCAGCTTTGAGAAAGCAGTGGCCCCGCTTGGTGGCGATGCGCTGGCGCCTTTTCCGCTCGCCCTGCCGGTGAGTGTGTGCGCTGACTGAGAAAGACGCCGCGTTATATCCCGCGGCAGGCGGGGGGGGGACGCCTGGCGAAGACGCGCTTCAGGTTGCCAAAGCCGGCGCTCCACTCGTGCGCGCTCCCGATCACGGCTGAAGTTAAAGCGCGTCCCGTGATCACTGCATCGGCGCCGGGAGTGACCGAGAGACAGAGGGAGGGAGAGAGAGAGAGAGGGAGGGAGAGAGAGAGAGAGAGTGAAGAGGAGGGAATGAGCGACAGGGGTACGCCTGGCCCCGCTTTTAATTGTTTTCCTTTTTTATTATTTTTGGTCAGATTTTTGCTGCTGTGATTCCGATGGTGGAGACAGCCAATTAAACCTATCCAGCTGCAAACGGCTACTGCCTACAGAAGACTCGCCCCGGTTCCCCGCGGACCAATTAAATAAGAAAGAGGCCAGGAAAGAAAAGAGAAATCACAGTCGTTCCGTCACCCCCTCCTTCCCAGCTCCCTCTCCTCACTACATCTCCCTCTCTGTCTGTCTGTCTCTCTATGTCTCGCATGCCGCCTCCGAAGACTTTTCACAAACTTTCTCCAGCCACCACAAGGCGGCGTATTTGAGCTAATTTCAATTCTTTTGTACCTGGTCCCGATGGTTTATTTATTCAAGAGACGCATTACTCCATTGCGAATTATCGAACTGTAGAGAATGAAACGATGCGATGTAAAACGCATATTAATATGAAATGACAAATGCGCACAAGCAGCAGAGAATTTAATTCCCATCACTTACACCGTTCACTATCTGCATCACCGATACATCGCAAGCTACCTTCGCCGCTGGGTTTTACACGTGTACGTGCCAAGGCGGTGCTACATTCTCGGGGTGTTGGAGAAGATAGCGGAGTAGCTTTCACTGAATGCTGGCCATGACCATGAAGCTGTTGGAGAGGGACGATTTTGGGATCTATCCAGGTTGTGTGGAGGAGTGTTCACGCTGAGAAAGAATTTGAGGGAGCACCGCTATAGTATAAGGGGGGGGAGTGCTTCAAAGCCGGAGGAAGGACAAGTTGTCACGCCCTGCCATGCTTTCTGGGCGCCACAAGTAAGGGCTACAGGGCGGGACTGTGGGGGAAAAAAGGGAGACGGAATCAGGCGTCAGCCGCGCGCCTAAGGCTGGGTAGAGACAGGTTGGAAAATTGGCCACGGAGTTCAGTCTGAATTTTGGTGAGATGGAGTGGTGTGTGTGTGTGTGTGTGTGTGTGTGTGTATTACACCGTGATGACCAAATATACCCACAAAGTAATAAAAATCTGATATTTTACCTTTTGGGGACGTTTTCTGGTCCCCACAAGGATAACCTCAATTTTATAAAAATCTGTGGGGGGAAAAACTAAAAATGCCAAAAGTCTTGTATTTTGTTTGGTTACTTATGGTGAAGCTTAGGGTTGGTAGGGTTTAAGGTTGTCATTGTCGGGATTAGGGTTTTGCCCTCCCTCCTTGTGTGTGTGTTTGAATGTTAGCATTAAAGAGCACGAACAAATGACGCGATATAGACCATAGATGGAGCGACGAGCTCCCTGATCCCCTCTGTTGAGAGGAATCTCTCCACCCGCAGGTGGGACAGCAGAGCTCAATAGATCTGGGGACAGGTGTCATGTAGGGTTCTTCTCAACGGAGAATTTCGGATGCCTGTTTCCCGTCCTGTCCTCCCTACGCCATATGAGCTTTAACGCAAAGTCAGAATATTTTAGGTAGCCGTCAGTTGGTGTCAGCGTTTGTTTAAGTCCACTTACTTAGCGCCCCACAAACACGGCTTGTGGTCCCGGGGGCGGCCGCTTCTGGTGCCGAATTTTCACACTTAAAATGTACGTATAGCTCATTCATAATGATAAGTCTGGACTCCAAACTCCGGGGGTGGGAGACGCCAGGACATTATCAGACACAGCAGTGGATCACCAAGCAGAGGAACATGCGCGGCGGAGACTACACCCGGAATATTGATTATGCATTTTCTGCTTATGAATTACAATTACGCAGAGACACTTCAGATGATGAATGTCGGGGCGAGAAACATAATACAGAAATGAAATGTCAACACCTAAAGCAAGACTGAGTAATCAAACGAAAAGTGGAGCACAGCGAAGCTTAGACGGCGAGCGAACAGCACTAGTTAAATAATCACCTTTATAGTCAACATCGATGTTAGCGCTGCTGTGCATATCAAAAATTCAACATGGGCAGCATAACCTCGGCCGGCTAGAAAAGGAAACACACCATCTTCTCGCCGAGCTACACATTGTTAAAGCGGGCCAGTGGTCTACCTGTCTGGATTATTTTTGGAGAAATCGGTGCATGTCTGAAGCCACCCTTGGTCTCCAGTGACTACCTTTCTTTCTCAAGTTCAACGCTGTATTTTAGGCTACGGTGCAGATATGCTTACCGAATCTTGCGTTACAAAAGAGGAACAGCTATAGTTTCATAAACCATAAATACAAGATCCATACGGATTTTATTTTAATGAGAATCCTGCGTTCAGAACAAAATGTCGGTCCACGCATGTAATAAATTATATGCGTGGAAGTTCCCGTCCACGCATATAATTTATAAAGTTTTGTGTCCTGTTTTGAGTTTACTGTATACGACATAAATCTGCTGAATTTGATAAACTTTAATAATATATATCCGTATATAGCATCCCTGCCACTGGCATCGTGTCCCTGACATACCGGTCCGTATTGTACAAGCAGCTTTCCCTTTCCTGTCAATGTTTCGTTATTTTCCCATTGTATAGACAAAGAATGCAGTTAAATTACGATCGTCCAGTAGGCTGTTGGGGTCTTTTCCCTTCCTGATATCCACACACAAAATGAGAACTAATGAAATCGTATTTAAAAGATCCATTGTTATCACTTCCTGTTCTGTACATTGGAGGTTATTGGAATGGTATTTGCAAGAGGACAGTTTGAAGGTTCCTTGTGGATTGACCACAAGTATTTTTAGACAATTGACAATGGTGACTTGACCCCGAGTTCCATAAATAATATGGACCACAACTCGCAGGAAACTTTTTAAAACTCAAGCTGTTCTGTCATTTCGAAGGAGAACAATAGCCTCTCTTTCCTTGGTCAAGGTCACTGAATGAATGTCTGCTGAGATGGATATGGGTAAAGATACATTAAGAAGAGATGAGTGACTTCATCAAGGGGGTGGACATCAAAGAGGACCCAAAGACGGATGCTAGGGAGGAGAAAGTATGAAGCCCAGGTGGAGAGAAGGCAGGAGTGAAAGGGTGCAAATTTGAAGTTTAGAGTTATATATCTTAAGAGGAGCAAATGATGAATCTAGAAAGCGATTGCAGTTATATAACTGAAGAGGAACACATGGTGAATCTAGAAAGCGATTGCAGTTATATACCTGAAGAGTAGCAAATGGTGAATCTGGGAGGCAATTGCAGTTATATACCTGAAGAGGGGCACATGGTGAACCTGGGAGGCGATACCGATTATATACCTGAAGAGGGGCACATGGTGAACCTGGGAGGCGATTGCAGTTATATACCTGAAGAAGAGCACATGATCAATCTGGGAGGTAGATAGGGTTATATACCTGAAGTGGAGCACATGGTGAACCTGGGAGACGATTGCGGTTATATACCTGAAGAGGAGCACATGGTGAATCTGGGAGGTAAATAGGGTTATATACCTGAAAAGGAGCACCTGGTGAATCTGGGAGGCGATTGCGGTTATAAACCTGAAAAGGAGCACATGGTGAACCTGGGAGGCGATTGTGGTGATATACCTGAAGAGGAGCACATGGTGAACCTGGGAGGCGATTAGGGTTATATACCTGAAGTGGAGCACATGGTGAACCTGGGAGGCGATTGTGGTTATAAACCTGAAGAGGAGCACATGGTCAATCTGGGAGGTAGATAGGGTTATATACCTGAAGAGGAGCACATGGTGAATCTGGGAGGTATATAGGGTTATATACCTGAAGAGGACCACATAGTGAATCTGGGAGGTAGATAGGGTTATATACCTGAAGAGGAGCACATGGTGAACCTGGGAGGCGATTGCAGTTATATACCTGAAGAGGAGCACATGGTCAATCTGGGAGGTAGATAGGGTTATTTAGCTGAAGAGGAGCACATGGTGAATCTGGGAGGTATATAGGGTTATATACCTGAAGAGGAGCACATGGTGAACCTGGGAGGCGATTGCGGTCATATACCTGAAGAGGAGCACATGGTCAATCTGGGAGGTAGATAGGGTTATGTACCTGAAGAGGAGCACATGGTCAATCTGGGAGGTAGATAGGGTTATTTACCTGAAGAGGAGCACATGGTGAATCTGGGAGGTATATAGGGTTATATACCTGAAGAGGAGCACATGGTCAATCTG
>JAODKE010000028.1:22244716-22260258 GCA_026779605.1 Mormyrus hasselquistii | reverse complement strand
GAGCAACTATGGGATGTGGTGTAATTTGAGATTCGCATCAGGAAGGTGCAGTCAACAAATCTGCAGCACTTGCGTGACGCTCTCATGTGAACTGGGACCTGAGTCTCTGAGGAATGTTTCAAGCACCTTGCTGAATCTATGCCATGAAGAATTAAGGCAGTTCTGAAGGCAAAAGAAGTCCAACCTGATACTAGCAAGGTGTACCTGATAAAGTGGTCAGTGAGTGTGTGATATATAGTCTAAGCAAGTTGAGATACATCAGCATCAATACGTGGGCCTCTTCACGAGCAGAGGACTCATTTGGACTAATACTCCAACCATGTAATTTCTAGATAAGAAAAATCTAATCATAAAATGTATATACATGGTGCACTGTTAAGTTTTCTGTTCCCTGCAGATAAAATCTGCACTACCAGCACAGCAATATCGATTTGTAAGTTGTAAAATTTTGAATCTCGAAACCTTTAAATGGTTTCCTTATTCCTCCTGTTAACCATATGTTGTGTCTTGAGGACTGTAGATGTACGTGCCTCAGTGTATTGTATGCTTTTGTATTATGTGCAAATTAGGGAGTATAATTTGACTGATCTATAAATTCGCTATATGGAGGATTTTTTTTTTTAATTTAACTCTTGGACCTTTAGCTTGTGTGAGCAGAAAGCTTGCAGTAAAAATACTGTTTAACTTGGTGTGACAGAGCTTAGCAAATCAGCGATGAGGAGCTGCGAGGTATGAGAATGGAGGAAGGGAGGGAAGCGAGCGGGCGATCTGGGCCAGTCTCCCATCAAAGCCTTCACATCCTCCCGGTTGCCAGTTTACTCCAGCCCCAGGCTTCAGGGCCCCTTGTGGCTGCACAACAGAACTTCAAAGACAGCCCCTACCGACATGCATGGATGTACAGTGATCACTTAGCGATCAATGACATTCTGTGATAAACAAGTCATGAACATGCTGGTTGAGCTTGGACACAGAGAGGGGCAAAATTAACCCCCCTAGTCATCTACACAAACACCGAATACAGAAATCAATGCTTCTCACACCATTGTGTAAACCCTTATCAGCTCTCACCCTGAGGAATGGTTCAAAGAATGGAAATATATTCTCAAAGGAGATTAATTATATATAATCATTCGTTAAATCTGTCTGTCTTTATTTAAAATTATGACTTAGATGAAGATCATCTAAGAGCCATTCATGCAGAAAGCCGGCTCATTCCGAAGACTTCACAATTTTTTTCTCATAACTTTAGGATGGGACTTGAGATCAGAGGACCATAATGCACTGGTGCGTCATATAAGTGGTGTATGTGCAGCTCAGGTGCTCTTACTGGAACAGACGCTGAACAATGACTGCCCACTCAGCAGGCTGACTCATCACTTGTAAATTCACTCTAGTTTACCTCAGAAGAGACAGATGCTTCACAAGATGATGAGAAACAAGGGGGGGGGGAGGGGTGACTACCTATATCCCAAACTATCAAATTAATACTTAGTATATGTGATGAGCTCACATTGGTTTCATAGATGTAGAGTGATTGCTAGAAAACTCTGCCTGAAAAATGCTGAGCACTGGCTAGAGCGTGAATCATGATGCTCAGAATGATATGTTGAGTCATATATTGTTGCCTTGTAACTTGATGGGGGAGAATGGCATAGGATTACAGTCCAAAGTGTGTTGTAATAAGAGCCTATTGAAAAGCTTGCCCGAAACTATTTGTAAAAGAGAATAAATGTCATTAGCGGTGTGTTTAGCATCACAGCAGTTTATTCTGAGCGGAAACCAGAATCAAATTTTTTTTTTTTTATTTGCGCCCATCAAATCAGATTATGTGCAGCACAGAACACAAAAATATCAAGCTCAATAACAGAATTGTGATTATGGATGTTGATTTATGAAGACCAGGCCAACGCAGAAATCGTTAAAATGGATTCCGGGAGAAATCCATAAACATACATGTTGGTCCATAAATTAGTGGCTTTCTTGCCCTTAATGTCTTTCATGTCACCCCACGGAGGGAATCGACAGTCTGAACATGGCCTTGTAGTAGATATGGATTCGAGGGAGATAACAAAGTGCTTAGAAAAACGAGTCTTGCCCACAGGGAGGAGATGGCTGCTATGAAACTTCTCTGGGTGAAGATGAATCTTTTTTGCCTGTTCTGACTTTAATAAGGAGGCTGTTCATATTCATGAAAGTCATTTCAGGAGGGAGCAAATATCACAGACGCTCCCAAATTGTTTTATGAATGTCAACAGCAATAGCGCGGCCCTCAGGTGGGATTTGCATGCAGGCCGGGGAGAGCGTACCCAAGCGTGTGTGTGAAGGATACCTACATGAGAAGACGCACTGCTGAGCGGCCCTGGGACAGGCCTGGAGATGAAACGTCCTCTGCGTCCCTGAGGCACACGCTGGCGTCGGAACCTAAAAGCAGCTTCTCGATCTGACCAAAGTGCCGCCAAAAAGGAGAAGGTGAAGAACACGGAGGTGTTTTTCGGATGCCATCGGAAACAGACCAGCTGGCTGTCACTGGTGGCTCCTAAACGTATACCGGAGGTGGTGGGTGATAATTGTTAACTGGGAGAGAGGCATGGGTGACAGTCGGGCTGGGGGGGGGGGGACTTCAGAGGGTCATTCTAGTGAACGGAGGAGAGAATGAACAAGGAGGGACAAGGGTGCACGGAAAGGAGAGCAGATCCATCTCCTAACCAATCAAACTGTAATAGCGAGGTTTATAGCAGTCACATGACAAAATCACAACAGGCTGAATATGCTCTGTCAGCCAGCCGCCTGCATAACCTGCCCCCCCAATGTCACAGCACCTTTTCCTGACCCTGACCCCCACCAGCCATGCTGCACGCTACTCTGCAGCCCAGCTGAGAAACTCATTAATTAGGCTCAGCTGAACCTCTTAAATTTTAAATTTTAATGATTTTAACGAAAGTCACTTTAAACCAAATGAGGTTGCTAAAGACTTTAATTTCCCAATTGTGTTAAATTGTTGATAAGAGTAACTGTAATGCATATAAATAGTTTTATATTATAATTAATATTTGTTAATAATGAATAAAACACTCCATACTCCATGAATATTATTCATTCATAAAATGTTGCTCCTTTAATAAATATCTTTATTTTGTTTAATTAATCAATGATTTCTCATTTGTAGAATCGCTGTAGAACCATCGTTAATGCCTTTTCCGTTGCTGGTGTATAAGGTAATTACAAGCAAGGAAATATACGAAAGAGCACATTTCTTTTCTGAGAGCGTTTTACACAACGTTGCGTGTTTATCGATTAATGAGGTACCAGCGGTTGGCTTCTACTGAGCCTTCACAAACAGACAAACTCATACAAATGAAGGCCAGCCTGTCTGACAGAACTTCTTTTATGGCGTTTGATATAGTCTCGAAGTCATCGGGATGCTGCAGAAATACAGATTTGTTGCACAGAGTGGCAATGCCTATGCACGGCGGCTGGGGCAGACTGGAGGTGCGAGACGCCGCTAGATGTTATTACTTTAACCCTTCATATGCATCTATCGCGAAACAGTTCGCAAAATGGACATGCTGCTGATCTTCACGACGACCCATCACCTCCTTCCATGCGGAGCTGTAATAAGTGTCCCCCGCTCACTTGCCACGCGCTCCAAAAGCCGCAGGTTAGGGGCTGTCGCACGATCGGAGGAACGAAGCTCCGCACGAGGACGCCCACGCGGCCGCGGGACCGGTGTGGGATCCCGGTAGCGCCGTGGGATCTTTTTGTCGGACGCAGTTTCCCGGCAAATCCCGTTAAACCGGGTGACCTGTCAGCTCGATGCTCACATGCTGATTTCACAAAAGCTTGGTATTATCTACCATTTTATCCATTGTGTTACTAAGCAGGTAGCTTATTCAAGATTACTGAAAATTACATGTGGTTTTGCCCTCTCCTACCTTAGGGGATTTCAAAGAAAACCTTGTGGGCTGAGATCCTTTCTCAAGGGTTCAGCAACAGGGTCCCTGTTTTCTTTTTCTAAAAGGACAGCCTGCTCTTATGGACCCTGGGAGGTTAAGATTCTGCTCGTGTTCTGGTTACTATGTGTATGTGTATGCCTGGGGGGGCGATGTCACTGGCTGAATAAGGAAATATATCTCTGCAGCAACTGTTTGCAAAACAAACGTCAAGAGAAGTAGCTTGTTATTATGTAAATTTGGAGAGGGGTTTCGATTTGTTGAGCGCAGACACAAAATGCATTTATTTTACATGACTTTGCTACAAGAGCGCTCAGCAGAAGCGTGATTCTGGATGACAGGCGTCCGTACAATAAAACATGTGATGTCTGCACAGGGAAGATGGAAGGATAGCCTTAAATACCTTTATTAAGATATTCGCAAGATAAGGCTCGTGTGTAGGCGTCCTTCACATTACTTAAAAACATGCTCATTTACCTGTACTTGACATGCCGGGAGATACCCAGAGAGCTGAGACAGCCCAGGAAAGCAGCCCCCGGCTGGTACCCAGTGCGTTCAGGCTGTTTGCCCCGGGTTCGCGTTTGCGGCTTCCTATCCAACGGCGCCCTCTCGTGGCGGGACGTCTCGCTCAGTGATATTTTTGTCTCCACCAGCATGAATTGATTTCCAGGAGGTTCTATAATCAACAATCTGTTGCGGAATCGGGGCGACAAAACGACGACCCGAGTGAGACACCAGGCGCGTGAAGTTGACCTGCACCATGCTTCAGCCGCAGAATATGACCGTTTGTGCGCTACTAAATGCAAATATCACAAGTGCTTAAAAGACCGTGGGAACTGCTATTCGGGCGCCAGAACAGGGGACGCAAGAGGAGAATAACGCCGGGATGGAAAGCAGACGGGGGAGACAGGAGAGTGAGCAGGAGACAGATTGATGTGCATAAGTGTGAGTCACCCCCGCCCCCCCCTCAAAAAAAAAAAGCAGCGAAAGTACAGCCCCGAAATCCCAAATGAGGTAAACAGTTCTTTTTTTGCCCTAATGATTTTCCATCCCTTTACAATCCAGTTACCAGTGGAACAGGTGTGTGTGTGGATGTGTATGTGGGGGGGCATAAAAAACCCAACTGCATAAAAAATTGAATATCCTGGCCACTTCATTCTTCTGGTATTATATTTGAATATCTCTCTCTCTCTCTCTCTCTCTCACACACACACACACACACACACAATAAACCAAGAGACAGAAAATAAAAGTGCAAATTCATTTGGCAAAACACAAATCACTGTCTGACAATTTTAAATATCATAGAAGAACTGCTTAAGTGTCAATTTAAGGTTGCAATTGTTGCTGTGTTCTGGCAAATTCCTCAGTGGAAAACCAATCGTTGAGTATCAGCAGAGTGCCCCCAACCCACCCACCCTGGCTCAGGTGCCCCTGATGCTGACGGCTGTGGGGGAATTGAGGCGTGACTGGGGGCATGACCAGCAGCGAGGCGTCACACAGGGCAGAGGCAGTGATATTTAGCCTGGCGGGTCGCAGACAGCCTGGGCATGGAGGTGATGGCATCAGCAAGATCCTGTCAGCATTCCTAGTGCGGTGGCTGGCAGCGCAGGGTTGGATCGCCCGGGAGCGATGGACATTTGCATATCCGAGACACAGCGATGAACACGGCTCGCGTGTGGTGTATGCTTTTGATTAACGGCGCTGATTGACTGATTATCACATACTTTATTGTTTATGCACTTTGGCTGTTTTTTTTTCTTCATTTCCTGAGCTGTTCATCAAACTGTGCTCTATCTCCCAACTCTGAAGAGGAACGAAGGCCAGCTTCATCTGTACGGCAGCCCACGCAGGTCAATAATCGCCAAACACAAGTCAACCCGGCATCCAGATCTGTGCTCTGATTGGCTGTTTGAAGGCTGGAAGAGCATCGAGTATACAAGGATGACTCAGCTGATATCCACCTGGCGATAGAGATCTGAGGAGACGCCTTAAGAGAGCAACGGTGGCGAGGCCTCCTCTGGCTGGGGGGCCTTCATAATCCACGGCCCAAAATTCAGCCCAGGAGCTGTGCTAATTCTGGGGGAAATTGCTGGATGGCTTGATTAGTGCAGTAAGAGACAGGGATCAAAGTCGCGCTGCTGCCAGAGGTGCATGCTCACCGCCGGGGTTCAGGCCGTCCGTGATTAGCTTTAATCAGACACGCTCGCAGCATCCTGGGCTGGTAAACATCCTCCCGCTCGTCCTGCTCCACCCTTGCCGCCGGCTCCTTCCTTCATTAGCGGAAATTAGCGCCGGTGCTGAAGAGCGACCTGTACGGCTTACTCTTGGTTCACCCCCCCCTGATGGTAGCTTGCTAGCTGGTTAGAAGAACCTGCTATCCTCCTAAATGTGGAACACGTTTAATATTTAGTGCAGTGACTGTTTGTGGCCAACAGGGGGCTACCCAAACCTTGAGTGGTGGTGAACGCCAACGCTGCCTTAGACACACTGCAAAACCAACAAACCACCCTCCCCAGTGTTAGTCACAGGACCCGTCCCTGGGTATCAGCCCAGGAGGAATGGACTCCTCAGTGGGGGAATATAATCAGAGGCAGCTGGCGAGAGAAGACTGTCGGGCCGGCTGCTGCCGCGCTGGGGACCGCGATTGAGATTCCGGGCCAGACGGGCGGTGCGCCTCCTCAGACCGCTGCCACTCAACAGGGTCCGGGTCTGTCGGAACAATCCGCACGTGCGTGTCTATCCCCTTTCTTCTGTCTTCC
The DNA here is from genome assembly GCA_026779605.1 of Mormyrus hasselquistii. Taxonomy (NCBI): domain Eukaryota; kingdom Metazoa; phylum Chordata; class Actinopteri; order Osteoglossiformes; family Mormyridae; genus Mormyrus; species Mormyrus hasselquistii. Next base: position 22,253,546 of record JAODKE010000028.1, on the reverse strand, counting down.
CTTCCTATCCTTTGTGGGGCGTCTGATTCCACCCCCACACTCAGGTCCCCTGATTACACCGACAGGAGTGACAGTAATTGAGGCTCTCATGCCGGGTGTGTTGCTTCCCCCCTTTAATGAAAGTGGCATTATGGTGTCAGTCACGGTTCGGCTTCTGATTGACGCATCATCTTGTTTCCCCTGTGAGACGCAGAGTCAGACAAGATCCTCCCGCGGCTCTTGGTTTCCCAACTTCCCAGCTCCGTCGGAGATTAAAGTGGGGAGAACACAGGCATGGGACAAATTTAAACATTTTCACAGGAATGCGGAGGAAGGGGGAAAAAAAAAAAAAAAAAAAAAAAGGCCATTCTTAACAGATCAGGCCTCTTAAAATGAATTTGGTGCCTGATGACCGCAGCAGAGCATGTTTACTGTTCTACCCGAAGACAGACTGTTCTGTGCTGATAAATGTCACATCACTCACATTAAAAACAGGCCGGGGGCATCTCCAGGACTACAATTACTACAGATATTATGGTCTTCCTCCAGAAAAGTAAAATTATCACATGCAGTGTGCATACACACACACACACACACACACACAAGTTGGTCTTGCTATCTAAATGGGGACTGTTCATTCATTTCTGTGGGATAAACCCTAATCCCAATCACAACACCCTTAACCTCTACCCATCCCTAACCTTAACCGAAAGTAACCAACCCAAATAAAAGGACTTTTGGCATTTTTACTTTTTTGATTGCATTCAGTTTTATAAAGCTAAGGTTATCTGAATAGGGACCTCACAAGATGTCCCCAAAAGTAGGGAAATTTCAGGTTTTACTGCACTTTAGGGACAATTTGGTCCTCAAATGTGATTTATGCAAACCACCCCCACCATCGCCACACACAAACACAGCCACAGGTTTGATTTTCCCAAACTCTTGTTTTTAATAAAGATTCCAAGCTTGAGTGACCACAGAGGCAGCCAGTCACAAATGCCAAAGGGAAGGTTGGGGGCGGGGTTAAGCACAGTGTCAGCCACAGGGTGGAGCCCCCGTTCGTCACCGTATTCTTCAGAAGCTCTGACCCATGGTGCTCACCATTTTCCAGGCGTGCCACTGCACCCCTCCCCACAGCGTCATTTATTAATAACAGTCCTCTACTATGATCAGTATATTAAATCACAGCTGCATAAACAACAAGAGCACTGAGTGCCGGAAGAACAAGCGAGCACCATAAGTGATGCACAGCGGGAAGAGACCCGACTCGGGGCCGCAAACGCCGCCTGCTTCTGTGCCGTAATGGAGCCTGCCGTCTCAACACTGAGTGAAGGGCTTTCTGTTGTTCTTTTGACTTGTTTTTAATTACCCTGGGGGTAAGCAAGAGATGAAAGACAGACGAAGGAGTAAAAGGGAGGATAATGAAGAGGAATGAGACAAATGACTGCGCCACAATGAGAGGCGAATGAAAGGAGCGCTGCAGTGCATGCTGGGAGAACAGAAACATGCCGACGCCACGCCGGCTCCACAAAGAACAGTGGCAAACAAAAAAAAAAAAAAAACTTGGGATTGCTTCAGCCCCCCCTCGTAACTAGGAAAAAGGTCCAGTCCGTTTTCTTCCCGATCTCCCCCTTCCCTCCCCAACCGTGGATGAGTCCACATCATTTGATGACGAGCCAAGAGCATGAATTTTTTGGGGAGGGGGGGTCGTGCCATTCCTACCCTGGCATGTGTATGCTTGTAGCCTAATGGTATTATTATTCTTAATTAATTGCCTAATACCTACCAGAAGACCCTGACCTTCTTATGTGTGATTATAAAACTCTGTCAGCTCATTCCAGCTTATAAAATGAACCAAAACTTCAGACGACGTCAGAGCTCTTCTGGACCGTTCCTTCGTGATCCTTTCAGTAATAAATAATTAGCTTAGCAGCATGGAGCGTCTCCCCCGGAGACCTGTGCACGCAGTCCGATCGGCTCCTCCGTCTCTTCGGTGGGGGGAGGGCCTCAGTGGTTGGACCGCGAGGAGGAGGAGGAGGAGGAGGAGGGGGAAGGCTGCGGGGACACGGAGTGTAGGGGGGCCAGGTTCTGGGCTCGGGATGGGCGCGGGGGGCGGGGCTGCTGGGACAGCTGGGGGGCGGAGCTGGGGTCAGGGGTGCCCAGCCCGGGGGTGCCCTCCTTCACCTCCACGTCTAGCTGGGCTGGACACTCGAAGTGGACGCAGTGGAAGACCTGCGAGGGGGAGAGCTGTGGTCAGGGGCTCAGCTATGAGGAGCCAAGAAAACGAGCTGCAGAGGACACCGGTGATTGGGCAGCTCACTGCCACACCCCCCCACCCAACTTACCTCGTTAGCTGTGTTGTGCGTTCCAACGATGCGGATGAAGCAGGCAGGCTGCTTCTCGAAGGTCAGCGTCTGCCACGACCTTCGGGGGGGGGGGGGGGGGGGGACAGCAATCGGGAAAACGCCCCCCCCAAAACACAACAGCCCTCCCCACATCCCCGGACATTAGCTTGGGCTAACATGGGTTCGGTATTTTGTTTGGTGGCGGTGGGCGGACACACCTGCATGCCACCTTGGTACGGTCCACCACCCGGAGCCACTGCTGCTGATTGGTGGAGAGTTCGATGTAGTAGCTGTAACTTCGCTCGTCACAGTCCCACAGGAGCAGCCTGACGCCGCCGGGAAGTGAGGATCGGTTATTTTTAGGGGGGGTTGAAGTGGTGGAGGAGAGCAGGGGGGGAAGGGAGGAAAGGGGGGGGGCGTTATACCTGAGCGAGGATATCACGTAGGGCTGGGCCAGTTGAATGACGATGGCCCCGGAGCCCAGCTGGTGGCAGGTATAACCCGAGTCCCAGTCGTAGTTGCGCGTGTCGCCGTTGAGCAGCGCGTTACGGCTCCGGCTGACGCCCTCGATGACGCTGGCACAGGCCGTGACGGTGGCCACGTTCTCCGAGGACACTGCCAGGAGGAAGTGATGTCAGAGCTTCCGCCTTCCCCCGCGGGAGCAGCGACGGCCCCTCCGACCCCAATCCCGTCAGCCGCTTACCCAGAAGCCCTTTCTCCAGCGTGAAGGGCCGATGGGTGAACATGCACTCAAAGGCCACCAGGTGGAAGACCTTGTTGACAGTGTTGTGGGTTCCCACGATGCGCACGTACCTAAGGTACACAGAAAGGCGGGATCTGGGTGTCACGCCAGCACAGGCGGGACGGACGGGGCACAGCTGGGGGCGTCACTGCCGCAGCGTTACCTGCAGACACGCGCCGGGAAGTAGAGGTTTTGCCAGGAGCGGCACAGAAACTTAGAGTGGTCCACCACACGCACCCAGTCCAGCTCGTCCATGGACACCTCGATGTAGTACGAGTACGACCTGCACAGGAAGGAAAGGGACCAGTGGGCGGGACTTCTGCATCCTGTCAATCACTGCAATCACTCAACTTCCTGCTATTCACTGCTATCTACACATAACTGATATGCTGTCTAAAGTGATACTACTGACAATGTCATAACAGCAGAAATGCATACTTATTTGTATTTGCACTGAAATGGCATGAAATTACTTTTTAAGTACTTTTAATCGTCATGTGGCTAATGGACATTTCATTTGCGGTATAAAGGTCAAAATGCACGGTAATTTGTCATAACAGCATGAATGCACATATAACAGGGTCTCTGCATCCCTGTCTATATTCTATATGTTTATCATTATTTTAAACACTTTTCTTATCCGAGGCCCCCCCGCCAACCCCCCCACGTCGTACCGGCTATCCCGGTCCCACAACAGGATGCGGATGTGGTTGATGATGGAAGCCTGGCCCAGCTTGACCTGGATGCCGGCGCGGCCCTCGTCCTCGATGGGGTGCCGTGAGAAGCCATGGTCCAAGTCGTAGTTCTGCGTGTCGCCGTCCAGAAGCGCCGACTTGAGCTCGCCCTTCACCACCTGGGCACCGTGCTTCATGGTGGCGATGTTCTCCTCAGGGACTGATTGGGGCAAAAAACATGAGAAGCAGCCATTACAAGCTGTGGGAGCGTCGACCCCGGAACTGGCAGCTGTACCACCCTGGTGACATCTCCAGCAGCCCGGTCTCCATCGCACGGCCACGCGAGCGACATCACGAGCACGACTGCTGGCAATTTGCAAAGACCATTGTCACGCGTTAGCTGAACTGCAGGCCGGGGAACCTGGGGCCCACAAAGTTAACTGGCCCCGGCTTTAGCTCCCAGAGGCCTCTGTGCACCAAGTCTGACCCTCATTCGGGGACTAATTACGTTTTCCAGGGCAGATAACGGCTCTGCTCCAAATATAAAAATGGTGCAGACTGACTAGAACTAAACGGGCACTAGGACCAGGGGGCTCACTCAGCATGCCGCGGTAGTTGAGGTCCATGTCGCGGCTCTCGGAGCGCATCTTAATAGCGTCCAGCAGGTCGTCGGGGCTGACGAGGCCAGACGGCCGCACCACATTCAGCATCTCCGTCAGGCTCATGAGAGGCAGCCGCACCGCCGACATCACTTCCTGTGCTGTGGACTCGCCGTTGTGCCGGCACCAGCGGCTCAGCGCCAGGAAGATGTCCTTCTCGGTGGCGGCAAAGGAGTCTCTGCGGACCACCGTCAAAAGGGCAGTCTGTGGGTAGGAGTACGGGGAGATATTATTTGTGTCTAAAATAATATTATAACTACGTTTTATTTATTTAGCTTTTAACTAAAGAGATGTATGATTTAGAACGTAGGGCCAGCCAGTTTCTGGAGCTGATGCTCGAGGTCCTTACTCAGGGACCCAACAGCGACAGCACTCTGCCAACCCCAGGACTTGAACCAGCGACCTTCTGATCAGGCACAATCTCTTAACCCACTGGGCCACACACTGGTCCCAATCATAACAACAACAACAACAACAACAACAATAGAATTTTAAAAAAGAATTTAGAATTGAATGAAGCACAGAGGTGGAGATTTCAGGTCCCGAGAGCACAAATCCAGACCAAGATTTTGTTTCAACCAACCAGTTTAGTATAAAGAGTCACAGTCACAGAGACTCAACTGGCTGGTTGAAACAAAATCTTGGTCTGGATTTGTGCTCTTGGGACCTGAAATCTCCACCTCTGATGAAACAAAATAAGGATTTTCCTGGGACCCATCCATCCATCCCGTTTCCATCCCCATTAGTCCTGTACAGGGTTCCGGGGGTATGGAACCCATTCTGGAAACAACAGGTGCCAGCCTATCACAGGACCCAGAGGCCTCTGTGCACTAAGTCTGGCCCTCATTCGGGGACTAATTACGTTTTCCAGAGCCGTGGAGGGCACACACACACACACACACACACACACACACAGCCAGGACGGAGACTTAAATCCTCCAGAGGTGTGAGGCGACCATGACACCCACAACATCATTGTGCTGCCTCCTCCCCTGGCACTGATAAAGTACATTTCATAACAAATATGTAATAACAATGGCATTCATAATCATAAACAGCTGCACAGCGCTGACAAACTGCTTCCTCTGGACATCAAGCCCCCCCCCCCTACCTTGGAGAGGGCGAGGAATCCGTCGGACACCAGCACCTCAGGGGCGTGCCGGTCCATGTACGCACAGCAGGCGGCGCTGAGCGTGTCCAGGCAGTACAGGCTGGCCACGTCGAACACCAGGCACACGTTATGGGTGTGCAGCACGGTGCGCAGGAACTCCGACACAGAGTCTTCCAGGGGCTGCAAGCCGTAGCGGTGCGCCAGGCCCAGAAAGTCCAGCAGCGTCTCCTCGCGGGCCGAGCTCAGGCTGGCCCGGCCCGTGTACAAGTACTGCAGCAGCATGGAAAAGGCCTCCGCCCGCGTGTCCCCCAGAGGCACCTCAGCCTGGGGCTGAGACTCCTTCATGCCTCCATAAAGCAGAGCTCTGTGTGGGAGGGGTGGAGACATCACATGACCCAGGTCTGACCAATCGGGTTCCGAGAGTTATATCCTGAGGTCTCCAGATAAACCTCATTTAAAACGATCTGGGAATAAAATTCTTGCTCTCAGGATCATCTTGCATGTTTAGTGAATAACTGCCACATAACCTTGTTCTGTCAAATTTAATTTAAACGATAAAGTGTTATTAAATTTGTATTTGACCCGACATTACCACTGAAAGCAGGATACATTAGGCTCATAGCATCAAATATGACCTGTGGAGCCTCTAACGCCAGCCTGGATTGAGGGTATTGATGTGCGGTGCAAACATTTAGCTCACAAAGTGCCCAGGGTTAGAGACAATAATGACAAGCTTCTAGCGAGTCACACAATAACCGCATCGACTGCTCACACCCGTTAATATCGCAGGACGTTACCTGAAAAAGTGACAGCGTGCGGCCAGAATCACCCGGTGCGCGGGGAAGCGCTTCTCCTCCACGATGAAGGTAACATCGCTGTAGTCCTCACCCGGCACTAGGGCCCCCAGCTGCTCCGACAGCAGGTGCACGTGGTCGATCTCCGACACGGAGCCGTGGGGTCGCAGGGGGTGGCTGTTACTCATGGCCGCCAGCGCGGGGCACTATCACAGCTGGCGGACGGAGAGAGGGGCGGGGACGCCTGTCATTCCGCGTAGCTCTCAACATATTCACCATCATCCAGTTACATGGTTACGTTAAAGCGTCGCCCGTGAGGTTAATTTACTGGAACAATACACGGCTTTTAATAACAGCTGATTATGACTCAGACGAATGAAATCAAAAGGGCTGAGCTGCCGACGCCTCCCATCTATGATTAAGACAGCGGCGCGTCCCGCCTGTTTTTCCGGCATCGGCACAGCTCTGAAACACGCCCTAAGCCTGAACAGCAGCGAAACCGGGACGCCGAGTTCTTTGCAGCGTTTTAATCTCAATCAGCCGCCGCCTCCCCCGGTGCAGACTGACACGCACACGGCGGGCTGAGCAGCCCCACCTGCCCGACATCGGTACAACAGCCATTATGGTCATAGTCTCCTTTGACATGTAAATACGACGGCATTTTTATTCACCGGACTGAAACGCACCAATAATGCAGCATCCATGCACATGAACGGCCCGGATCAGGTACCGATAACCCTTCTCACGGTGCGTCATCTCTTAATCGGGAACCAAACCGTGCAGCTCTGGCTGTTAGCGCCGGCATTTCTGCAGTACAGGTAAATATGCTAGTAAAGGTGGGCGCTGTCCTTATATCTGGGTCTCCAGAGCCTCCCCAGAGACTCGGAACCGGTGCTTTCCGTCACTCGGTACTGACAGCTGGCAAGAGCAGCCTGACCCTCCCCCTTCGGGCGTCTGGCCGGCGACTTACCGGGCAGCGGCTAGCCGGCAAGCTAAAGGAGACGCGGCTCTGCTCCCCTCGGCTTCCTGGCTCCTTTTGGTGTCAGAATCACGCAGAGCCACAGGCGACAGGACGACTCCCCGGCGGCGGCACCAGCGACGCGACGCAAACCGGCGGTTAGATAGCGACTGCCGACGTCAGAGTCGCGAATCCAAACTGGGCCAACGGGACGTGACCCGGATGTTGTTGATGGTGTCGATTTTATAGAGAAATGCGCGCCTCCCACTGGCCAGGAAGCCAAAAGACAAGCAATGACAACACTGTTATCCAACTCGGCAGTAGGCGCTGGTTCACCTTCTAGAAGGTTCTTAAATCTGGTAAGGATTATATCAGTTTTACAACTGCTCTTGGTCGATGATAAGTTGATAAAAAGAATTACAAACGGTATGAATAATAAATAGTTGTTTTTCAAACACTCAGCATACTTATTTTCGTCCACCCTCATTTTATTTTCTTTTGTGATCTCATGTGTTTGTGTCAAACATCACCGAGTAATGCAGAGAATAGGTAATTGCTAAGCCATTACTTTACTGTCAAAGAATCTATGAATTTCTCTAAAATTAAAGCGTTTTTCCTGCATATCACTGAATATATAAAAGGTCTCAAATGTTATTTTCCTCCCTCTGATCAGCTCAGTCTAACAGCCTGTTTTACCCAAGTGCCACATTTACCATAACCAGCCCGCAGTTCTCATCCTGTCACTTGAGAATGTTAAGAAGCCTGCTTGAAGGATGTTGGTTATGTGTCCAAATACAGCCTTGTTCTCACTGCTGGAACACATCCAGCTCCATGCTACTTAACCATTCAGGCTGCCCTGTCCTCTCAGACAAGGAATGACCCAGGACAGGATCTGCCTCCATCTGAGAGAGAATCCGATAATATCTATACACTTTAAGTCCTGGAAGAATGTGACTTTAATGCCAAGCCTGCCAAACTGACTTATCTTAACCACGATACACCTTGAAGGAAAACACAGCATCTGTATACCTGCCAATCTCCAATTTAAGGTCATGGAGTATAATGCTGGAGAAGTTTTAATTATTTCTCTGTTTGCATTCTGTGTTTCTTAGTGTTGGTCATACAGCAGTCATACCACAAAGTGACAGGATTAGACCCAAGGTCCTATTGCAGAGTAAGTGTCGAGCTACATTTGGTGACTGTAGTTCTACGCGAACACCATGCATCCAATGTTAATACGCACAAAGAGCATCACAGCATGAAATATTGGCACATGTGCTTTGAGTTACTGCGAAACACAAACACTGCACAGCCTCGGTGGAGATTTATAGCACATCCACACCATAGTTCCAGGGCGGAGATGATTCTGAAAATCCAGCCCCCCTCACAGTCACTGCAGTACTTCTCGCTCCATCCTATTGTCATTCCAGAGATAGACAAACCCCCATTCAGTATTTGCTGCCCCCCCCCCCCCCCCCCCCCCCCCCCCCCCCCCACCCCCCACCGACCAGCCCGCCACAGCCGCCCCCCCAACCCCGCCCCCCGTCCCCCCACCCAGAGAGCACTCG